>OZ036003.1:12090696-12373196 GCA_964035015.1 Corallium rubrum
ATCATATATAACACTTAAAATTTTTCTTTATACCACAGTATCAAAACCGTACCTCAAAGTTGATTAGAAAACTCAGCAACATCACCCCGCAATTTTTAGATCACTTATCTGTGTTTGATACCGTAAGAAAGAACGATGTACAGGCCCAAACATTTTTTGGGAAGCTGGAAGCAAACAAATATTTTCCGGAATTTTGTCTAACCTTGGGCAGAGGTCGAGGGCGTGGACTCACGGGGGGTTGAACTCGTTTCAAAGTTCCCTCGTCCTCGTCAATGTTATTTAACTTTGGTGGTCGTTCTTTTACAGTTCCTACTTCTTTAGTTCCATTACTCGTTCCATTGACTCTAAAAGGATAAAAAATAGCATTTTTATATCAATAGAGTTTCTTTAGTATAACGCCATAATTGCCAAAGCAATTAAAGAAAGTTTCAGTACTCTATAAAATCATATCTTTTCCCCCTAATGATCACAGTATTATACTTGCCGTGGAGCTGCATTTGGAGCGGCATCGTGCATATCAAAATCATTCAGGAGTTTATTAATAAGGTCTTCGTCATCCTAAAATCAATAAAATACATAATTATTCGACAAACTGAGGCGGTCAATCGGCTAAAAAGATTTTTTGACAAATCAATTTTATCGGTTTTCTCTACATGGAAAACGAAAAACTGATAAACAGAATTAAAATAAAAATAAACGCAACAGTACAAAAGCAAAGCAATACAATGCAATACAATGCAATGCAATGCAATGCAAAGCAATGCAATGCAATGCAATGCAATGCAATGCAATGCAATGCAATGCAATGCAATGCAATGCAATGCAATGCAATGCAATGCAATGCAATGCAATGCAATGCAATACTATGCAATGCAATACAATGCAATACAATGCAATACAATGCAATGCAATGCAATGCAATGCAATGCAAAGCAAAGCAAAGCAATGCAATGCAATGCAATGCAATGCAATGCAATGCAATGCAATGCAATGCAATGCAATGCAATGCAATGCAATGCAATGCAATGCAATGCAATGCAATGCAATACTATGCAATGCAATGCAATGCAATACAATACAATACAATACAATACAATACAATACTATGCAATGCAATGCAATGCAATGCAATGCAATGCAATGCAATGCAATGCAATGCAATGCAATGCAATACAATACAATGCAATGCAATGCAATACAATACAATCTCAAACTCAAAATCATTAATAATTCATGAGGAAAACATAATGGAAATCAGTTCCCGAGACGTTGCTGTGAAATGTGGTAATAAACGCCCATAAATTAAGACAAGTTTTACCTCAAATTTCTCTTTAAATACTGATTTGTTTGAGAAGCTATACCATACACTCGAAAGCCGTTTATTATCTGATTTAAAAACACCTCGAAGTGAGTTAAATAACTCGGCTATCGCCTCGTTTTTCAACACACTTCTCGGTGTTTTCAAATCAGATAATAAACGGCTTCTCGTGTATGATACAATACAATACAATACAATACAATACAGTACAGTACAGTACAACACAACACAACACAACACAACACAACACAACACAACACAACACAACACAACACAACACAACACAACACAACACAACACAACACAACACAACAAAACCCAGACTCACTGTACCTCAGGGTATGACGGCTCTATATCTGGTTGTGTTTCTCTTTTTATTAATGGATCAAGTTGAACCATTCCTACTACAAGAATATAAGAGGTTTTTTTCATAAGTATATCAGTTATTTATTGTGAGGTGCGAGAGAATACTATATATCTACAGGGTCAACTTACAGTTACAATCTGAATTGGTCCTCGATATTTTTTTCGCAGTAGTCTTTTTCGATTTGATTCTTGTCAAAACTTTCATTTCCTAGAAAAATAGCAGTTATGTGATGTAGGCCGTTTTCATGTGAGGCCATATTGGTGTACCATCTTTACCCTATTGGGGAATTTAGCTCCATTCTTATTCAAACATTTCGTATTGTTTCGCATCTGTGCAAAAACCTCAGCCAAATATTGTCTTGTACAAATGCCGCACTCCAACTCAACTCAATCTTATTCAAATAGTGAAATAAAAGTAGCGTGCTGTGTAGGCAGTGTTGAAACAACAATCGAAATATAGTAAGGTTAGTTAAAACACTCATTAATTCATGACGAAAACACAAAAGAAATCAATACCGTAGCAGTGGTTGTAAATCGGATACAGCATTGTCCTGGTTTACATAAACTTTAGCTTCGATTTTCTCGGCTAAAACAGACCGTATCCCCCAAATAGTTGGTGAACTTGATTACTTAGATGCATTTGTATTTTAAGAAAGATACAGCATTCGCAACCGAGCTGTATCTGATTTACTACGGCTCGCTTGCAGCTCCTCATGCTGTATCTATTACATATACTGCCGAAACAGAGAACGTAGGAGCGAGAAAGGCGGTCAAAGGCCTTCGTCAGAGAGAAACGTTTCTCTCTGACGAAGGGCCTTCGCTCGAAACGTTACTATTACATACAATGAAATACCAACCTGTTTATCTTCATCTTCATCATCATCATCCTCACCATCGTATCGTTGGTACAAAGATTTCTCCTCCTTTTTACTGGCATATCGATCAAGTAAGCCTTGACCTTCTCTACGTGTCAGGTTTTGACAACAAAATGGATGCTACACAAAGGTTGGATATTAAGTATCGTTGATGTAAGTATTTTGTTGTTGTTGTTGTTGTTGTTGTTGTTGCTGCTAATGTTGCTGTTCTTGCTATTGTTTTGGTGCTGTTGTTGTTAATGTTGCTGCTAATGATGCTGTTGTTGTTGCTACTGCTGTTGTTGTTGTTGTTGTTGCCGTGCTGCTGTTACTGCTGCTGCTGTTGTTGTTGTTATTGTTGTTGCTACTCCTGTTGCTACTGTTGTTGTTGTTGCTTGTTACTGCTGCTGTTATTGTTATTGTTATTGTTATTGTTATTGTTGTTGCTGTGCTGCTGTTGTTACTTCTGCTGCTGTTGCTGCTGTTAGTGTTGTTGCTGCTGCTGCTGTTGTTGCTACTGCTGCTGTTATTGTTGTTGCTGCTGCTACTGCTGCTGTTATTGTTGTTGCTGCTGCTCTTGCTGCTGTTATTGTTGTTGATGCTGCTGCTGCTGCTGCTGCTGTTGTTGCTGCTGTTACTGCTGTTGTTGCTGCTGCTGTTGTTGCTGCTGCTACTGCTGTTGTTGCTGCTACTGCTGTTGTTGCTGCTACTGTTGTTGTTGCTGCTGCTACTGCTGTTGTTGCTGCTACTGCTGTTGTTGCTGCTACTGCTGTTGTTGCTACTGCTGTTGTTGCTGCTGCTACTGCTGTTGTTGCTGCTGTTACTGCTGTTGTTGTTGCTGCTACTACTGCTGTTGTTGCTGTTGTTGCTACTGCTGTTGTTGCTGCTGCTACGGCTGTTGCTGCTGCTGCTGTTGTTGCTTTTGCTGTTGTTGCTGCTGCTACTGCTGTTGTTGCTGCTGTTACTGCTGTTGTTGTTGCTGCTACTGCTGTTGTTGCTGCTGCTGCTACTGCTGTTGTTGCTGCTGTTACTGCTGTTGTTGTTGCTGCTACTGCTGTTGTTGCTGCTGCTGCTACTGCTGTTGTTGCTACTGCGGTTGTTGCTGCTGCTGCTGTTGTTGCTGCTGCTGCTACCGCCGTTGTTGCTGCTGCTACCGCCGTTGTTGCTTACCGTAAGCAACTTATCAGCGGGAGGTCGTTTCTTGGGACTTTTTTGTAATGACGTTTTGATAAAATGATGCATTTCTTCAGTCCTATGGTAGCAAGAAAAATAAAATAATCCTTTTAAGTTTTGGAGGGCAGATATTAAATAATACAATACAAAACAAAACAAAACAAAACAAAACAAAACAAAACAAAACAAAACAAAACAAAACAAAACAAAACCAAACCAAACCAAAACAAAACAAAACAAAACAAAACAAAACAAAACAAAACAAAACAAAACAAAACAAAAACAATATACCAGTACAGTATACACACCATTTTGCCTTGATCTTGAGTGTTGGTGGAGAGTAACTTTTTTTGGATATAAGATACAGTGCTCTAGAAAAAAAATAGAAACAAAACATTTAAGAATATGAAGATAATTAATTCTTTGAACGTTTTCATGGCGATAAAGTAATATAAATAAGTTTTGTGGAAACACCACGTAAACTATTTCTTAGCAAAGAAATAGTTTACGTGGTGTTTCCACAAAACTTATTTATAATATGAAGATAATTAACATTAATTTTGTCCACACAAGTCGTAAGACTTATTAAATTTAATATAACGAGAAAATCATCAGTTAAATTGTTTGTTAAACAATAGACCATTTTCATAAAAGCGCCTAATTTGAATATTCTTTTGTGTGCATCTTAATAAGCCTTTCTAGCCTCGTTTGTGTGTCTGCAATTCAAAAGAATCCAAAAGAAGGCCAGAAAGGCTCATTTAGATGCACATAAAAGAATATTTAAAGTGAAGGCCTTTATGAAAGTGGTCTATGCCTCTTAACCTATCGCTGACAAGGCTGACCGAGGTTCTCCTTTGAGGAGTAAAATAGTTTGGCGTTAGAGTGAATAATAAAGGGTCCGTTTTTAGTTGACTCAGGCAAAAAAAAAATAATTAAAGTGAAAAGGGTCAATGAAAAGGCTGATGAATGTAGAGTAATATCTTGGTCCAAAAATTGGACTCTAATATTACCATGGGTAATGAATTGGGCAGACTTTAAAAAATTAATTTAATTTTTGGTGGATATAATGGTGAATATAACTGAGATAAGGTTTTCTTTACAAAATTCACATCTTAGACCCTGTTTACACGATGCCGGTACAATTTGAAAACGGAACAAAATCATGCCGTTTAGGCCTCGTGTTTACACGATACTGGCACAAAAATAACATGGAATGTTATATGCTGTATTAAGGCATACTGGCATGATTTTGTTCCATTTTCAAATTGTACCGGCATCGTGTAAACGGGGTCTTAGTTGCTTCACATCAGCTCATGGTAAAATAACCACCAAATATATACATGGGTCTCTAATATTATAACCATCGGTAATGAATTGAGCACTATTTTGAATAATTATTTTAATTCTTGGTGGATATTGAATAAGATCAACTGAGATGAGGTTTCGCTTTACAAAATTCATCTTGGTTGCTTCATATCAGCTCATGGTAAACTAACCACCAAAAATGGGACCCTAATAACCATGGTTAATGAGATGAACAATCTATTACCACTTGATTACCACTGGTTATAAGGGACCAATTTTTGGTGGTTATTTTACCATGAGCTGGTTGATATGGGTCAACTAGGGTGAATTTTGTAAAACAAAACCTTATCTCAGTTGATGTCTGTTATTTATTTATTTAAAGTGCCTATGAAGCGAAAATTATTATTGTCTTAAATGAAAGAACTCTTAAAACTACAACGTAACGTCTTTTGCAGATCTTCCTCTCTGTGCTTCGTTGTTGAGATATTTCAGTTTTCATGAGATATTTCAGTTTTGGAGAAAGTTCTATATCTTTGTTATTATCAAACAAAATCACTTTGAAGTCGATCCTGTGCATCTATTTCCCATGCAGCATTAGACATACAGATTTTTAATTGATTTCGTTTGATAATAGCAAAGATACCGAACCTTCTCTGATAACTCATTATACACGTGTGACGTCAAAGTGTTTAATTTGCATATAACAAAAATTGAAATATCTCAACAACGAGGCACGGAAACGAAGATCTGCAAAAGATGTTACTTTGTCGTTTTGAGAGTTCTTTCATTTAAGACAATAATAATTTTCGCTTCATAGGCACTTTAAGCTTGCCTCATTGGATGGAGATCAAAAAGAGGAGGTTGTAGTTCAGCTAGTTCAATAGCGGTGATGCCAACAGCCCAGATATCACACTGTGAAATGAAAAACCAATAAAAAAAAAGTTATGACTTGAGGATAATTTAATTAAAAATGTTCTGTATTTCCACCACCATATGAGAACATAATCTGCTGGTTTATTTTCTAGACTAAGAAATGGCTCATGGTTTAGCGTGCTCCATCGAGTTATGGATGCACGCGGGAAATTGGGAGAGCATGAAAAAATCTCTAGATTTTTGAGTGCTCTCCAAATTTCCCAAGTGCATCCATAACTCGATGGAGCACACTAAGCCATGAGCCATTTCTTTTATAACATAGCATTAAATCCTTTCACAAGCCGGCGAATTATTTTGGTTGTTGTGTTTTTCTACTTTCGTAGCCAAGTCTTTTTTGTTCACTAAAATCCAACCAAAAGGACTGCAGTTTAAACTCGGTTACTCAGACCCAGTTTATGTCTTCTGGGTCGTTGTTCTTTATTACTCAATAAAATTAAATGACTGTATATGAAAGTATATAATAAACTCTGTATATAATATAAAAGGCCATAAAAAGTCAATTTAAAACTCAGTTTTGTTTGGAAATTTTTCCCCGTGCTTTTTTGCCATGCTCCATCGAGTTATGGAGCACGCACGACAGCCAATCAAAACTGTTGCTATATCAAAGCTATGTTATAATTACCTTTTGATCATAACCTCCTGTTCTCTCAACAGCAGCAACCTCTGGAGCCATCCTAAATATTATAAAAATAAAAATAGTTCAATTTAGATTGAAAATGTTCTTTCTGTTTTGATCAGAGCACACCTAAAAACAAATTACCAGTAAGGAGTTCCAATAAATGATTTTCTTTTAGCAATACTTGCGGTGATCTGAGCTGATATGCCAAAGTCACCTAACAATGACAAAAGAACAGACACATATAAGTACAAGAGCTGTGTGTGCCATCCCATATTGACATCATACTTTTAACCACCTGGCAAGAACATACTGCTGTATTAATTACTACCATTTACATTCAAGCTTGAAGCATGAACTATTTTGCATGTTTGTTTACGTTTGAAAAGCTTACGTTTGACTAATTAACTTCCTCGTTTTGACCAATGAAATGCTTGTGTGTTTTTTCACATGGAATTTCACGTGAACAAATGCATTAATGCATTTCATTGGTCAAAATGAGGAAGTTAATTAGTCAAACGTAAGCTTTTCAAACGTAAACAAACGTGCGAAATAGTTCATGTTTCAAGCTTGAATGCAAATGGTAGTAAGTACTGGTGAATGGTGAGAAGAAAAATAGAGGTTTCTAAGACGGATATGCTTGTACCAATATTAATGTTCATAAATCTTTCTCTGAAATAATATTTTCCAACCCAGGCTATTAGTAAGCCTCTGATAGAAAATTCATTCTGAAATTGTTGCCAAATAGTTGCAAGTAATACTGGTAATCCAAATTTAAAAGACAATTTCTTTCTTGCACAGTATAGAAGAATATTAATTTACTAGTCTCACCTAACTTAACATCTCCCAAATGAGTCATCAAAATATTTGCACCCTGATTTAGAAAAAGTGAAGAATTAGATATAATAGACTTAAGATATATAATTAATCTGACAGTAAATCAACCAGCTCTTAAAAATATAAAATCATAAAAACATAATCTAGTTAATTATAAAATATTGTCAATTACCTTTATATCTCTGTGAATAAGATTCTTCTTATGAAGATAGCTCAAACCCTGTAATAATAATAACCCAGATACAATTATAATTATCAATAAATTTTAAATGGAGTAAATATTGGTTACATGTAACACAATAAATTTAGTTGTAAAGACCTTGTTTGTCACTGTTGTTGTTATACTTGTTCTTGTAATTCATGTTGTTGTTGCTGCTATTGTTGCTGCTGCTGCTGCTGCTGTTGTTGTTGTTGCAGCTGCTGCTGTTATTGTTGTTGCTGCTGCTGCTGTTATTGTTGTTGCTGCTGCTACAGCAATTGCTACTGCTATTGTTGCTGCTGCTGTTGCTGCTACTGCTGCTGCTGTTGTTGCTGCTGCTGCTGCTGCTGTTGTTGCTGCTGCTGTTGTTGCTGCTGCTGCTGCTGTTGTTGCTGCTGCTGTTGTTGCTGCTGCTGTTGCTGCTGGTGGTGTTGTTGTTGCTGCTGCTATTGCTGTTGTTGTTGCTATTGTTGTTGCTACTGTGGTTGCTGTTGTTGCTGCTGCTGTTGTTGTTGTTGTTGTTGTTGTTGTTGTTGTTGTTGCTGCTGCTGCTGGTGCTGTTGTTATTATTGTTGCTGCTGTTATTGTTGTTGTTGTTCTTGTTGTTGTTGCTGCTGTTGTTGTCATTGTCCTTATATTTGTTATTATTGTGTTGGTGGTGGTAGTGATGTTGTTATTGTTGTTGTGGCTCAGTTATTATCTGCTGCTTAGTTATTGTTATTACTAAATTACAATTATCTAAATGTATATACTACATTATTTTTACCTTGAGTGTTTCAACACACATATAAGCTATTTGTTTTTCAGATAGAGGTCCAGTGACTAAATAACACACAAAAAATCTTTTAGACTTTACACAACCCCACAAGCTTGTAGCTTTAATGATATACTCTATCTTATATCTTATCTCATCTCATCTCATCTCATCTCATCTTATCTTATCTTATCTTACACCCTGTTTACACGATGCCGATACAACTTGAGTTAGTGTCCCGTTTTCATTTCATGCCGTCATTAGGAACCCGTCTTCATTCTGTGCTGTTTTCATGTCATTTTTGTGCCGGTATCGTGTAAACACAAGGCCTAAATGCAAGGCCTAAACAGCATGATTTTGTTCCATTTTCAAATTGTACTGGCATCGTGTAAATGGGGTCTTAGACTAAATACTCTGAGCTGGCTACTAAAATTATTACATCATTTATGACGCACTTACCATTATAAATATCTTGCAATGATCCACCACTACAGAATTCCATAGCAATCCAAAGCTTTTGTTTCCTGTTTTTTTAAAAAAATACAAGGAAGGAAAAAATTCAATATGTTATTGTATTAATAACATATCATTTTAATACTGGTAAAAGTTAAGAAAATTAAATTTTTTTGGCAAAATTTGTAACACTGTACATACTGTACCTTAAATAACTACCTATATATCGTACTACATTTTCATGTTTGCATTCTTGCATCAGAAAAATTTCTTGTTGAATGATATCAAAATCATCTCCTAAAAATCCAATTGTTAAATCATTAATTACCCATTCCTGCCTAGTGCCTAAGCTACAGTATTTATAATGCTTAACTCTGTCTAGTATTATTGCCAGGTGGGTCTACATGTACTCATTAACCCATTATCAACCACCGTAGCCTTTACCGTAGTATTTATACTTGGCTAACGTCAGACGATTTTACTCGTCAATAGGAGACCTCCTGGTCAATATAGGGTTAATAAACTACAGTACCGCTCAGAAATTACCTAACAAAAACTGAGGTCAAACCTAGGTTTAACCTCAGCTTAATCATAATATAACTCCGTTCAGTGTTAGTTAAACTGTCTCTAAATCACTATGAATCAAAATATGGACTGTTTTCTGTATTACTAGATATTTTTATTGTGCTTTACTAAAGTTTATTACCATTTCTTTCATTGTTTAACATAACCTCAACCGCACTGTTAGGTTATTTCTGAGTGGTACTGTATCTCAATTAACCCTTTATCAAGCACTGTAGCCTTTAGTATTTTACTCTGGCTAATGTCAGACAATTTTACTCATCAATAGGAGACCTCCTGGTCAATATTAGGGTTAAAGGAGAAGCCTTAGTCGACCTAAAGAACAGTTTGTACATTTTTCCACACTAGAGCCTGGAGGGGGGCTGGATACTTCCGTATATAAGGGATACACGTATGTGCCCTCCCTATAGGTTATGGTTTTCGAGCTCTAGGATAGGGTATACAAATTGCCTATTTTGGTCTGAGTATGGATGCTGTGGGATAGGGTATTGATTTTTTTTGTTTAGGTCTGGGATAGGGTATACAAAATAGCCTTCTCACACACCACTGGGAGCTGCTGCGTTAACCGCCGTAACAACAAGCTATAGCGAAAGCAACAACAAAATCTGACTTGCCTGACTTACCCACTCTTTTACCCTCCTGGGACTCGGGGACAGATGTACGCAGGCTCCAGCAGCATGTGAGAAAACATTTTCCACTTCTTTTGTGCCTCAGCCAGTGGAAAATAACACTTTTTAGGTCCGGGGTAGGGTCAGGATTTTGAGGTCACAGCAGTACACCCCTCTACCCAAAAATTGCCAGAGAGTTAGCCATCCACTAGCTGGGTGCAACCTGGCCATCAAGAATGAAGTTGGGTGGTTGGATGTTATTATAATTATAATAGCCAAATAATATTTTTTAATTCATCCAACAAAGTACTACACCTGGTATACATGTAACTAGCATTATTATATAGCTTTGTAAAATCCTGAATTCTGATAATTTGGTGAATGCAGGATCCATTAAAACACCTATACCCAGACCACAGTCCTTTTTCCATATCATTGAAGACTGCTATCCCAGATGTTGATTTAGCCAATATGAATTTCTAAAGTTTTTACACTAACTTTGATACAATAAATCTCAGAAATCTTTAAATAGTTTTTCACAGTGGCGGATACAGGATTTTTGCAAGGGGGGTGACTATAAGGTACTCAGTTGTTTCTTTCACAATATTTAACAAGGGCGCATGAGGAGGGGACAGGTAATACTTACTACGTGGTGGCAGGGGAGCGCCGAAGGTGCAACAAACTTCCAGGGGGCTCCGGGGGTATACTCCTCCGGAAAATTTTGAATTTTAGAGTCTCTGAAATAGCACTTCCTGCATTTTGAGGGGGATTTGAAAGAGTTTTGAAGGATATAAATTACCAAACAAAATACCCAAATATATGAATACACCATAAGGAGGACATGTCGTCATTGTCATGGGGTTATGTTTTATAAGTTTATGTTCCAAAATTACTATGTATATTCAGATTTCAGATTGAGATTGTATACAATACGTCTATATAATCGTGATTCTTACTTGTTAAAATTGGGGTTTCAAATTTACAAGATATTAGCGTATCAAGATGTCCAATCTTATTGCAAACGGGAGAGGCCATAGCTATGGGCTGTATCAATAAGCATTGTTATACAATATAATTTATGCATGTTTTACACACGAGTAGTGTATCTCTGTATAATCCTGTATTGGTTGGGTCAGGGAAGGGGGGTGACTAGTCACCCAGTCACCCCCCTCTGTATCCACCCCTGATACAGTATAATAAACGATTTATTAACATCGTTTACTTGGTCTGTATAGAAAAATATCAGACCTCAATCTTTTTTACCATATCACAAGTACTGTTTAAGACCATAGTCTGATATTTTCCCAACAGACAGTTGATAATCTTTTAAGTCCAGCATATACTGAAACAAGTTTCTGAAACATATCTTCGAAAAAATAGATCAAATGTTTCAAAAAATAGATCGAACAGTGTTCTAATCAGGTTCTGAAACAATGTTTCGGAAACTTTCCAGTCATACACTGGAAACTTTTGTTTCTAAAACCGTATTTTATTTCAGTAACTTGTTTCAGAAGTTTTCTCCAGTGTATGCTAATAATGCTGCGTTTTAGTATGCAGGCAATATCCAGAAATACTACATGTATGATATGATGCATAACTACGAGTCTAAATACAGTTGATTAGTTCATCATAGGTTCATATTTTAATACAATATGGAATAAATGAATTAATTACTAATTAACTGAAGATAAACAAATTCTAATCTGATGTTGCAAGTATAAATATGTACAATTTAATAGGAATAACTTCATAGTTTTAGACTTTAGAACACAATGCTTGTTTGCTTCTTAAGCTCTTAACAAAAAGCAATTCAGTTTTATAAAGCAAAAATGACAACTTGACCAGACAATCGTGCGGCAAGGCATTATTTTTATTAAGCGGAAGCGGCTCCAAGAAACTGTATCACTGCTAGACTGTTCAATATTTAAAAAAAAACACAAAAAAAATAACTACTGTCTGGTTTAACAAACAGCTCTAGGATTGATGGAGTATAAAGCTGAATGTGGGAAGAAGATAAGGAGATTAAGTTGAAGAGTTTGCTGTCAACGACAATCTAGGTAATTTATACGAAGTTTACCTGGTTCGATCTTGACGATTTTGACAGCGGCTAGTTCGCCAGTAGCAATCACACGAGACTAGAAAGATGAAAGGGAAGGACATTAAAAAGACACTTGAACAAAGAACTTGTGGTCTCATTCGGAAAAGAGAATAAAAAGAAAGATAAAGAGAGTACAAGAAGTAAACATTAAGACGTCAATTTGGATTTAGGTAGACCATAAAATAGCATCGCACGTAATTGGTTACATGGCCTCCAACAAAGAACTCACCTTGTAGACATCGCCATACGTGCCGCTGCCAATTTTCAGAATCAGGTCGAAGACCTTGCCGGGGTTTTCTCGGGATATTACAGCACGATTCATGGCCATGAACTGCGGCAATAGTCAACAAAAAAGCCAAGGAAGTTCAACCCATCCTTTTCAACGACAAAATGACTCGTTACGCGAAGAGAGTGAGAGACTTCCCGCTGTCTTTTCATACCGCTCTTACTTCCGTCCGGCTTGCAAAGCCCACGAGGTCACCATGGGGTCATTTCTCCCCCTCAAAATGGCGAGCAATACGTTCAGCAAAGCCGATATTTTATGCCGGAGAATAATACGAAATACTTTCTTCAGTAAAGGCTGGGGTAGCTTAGATATGTATAGAAATATGAAACGATTGAAACGTGACTTGTTTGACGCCGAGAAGTTTAAAGAAATGGTGTCTGTGAGTGAAAGTGTCAAAATTGACAAGGTCAGCAAAGTGAAGTCCAAGCATGAATCTTATTCTATTGTAGACGGGCATTTTGTGTCACCGTTAGTGAAATACTATCCGGGATTGCTTCCTAAGGAAAGCGAAGTAGCTCAATTTCAAGCAATTGTTCCAAGTAATCGTGGTGAGAAACCAGCAATGTGTGTTCAACTGGCTGGTACTGGCGACCATGGTTACTGGAGGAGAAGAAACCTCATTGCCAAACCACTGCTCAGAGAGAACTCAATCGGCTCCATCATGCTTGTCAATCCTTACTATGGTTCCCGAAAGCCCAAAACACAAACAAGATCTAGTTTGAACTATGTTGTAGATCTATTTGTGATGGGTTGTGCTTTAATTGCCGAGACCTCGGTCCTCTTAAATTGGTGTGAGTACCAAGACTTTGGACCTCTGGCTGTGATGGGTGTGTCAATGGGTGGGCACATGGCATCACTGGCAGTGACATTTGTTCCAAAGCCAGTGGTAGTTGTACCTTGTTTGTCGTGGACTACAGCATCTTCTGTTTTCACTCAGGTAAGATGGGGGTTGTAGAGAACAATGAATCCATTCTATAAACATTTTTGCACAGCATGGTAAAAGGTCACATCAAAGGTGCAGCCCAGTATAGGGAGGTGGCATGCTAGCCTCCTACACAAATGTCATTGGGCTTATATCTGACCTTTCCCTTCCCTTCCTTATTAGGCTGTGAGGGAGACTACTGTATATGTAAGAGCACACTGCCTCAGAAACATTTTGAAATCTCAGGTCATGCAAACATGACTTGGTGTATTGTACTTTTGTAAGTGCTTTTCAATGAACTTAACTTAGCATCACAGTGTGCAGGGGGATTGTAACTTCCCTTCAGGAAAATTCCTTCCCATTTGGCTTAGTCTATAATAAAGTTTTGCCCATAAAATTATAATGGATCTCACTGTGTCTTGAAGGGTTATAATATTTTGCTGTAAAATTACCCTCACAATGCAGGAAATACAGTAGCATCTTAGAGCCCCAGAAAATCAGTTTTTCAACTAGGGGCATGTCCCTGGACCCCCCTAGATGTTTCTTGCATCTTTGGTGGTCATATATACAGTGTATATATACTGTTTGTGGGATATATATATATATATATATATATATATATATGTAATGTTTACAACACGAGCGGCCGTGTTGTATTGAATTATACAATCACGAGCCGAAGGCGAGTGATTGTATATTCAATACAACAAGGACGCGAGTGTTGTAAACAACTTGTGAAATGAATGAATAGTAAAAATCCCTTTGGGATAATCATATTGAGATGCTAATTAGTTACAAGCACTAGTGGTTTGTATGGGGTTTACAGGGGTATATATGTGATGTAATTTCTGAAATTGGATTGGCTGCAAAACTCATGAATTATTAATGAATTTCACAAATATATTTACATGTATATATATTTGTGAAATTCATTACTAATTCATGAGTTTTGCAGCCAATCCAATTTCAGAAATTACATCACATGTTACCCCTGTAAACCCCATACAAACTAAAATCAATGATGCTAATTAGTTACAACCACTAGTGGATGTATACTCTTCTGATACAACCACTAGTGCTTGTAACTAATTAGCATCTCAATATCCCAAAGGGATTTTTACTATTCATTCATTTCACAAGTTGTTTACAACACTCGCGGCCGTGTTGTACTGAATAAACAATCACTCGCCTTCGGCTCGTGATTGTATATTCAATACAACACGGCCGCTCGTGTTGTAAACATTACATATATATATATATATATATATATATATATATATATATATACACAGTGTATATATTGTATATATATAATACAGTATATACACTGTGTATATATATATATATATATATATATATATATACACACTGTATATTCTATCATTTTCTGTTGGCTAGGGTGTACTTAGCAAAGCTGTTGCATGGCCGATTTTGGAACAACAACTTGAGGATGAACATTTTGTTGAAGAACTTCGAGATATCTGTCACATGGTTGAAATGGATGGCATCTTCTCCAGGAATCCCCCAATAGTCAACACAAAAACACACAGCTATTCCTCCTTCCCAAATGAATTATTAAATTTCAATAGTGACACAGAGGACCCAGGAGTTGACTTTCATATGAACGTTTCAAATAAGACTCGTATGTCTGAAAATTGTGAATCAGTGAGTGTAGGAATGCTCGCTGGATCATTGAAGGAGCAGTTTGGAAATGACATTAAACACAAGATACCAACAGAAATTCCTTTTTTAAAATCTGGGAAACAAAAGAACCAAAAATACGAGAAGGCTCGGAAATTTATGAAATATATTATGGATATTACAACTCACCTTGCTTACTATAAAGAACCAGTGGACCCAAAGCTTGCTATGTTTATTGAAGCACAGTACGATGGCTACATTCCTAGGAAAGATTGTCCTTCCCCTTTGGAGCTGTGGCCGGGCTGTCAAGTGAAATACACACAGGGTGGTCATGTTTTTGCAGCTTTGTATAAACAGAATGTGTTTAGAAGGACTATGGCAGAAACCCTGAAGAAGCTATAGAGGAATAGATTGAGTATCATCACATTAGTAATATTGGAATAACCCTTTCACTCCCAACATTCCAGGAGCTCTCCCATAGACAGAGTAAGAGGCGTTAGACAGAGTAAAATCGTTTGGCGTTAAGCTCTTTTCCACTCATCGCAGAAACTAGTTCGCAGCTTGCTACAACGAGAAAACAAGCACTGCGAGTTGTTTTTAACTATATGCAAACACTCACAGTCAGCTGGTTTTTGCCATGACCGGGAAAGAGCCTTTAGACAGAGTAAGAAAATTCCGTAATTGGGTGTGAAAGGGTTAAGAACTAGGAACTGGCTCTAACTTGACTGCGTTATGTGAGTTCTGAGCACAATGAAAATAACTATAATAAAATTACTGCGGTATCTTTACAATGTGTCCCGAATACTTATTGATACTCTCTCACGTGTACAAACCTTTCATCTAGAGCTCAGGCGGTTAAGCGTATCGTAGGCTACAAAGTGAACAAACAGACAAACAGACCATTTATTCCCTCAGGGAGGTATGGTGTGTCCCAAATACTTCTTGATATTCCTTTATTACATACCTTTAATTTAGAGGTCAGGTGACAAACATCGTCGTCATACCATTTGTCCCCTCGGGTAGTCGGGTCTCCTCGTTTTTGTCCTCCATCTTCTTGCAGTCTCTTCTACTGCATCTAGGTCCACTGCTCTAACATTCTCCTTTTCACCATCCATCGATCTCTTTCACATTTTACTTTGATGAAGAGCTCCGCATGAAACGTCAGTATTTCGTTATAAAAATCTCCGTAGTTTACCATCTTTTCACTTTGCTCTATCCGAAACACTGCCTACACAGCACTCTGTTTTTTTAGATCTCAATCTCCCTCTTGGACTTCTACCTGTTTCCTCTCCTTCTCACCCATCATCTTCATCACATGCCCAATACCACTTCAACCTGTTCAGCTCTCTTGTATATCTTGTCCCTCCGAGCTGACTAACCTTTTTCTGCTACCATATACAGTATCTTCATTTCTCATCCTACATGTGACATTCCTCTGATAAACACCTCGAAGTTGGTTAAAAACTGAATTCGTTTTTCAACTCACTTCTCGGTATTTTGTACCGTGATAAACAACGCTTTCTTGTGCTTACATCACAGGTCAGTCGTATGTCCGCCTGGTTATCTATTTGCACGCGCATATCAAAAAAATTTGACAACTAAGTTTATTTGAGGTATAAATCACACACAAGTTAATTTTTCTTTATATATATTTATATATATATATATATATATATATATATATATATATATATATATATATCCTTCCTGTTCTTTCAGAGAGGATTGTCTTGCAATTATTCCCGAATGTTGGTTTTTCCAGGTCATAGTCGAAAACAAAGTGAATATTTTAGTTGGTATGCAAGTAAACACTCTATCTAAGTAAACAAAACTAAATCTAAAACTAAACAATAAAATCATTTGTCTGCGGGATTGTAGAAATCTGACACATTAAAGCTGGCATAATCCAAACGCGTTGGTGCCAAATGGAACATTATTATTATTACGCATAAACACATTTTAATGGTGAAAATGAAATTGAGGACGACGGCATTTCAATTTATCCTTTGCAACTATGTTCCGCACTAGTTCCACACTGTATTTTGGACAATTTGAAAGGGATATGTTAGGGAAACGTCGATACATAAGTCATTATTGAGTGTAGGTGCTCATTTTTAAGTTCGCGAAGGTATGCTAACAAGCGAAATTATTTGAAGATCAATGGTATTGTTGTCCAATCCCTTTTGACAACTTCTCTCCATTGATTCGCATAGAATTTTAAGTATAATCTATATCAGTATACATTAGAATTAAAAGCCAGTCGGAGCTGATATAGTTGGTGGGTACTGGCAATGCGAAGGGAACACATGGGAAATTGTTCTCAAGACGAATGCTTTAACAGTTTAACTTGTGTGCCCGCTTTAACTTGAGACGTCAGCGATTTGACTAATTCATCTGTATGCCTTAGTTCTCTATACTACCACATCAATTCAGGACTTAATGGATAAAAAATCTGGTGTTGCTGCGACCGTTAATCGCAGATCACAAAACAACGGCGATTACTGGAAATCTACGCCTAATCCCGAGACTACGGATTATAAGGGTGTTAATGATGATCGTGAAAGAGCTAAAGGGTGCGAAGATGTCAGAACTGAAACGCTTCCTGAGAAGGATTCTCGGCATGAAGAACCACTAGGTCCTAGATCTCGTAGGAACGACCCTATAGCCGAGCTTACAAAATCAAGAAAGTATTCCCGGGTACTTTCAGAGCCCCACGTTGGATACGGGCCGCTGGTGGCTTCATCCAGACCGAAATTAGTCAAACGTACATTATCTGGAACGGAGTTTCGAACTCGTTTGGCGTGTCCGAAAGGATTGTTAATCACCACAGAACCGCCGAAATCAGGCAACTCGTATCGACGTCGCTCGAATACCGATGTTTTCACGACGACGAGGACAACTAAAAGAAACCACGATGCCGATTCCAGGAAAGATAGTGATTTAACAAACATCATTTCACAAACGGTAAGCCATTCTTGTTGCTAGAGACGCGGAGGAAATACTACCCACTTCTGCAGTTTGTTGTGTATTAGGGGCCGTGCACATGAATCCGGATTGAGTTTCAATCCGGATTGAAAAGCGAAGTCAATCCATGTTTACATGGGAATTGGGTTTCTGGATTGAAATCTGAAATCCGTAAATATTTGAAAACACGCATGCATTATTTGTTCTAGTGCTCTCTGTCACGTTTTTCATTCCGGAATGAAACTCGCACCGCCTTTACATGATTCTGGGACGAAATTTCAATCCGGAATGAGATAATCTCAATCCGGATTCATGTAAACAGATAAAGGGGTTTGATCAGAAGCGGAATGAGTTCAATCCGGATTGAAACTCAATCCGGATTCAACGGCCTAAATTACTGTATTTCTGTCGCCGCTACAGAAGCGTGAGAAAAATCTAGCGATAAAAGTCGCTTATTCTTGATTTATATTTGTTTGTTGATATCGATTTGGGAGAAACATTTAATATATTACGATTAAATTATATGAAAGCTAAATTATACGTTTTATTCACATTTTTCGACAAAAAAATTTCCATACGCTTCAGCATAGCCATACAGAAATACACCACAAACTGGGTAGGTATTTCTATTTTGGCTGTAAAGTGTTAAATAGCCGTGTTTAGGAAAAATGACCATACTCATGTCTCCACCCAGAGGTCTTCACCTCACCTTTATTGGAAAATTAAGTAATTCTTTCTTTCTTTTTTTCACAGGAGAAAGAACTGATCCTTCTTGAATTGGAATCGGTTAAACATGAACGTTATCGACTTCAAAAAGAGAATGAAAGATTACATGTAGAATTGGACAACCGCAACAAAGTCATCGATCATTTAGTTGATTACATGGTAAGCTGATTGCATATAGAATGAAACAAAAATAGGTACACATTGCGTACATGTGTTCACCAGTTAACTCAAAAATAGGTACACAATGCGAACAGGTGGGAAAAATGTCTGAGCATGCGCGAAAACCGTGATATAAACAAGCTTGCGGGGGACTGGGACGGCAATATGGCGGCTTTTAAGCTGTAAATAATCCGAAGAGTTTTTTGGTAATTCTACTTCTTTTTAGATATTTTATTAAAAACGAAATACCGAATAAGAAACATACTACGTTCTACCATACAATAAAAAAGAGAAAAAACCATAATAAATAGTTTTTCGTTATAATACACATAATATTAAAGCTCAGGGAAGTACGACTTGGCAGTTGCTCGTGTTTTATAAACTCAATAATACAATTTATAACTAGCTTGTGTCTGGCCTTTTTGGTGGTTATGTCAAAGGTTCAGTAGAAATGAAAAGAACAATTCACAGCAAAAATAAGGAGTTATTGTCACATCTTCATATCACTGCCAATTTAAATTACAACAGAGTTTATTACAACACATGAGTAACATTCCAACTTTTTTTAACATTAATAAGAAATAAGACTATATATAAACATTTAAACATAGGTACATGTAGCAGAATATATGTAAATTAAATAAACTTGAATCCTTTCAGTATCTTCACTCAACGTTGTTGGTCAACCTTTGCTTGAACACACTTATTTAAATCTAGCAATTTCAAAATAAGCATGTATATAAATATATACAGCATATTAAACACTTCACTCTTTTAACTTTTTCTTTAGCCATAAATATAGCTAATATAGTATCTAAAAAGAGAAAAAGAACACAAAGATTTGCATGATAACAATGCAATATTATTTTTGGTAGCAGTTATTCTGTTCAATATTCCGAATCCAAAATGGCGGCTTCAAGTGACTCAAATTCAAAGCGTGAAATTCAAGTGTTTACGATTTTTTGAAGCTCAGAAACTGGTACAATGTTAACAATTAGGATCAAAAGCATACTTTGAAAGACAAAAAAATTGGTGGCATAGGCGAAAATTTTAATTTATTGGCTTTCGTCGCTTTTTATAGCTGTCAAAATTGTGTACAGAAAATGAGCAAACTTTAGAATTCGCGTAGGCTTCGGAAATGCAGTTGATTCTTAAACAGACTGGTTTTAGTCATACTGCAAGAACCTGTAAGCAGTTGTAAAGTTTCATTTAGACGATTAACAAACAATATACGGTAATTCAAGCACATTTCCTAAGCCGACTGTTATCGCAATTTCCTATGGACAGGCGAAAGGGCACAAGATTCAGTTCGTTTTCGATTTTTCCGGACGTTGTCATTTATTTCAGTGGATGGAGCAAAGAACTATGGATAGTTTAAGAGAATAAAATTTGGGTGGCAAAGGGCTAAATTTTTAACTATGGCTCGTTCAAAAGCACTGATTTTAACTGTGTTTAGGATATTAAGCAACTAGGCGATAAATTTACACCGTCAAGTGGGCTTCAATATTAACAATTCACACAGTATTTTTAAAGATAAACATATGATCTATAGATACTTCAACTCACCTTTTAGTAGTATTTTGCTGTTTAAACAGTTTGTCGACACAAACAAAATGGACATCGAAACGAAAAACCCTGTTTGTTGCATATTCTCCTCGAATAATCCAAGGTTTCCATAACTCCGATCATAGGAATATATAGCTCACATGAAAGTCATCACAACCAGTTTTAAATCGCCGAGGTTTCTCTTCTTCAGCTTACCAAATATTTCAGTTAACAAAACATTCAAACCTGAACGAACCTCATTTCGAACAAAAATAAAGAAACAGAGCAAATGCGCCCGCGATTTTTGGTCAGTTAAGACAATTTTCCCACCTGTTCACAATGCGTAGATGTGTCCACGAGTTAACGCAAAAATAGGTCCACATTGTGTACATGTGTCCACCAGTTAACTAAAAAATAGGTACGCATTGCGTACATGTAAGTTAACTCAAAAATAGGTACACATTGCGTACATGTGTCCACCAGTTAACTAAAAAATAGGTACGCATTGCGTACATGTAAGTTAACTCAAAAATAGGTCCACATTGCGTACATGTGCCAAGTTAACTCAAAAATAGGTACACATTGCGTACGTGTCAAGTTAATTAAAAAATAGGTACACATTGCGTACATGAAGTTAATTCAAAAATAGGTACACACTGCGTACATGTCAAGTTAACTCATAAAACAGGTACACATTGCGTACATGTGTCCACCAGTTAACTAAAACATAGGTACACATTGCGCACATATGCCAGTTAATGCAAAAATAGGTACACATTGCGTGCGTGTGTCTACTGAAATTTACTGAAACATGCAAAAACATTCCATGGCGTTTCCTCGAGTTTCTTTCGCACCACACAAACAATTCTAGGCAATGGATTATGACATTTTATCATTATTTTTTCAGAAATCAAGTGTTCCTGAAAAAATGCGAGATGCCGTCGGTGATATCAACACCTCTCCACCAGAAAACGACCAAATGGCTTCCTTTAGCAAAGTATAACAGAATTTAACCTCCTTCTTCATCATAAAATTGGAACTAAAAGGTTAGCTGTAATTAAAAACATTAAAAGGTGTTCCTCACTAGGAGAAAGTTGAAACAGTAAGCGCCTGTATGAAAGAAAATATCCCTATCCATAAATGTAAGAAAAATAGATTGCTTCGTAGGTAGTGTTTTAGATAGAGCAAAGTGAAAAGGTGGAAAACTCCTATTTTACTCTGATGAAGAGCTCTGCTCGAGTCGTCAGTATTTTGTTATCAAAACTATTCTCGGCAGTTTACCACTTTTTCACTTTGCTCTAATCTCATCCATAGCAGCACAATCTGATTGAATTGTATTACGTATCAAGGGATGGGGATCACTAGCTTTTACTAATTCGTACAGAAATCTATGTAAAATGAACTAATAATATATATACCCATATCCACGAGTTTGTGCGTGTAACGACATGGAGTGCTCACGTGATCAGCCACGTGATTCCGCTTGCCTTCTTTTCAGGCGTTCTTTGTGTCGGGCCCTAATTAGGTTTACGGGCTATTTACATATGTTCACATGATAATTCTTCGGAATCACTTGAATGATCTGGAATTTCTGACGAAGCCAACAGCTCGACTGGGTCACTTCTCGCGTCCTTTTGTTTCTTTGCGAAATGCTTCTGAGATCCGTTGCCACTCTTTATTTCCCAAGATCCTTTGGAATAATTACTCGAGGAAGCCGCTGGCTCGTCGGACTTCTGTTGTCTGAGATGCTCTGTATTCCTCACGTGATCAGACGAGGCTTTTTCTCCAATATGATTGGACAATTGCGTCATATTGGGCCAACGCATTACTTCCGGTTTTCGATATCGAGTATCCTGGACTGAACTAGCAGAACGTGACCGAAATGAACCATGGGTATTCCTAGGCTGTGATTTAAGCGAAGATGATTTAATGCTGGCCGTTTTCTTGTTTCGTTTGCCTTTTGAACGAAGGGACATTCTCTTGTCATTTCTTCTCGCCGTTAAGGTATCCACTAAGTTACTGACAAGAACCAGGTCGGTTTGAATAGTTGCTAGAGTCTGTTCGTGTTTACTCTGAAGTTTCGTTATTTCTTCCATATTTCCAAGGATCATATCCAAGTCAGACTTACTGCCTTTCCCAAACCTCTTGCTCAGCCGCTCGTCCAAGATCTTCTTCATCTCATTTAGATCATCCAGGATCTGTCTGATGATTCTCACATGTGAAACATCTTCTCCCACATCGTCTTCGTATTGTAGCACTTCTGGACTGCAGTGCATGCGAATGTGGTCAAAAATATTCCGTCGCATTTTCTTCGACAAATTACGCTCCAGGGTTAGAATCGTATACGCTCGCTGCATGACGGCGTTAGCTCGGGCGTTCTCGTACACTCGGTAGAATGTGTCGGAAAGCAGCGCAATCAACAGGTTCAAGATAATCACGTGAGAAAACGTAATGTACGAGCCGCAGAGAAATCGGGCCATGACGGAATCAGCCGCTTGAAGGCCTTGGAAGTTGTATTCGTCGACGACCGTCATCCGAAAGAGCTGATAAAATAGATCGGAAACGTTCGTGTAACCTCGTACTGGTATCGGACTGATTGCGCCGAATATCATCCAAAATGCGGCTGAGTAGGGAATATAAAAGACCAAGAATAAAAACAACCATTTTAAGATATCTCCGACCATGTGGACCAACATAACGACAAAGGGTCCGGTTGTTTTGAATGGGCGCGCATACTTCATAATGCGTAACCACAGCACAATAAGTAACGCGGCCGTGATTCGTATATGAGCCAGGAACGTTACATTGGTATGGGCGAAATAATCAATAAGATGCGACGCTACAGTTGCAGAAAGCATTGCACACGTTATCCACTCAAGGTAGTTCCAAGAATCGTGGAAGACCAGAGGTTTGTGTTCGTCTAATGATTTGATCTCTTGATCAAGGTAGCGCCGTTCCTCTGGCCACTGAGGATGACAATAGCATAGATCTTTCTTTAATTCTCTTTTGCGCCACGCTACCCATTGTTGATGGTCGTGTCGACTGCGCCACGTGTGCGAGAGGAGATTCCGTGTTTCATACACCGTCAGTAAAAGGATCAGAATCTCAAGTGTAATTCGCCACCAGACCTCCCCAAGTGGACTATACCGCGCGGTCGGGTTCTGCGGCAAGGTCACGCCAAGGACAGTCCATAATATGGCGTACATTGTATTTAATACGAGATCAACCCAGGCGCCAATTTTGCCAAATTTCTCCCACTTGACATTGATCAGTCTTTGGAAAACAGGATGCATAATCAGCTCGAATTGTTTGTGGTGTACGGCAACCTCGAGTGGTGACCGCGTGTGTGTGGTCAGCGGTTCTTTATCATCCTGAGCTCCGTCAAGGTAGCTGAGATAATAGTACTGTTTTCGGTTTGTCCTGTCTTTCGAATGAAGCTGTTCTAAAGCTTCTGTTGCAATTAACGGCATCTTCTGGATCACCATGGAGATGGCGGATGTGCCCTCGCTATCGTAGACAGCGGCTGGTGCTCCTTCCTCCATTAAGACCTTGACAGATTTTGATCGATTCAATTCGGCAGCAACCTTTAAATAAGAATTACAATAAGCAATATGACTGTTTTTGATTGATGATATTATTTTTACTTGCTGCTGCCTCTCGCGGCTAAGGTTGGCACAGTGAACTCCATTCTCTAGATCTGGAACTCTAACTTCAGTCATTAGCACGCTTTAAAAGTGAAATCAGGATTGTCGTATATCAAGTCGGATTCAGTTCTCTACGCTGTCTGTTACTTTTTGACCGCGAAGGAAACAGTTTGTAGGGGGACTGTAAACAACGTAATATAACTGACTTCACTTTCTGCCCCGGAGTTAGCGTTCCTGTTATGAAAATTGAATTCACTGGGTTGAGCCCGTTATATTACTCAGGTCAGCAGGGACGTAGCCAGGGGGCTATTTTGATATAAAACAACAGACATTAACTACAAAACGGATACAATATGAATTGTGTCAGGAAATAAACAGTAAACATCGTATTCAATTTACTGAGTGTATGTATTTTGAGCATCTATGTGACGTTTGCGTGTTTTGAGTATTTTATATGACGTTTTTTAACCTTTAGAGTCTGTAAAATCTCCCTGCAAAAGCCAGGAAATGGCATTTCAGCGACTCTCGATTTCAAAATTTCCCGGGGGAGCATTTCCCCGGACCCCCCTAAAAATTTATTTTGATTTCGGCTCCCCCTCTTTCAAACTCCTGGCAACGTCCCTGCTCAGGTAACCATCCGTTAGTGTGCATCAAGGGGCTTTCTCTGGGTAATCCGGTTTTTCGTAATACCATAGTTTCCCCAATAGACCTTTTCACCAATAGCGGCGCCATATTTGAATTCGCAATGCATTATGGTCTATCCAGGATAGCAAGCTCCATTAAAAGGGCGATTGCGTTAGTGTTGAGACACAATGCGATAATTTTTTCTTTATAAATACTTTCGTGGCAACAATATCTAAATATAATAATTGTCATATTGGTAAAAGCAACAAATCTCGTACGCATAAGGATACATTTGTCATGAATCTATTCTTACACGTCCGAGAATTGTTGCTTTTACCAATAACAATTATTATATTTAGATATTGTTCGCATTGTGTCTCAACACTAAATCTCAATCAATAAAGTCGCTTTTACTTCGCTTGACCACCCTAAAATTATAAATTTAAAACTGTCGTTCTTTACCTGAAGCGGTGTCCTATTTTTGTGATCTCTTGCGTTAATGTCAGCTCCGTAAGACAGTAGCATTCTAATGGACTTTATGGCGTCATTCTTTGCTGCGTAGTGAAGAGGATACTGATCTTCTCCATCAGTTGCTGCTTTGTGGTTAGCGCCATTATGAATCAAGAATTCAATCATCTCAGCGTAATCAACAGCAGATGCTACGTGAAGTGGAGACCGACCAAACTTGTCCGATTGATTCACATCGGCTCCTGTAGAATAAAACGAAAAAATAACTGTACTGTACTGTACTGTACTGTACTGTACTGTACTGTACTGTACTGTACTGTACTGTACTGTACTGTACTGCACTTCACTGTGCTACTGTATTATACTATACTATACCATACCATACCATACCATACCATACCATACCATACCATACCATACCATACCATACCATACCATACCATACCATACCATACCATACCATACCATACCATACCATACCATACCATACTATACTATACTATACTATACTATACTATACTATACTATACTATACTATACTATACTATACTATACTATACTATACTATACTATACTATACTATACTATACTATACTATACTATACTATACTATGCTATGCTATACTATACTATACTATACTATACTCCACTCTACTGTACTGCACTCCACTCTACACCACGCCACTCTACTCTACTCCACTCCACTCTACTCCACCCTACTGTATTCCACTCTACTGTACTCTACCCCACGCCTCTCTACTGTACTGTACTCCACTCTACTGTATTGTACTCCACTCTACCAGTTGTACTCCACTTCTACTCTACTCCACTCCACTCCACTCCACTCCACTCCACTCCACGCCACGCCACGCCACGCCACGCCGCGCCACGCCACTCTATGCTACTGTACTCCACTGTACTGTACTGTACTGTACTGTACTGTACTGTACTGTACTGTACTGTACTGTACTGTACTGTACTGTACTGTACTGTACTGTACTGTACTGTACTGTACTGTACTGTACTGTACTGTACTGTACTGTACTGTACTCCACTTCACTCCACTGTAATCTACTCTACTGTATTCCACTCTACTGTACTCCACTCCACTCCACTCCACTCCACTCCACTCCACTCTACTCTACTCTACTCCACTTCACTCCACTCCACTGTAATCTACTCTGCTGTACTCCACTCCACTCTACTGTACTCCACTCCACTGTACTTGTACTGTACTGTACTGTACTGTACTGTACTGTACTGTACTGTACTGTACTGTACTGTACTGTACTGTACTGTACTGTACCGTTCCGTACCGTACCGTACTGTACTGTACTGTACTGTGCTGTACTCCACTCCACTCCACTCCACTCCACTCCACTCCACTCCACTCCACTCCAGAGGTTGTTGTGTACTTATATAAAGTAATATAGCCTCTGCTTACCGTGGTCAATAAGAAACTTAGCAACGTCCGTATGCCAGGATCGAGCAACCTCATGAAAGACAGTTTGTCCGTGTTTGTCAGTCGTATTAATTGACGCACCATTCTTTAGCAAAGATTCAACGAAATCATAATCCATCGTGTCAGTGACGTCATTCGAGCTGGCTAGTTTAGCAAAGTAATGCAAGAGTGCATGATTGCGTACTTTGATTGGAGTCCTACGTTTTACTGTTTGTTGTCCCAATTCATTTTCTTCGTCTAAGTCGCTCTCTAATACAGCATGCATAGGAACGTTGGTTCTCTTGCTCGAACCAGGAAGATTATTTAACAGCATTGCTTCGTAGTCTTTCATGTGGCTGTTATATTTTCTGTTAGATGATAAGTCTCGCCATTCGTCCGTCGCACTGTCTGCAGCGGGTTGTTCGTTCGTGTGAGCCATTCCAGCAGAGCCGTTTGCAAGTACCTGTCCTGAACTATCCTTTGATCCCTGAAGGTGTCGAGATTTCTGAGTCAGCATGATCTAGTGACAATTATGATAACAGAGATAGTTATTATAAATATACAATGGCAAAACAACAACAGCAGCAGCAACAACAGCAGCAGCAATAACAGGAGCAGCAACAACAGCAGCAGCAACAAACAAACAACAACAACAGCAGCAGCAGCAACAACAGCAGCAGGAGAAGCAGCAGGAGCAGCAGCAACAGCAACAACAACAGCAACAGCAACAACAACATCAGCAACAGCAATAACAGCAGCAACAACAACAACAACAACAACAACAACAACAACAACAACAACAACAACAACAACAACAACAACAGCAGCAACAACAACAGCAACAACATCATCATCATCATCATCATCATCATCATCAACACCACCACCACCATTGTTTCTTCAGGACTACCCTATAAATAATGGTGAAAGCTCACTACTTATACATAAGTTTTGATCACATCCATATGTAAACATAGTTGACCAGGTTTTGCAAAGGTCAGAATAGATTAGAATACGCGTTCTTTGGAGACTCCACAACAGCTGTGGATTTAGGTTTCGCTGCTCACTCAGAGTTTCTCTATTCCACTCTCATCTAATAATCATTATAAATCTTTAAGATAATTATCTTTCTCCATTTGAAAAGCCGCTATATATGATTTCCACAAGTAAGCTAAACAGACCACGCAATGAACACAAAGTTCTACGCATTGACTTAACATATGTTAACAACTAGTCATTTAATTAAAGGCGTCGTTTATATATCCAAACAATGAGACAAAAGCAAGCGTTCGTCTACTCGTTTTGTAGACGTGTTTGATATTTCGGTTGGTAAATTACTGAAATATTTTGCCAAATGATCTAATTGCTTTACCAACTGATGGTACACTGATCGAATGGCGGTAGAAAATACACGAAAAGCAAATTTTTCGTAAAATCTAAAGATAAACTTGATAAGATAACGTAATATAAGAGTAAGTGTATGCGTATTGAAAAGTAGTAGAATACATGCTGAGAGTAAAGCTTTAGTGCACAAGTCATGTATAATGTTGTTACACAAACATTGTGATAAGTGCATGATATATATATATATATATATATATATATATATATATATATATATATATATATATATATATACATATATCTCATGCACTTATTACTATTTCTGGCGCTTCATAGCAATAAGCGCATGAGATATATATACATATATCTCATGTACTTATTACTATTTCTGGCACTTCATAGCAATCTAATGCAGTAATAGCCATATACATGGCTATTACTGCATTAGATTGCTACGAAGTGCCAGAAATAGTATTATAAATCAATTGTGTAAGTGCACAATAATGTCTCATTACGCAAATATATATTATTATATATCTATATTGTTTTGATTTGCATCGTTAAAATAGACGATGCTACAAAAAGAGGAGTCGATATGAATAAAGTTGAAGCTATACGCCCGTAATGATGCATTGTGCAGTATATGCGACTGCTCTACAGGTCAACGGAGTTATGCAAATCCACTCGTCCGTTTGTGGGATGGCGTACATCGGTGCATGTTGCTGTTAGCGCGCTACTCTACACCACTGAGGATGGATGGAGGGAGCTGTATATATGTACTCTTTCACTTGTTATCCCACTATAAATTACTGTACTAGTTGCATATCAATGATATCATCCATATTAAATAAGAAAACATAATTCCCCAATATCTTATTTTAAACACAACATTGTCCATTTCTAATAAAGCGTGGCACCAAATTAGCGCTAAAATAAAACCATGTTTATATATGTATATAGCGTAAAGTACTTGCACTTATTCCATTTGATTTTGTAAACATAATTTGTTAAATAATGAGCTGGAATCTTGGCCTACAAATAACTTGGTGTTTGCGGTTTCACGTGAATAGCGAACCAGTGTGTTGAATACGCCTTTCAGCAGGTTGCCAACGTTGTATAACAACGTGATTTAGTCCATTCAGAAAGACAGTATCATGCACTGGTCTAATTTAACTGATTTATCAATTACTAAGACGATGTTTTAGATTTGCGCACCTCGCGGTGTCAGTATACAATTCAGTGCAAACGCTGACTTACAGTTGATGACATGTATATAGTTTCAGTCCGATCTTAGAAAGATTGCATCCGTCTGCGTTACTTTCACTTATAATTTAAGTACATATAATACTCTAAACTAACCACTCACTGCGAATATTCACGTTTACCCAGGTCTTCTGGATAATACGAGGACTGCACCACAAGAAGCCAATGATAACATGTACTTGCGAATGATAACCACAGCCAACGTTTGCATCGTTTTTTTAATACACCATATTCGCAATAACGTCGTAAACTGAGTTGATTAAACCACGAAAAGGTTACCACGAATTATACTTCTATCACAAAAAAACAAAAGAGAACAAACGTGAGCGAGTATCAACGGAGAATTTTATAGAAAAGTTGTGCTATATCCTGGTACTTACAACGTATCTTTAGTCTCACTGCAAGCGACATCTTATGATTGATGATCAGTCCATACCCGCTGCGATTTTTGGTGACGACTTTAGTTTCTTGTCTTCGAAAC
The DNA here is from genome assembly GCA_964035015.1 of Corallium rubrum. Classification (NCBI taxonomy): domain Eukaryota; kingdom Metazoa; phylum Cnidaria; class Anthozoa; order Scleralcyonacea; family Coralliidae; genus Corallium; species Corallium rubrum. Next base: position 12,120,301 of record OZ036003.1, read on the forward strand.
ATCTGTTTTTTTGCATTTCTTAAAAGGCCATTTTAATTATAGACTGGAGTAATGAAGTGGCGATGATCTACGGCTTGTCAGTGACATGGAAAAAATGTTCTGTCTGATAAGGACATGCACACGTTTAAATCATTTAAGGGTCGCATTTTACAGCACATGAACGTTATTTGCAGAGGGAACTATGAAATAAGAAAACGATTGCCGTACAGTATATTTTAAAATGCAATGTGCTACGTGTACTGAGTACAGTACAGTGCAGCGCAGTACAGTACAGTACACAATACAGTACACAGTACACTACACAGTACACAGTACACAGTACACTACACAGTACACTACACAGTACACTACACAGTACACAGTACACAGTATCACAGTACACAGTACACAGTACACAGTACACAGTACACAGTACACAGTACACAGTACACTATACAGTACACAGTACACAGTACACAGTACACAGTACACTACACAGTACACTACACAGTACACTACACACAGTACACAGTACACAGTACACAGTATACACAGTACACAGTACACTACACAGTACACAGTACACTACACAGTACAGTACACAGTACACTACACAGTACAGTACACAGTACACAGTACACAGTACACAGTACACAGTACACAGTACACAGTACACTATACAGTACACTACACAGTACACAGTACACAGCAGAGTTCAAAAAAGTTGCGATCAATTAAAAAACTCTTCCAAACGAATTAAACTTCACAGTGCGGCTGTGAAGCAAGCCAAGACAACAGAAACCTGGGCGTACATATTTTTGTGGAGATAACGTGCAGTATATCTCGAATGCGGACAGTGATTGATATAGTGTGGGACATCATTTGCATATTTGCCTGTTTTCGTGTTTCAGAATCAGACTGATTGTACGATAAATGAAATATCTCCATGCTTAATGCACGACTTGTGGGGCCAGCAGAAGTCACAAAAGACAATACTCATGTCGTTTTGAAGGAAGATAACATTGTTTTCATGATCATTACTGAAAAGGGGGAGGGGACTGTAATATCTTTATCTTTCAGGTGGAGGTACACAGTTTATTTGTGTCTAATGTATATATGACGAGAGTAAGCAAAAGTATCATTCATGTAATATATGTTATATATCATACACGAGGAGGAGTGTTTCAGGATATCCAAACACCGAGATGTTTGTTAAACATTGAAAAACTTCGAGGTGTTTGGATATCCTGATGAGACACTCCTCCGAGTGTATGATATAGCATCTCACACAAATCAGTATTTTAAGAGAAAATCAAGATGAAAGTTGGCTTAATTTATGTAATTTCTTCCTCCGATATCCAAACCACAGACACGGTACAGATTTCCTTTGTGTTTTCTTCATGAATTATTAATGAGTTTGAGATGGGCATATGAAACTAAAAAATACATTTTAAGACTTTTGAATATTTACAGTTGAATAAAACCTCGGCTTAAGCATTTAATATCCTATATATTTATAAACAACGTTTTCTACATCACTTTAAGAATTCTTTCAGATAAAAAACATTTTTTATATTATATGAAACTAAATGGAGTCGTTCAGCAAGGCTTATTAGTTGCTTTTCTATTCTCAGTGTCTTATTGTTTATCTTCAACTGTCACTGAAAAACTGGATTCTGGTTTAGCATCAGAAGATCCTTCGTCAAGGTTTAGGCCCAGGTTTGTAAACCCATTTTCGTGTTTATCAGTTTCTTCTGGTGAATTCTCTCTCTCAGAGCTCGAATGATCAGTTTTCGACAACTCACGATCATTTACGGACAACTCACGATTATTTACGGACAACTCACGATCATTTACGGACAACTCACGATTATTTACGGACACAGACGATCTAGAACGTTTGCTCGATGCTTGGGACCCACTCGCTGATCCTTTGGTTCTCAATTTCTTCTTCCGATGTGTTCCAACCGATCCGTTCCGACTTGTACCGGAATTCACAGCCGAGTTACTAACACTGTCGAATCCAGTTTCGGGGTGGACACTGGCTATTAATTTAGGCAAAGCAGGCGTGGAGTTATTAACTGGAAAGGATTTTGTCAACTTGGGTTCATCTTGTTCTACGAATCTTTTTTCTAATGGTAACGACGCTTGTCTGTTCATAAAAGAGGTGTACATTTCAGGGTCGTGTTGTAGTGACGCAACGCCACACTTTCGTCTGACTGGTACGCTCATTGTCTCCTTTGGTTTTGGCGAGTTTCTTTTTTCGCTTTCTGTTTGACGCGGTGTTCCATTTTTACTTTCTTTTCGAGGAGACCTTCTAGGTGTCCCAAGCCATTCACTCGGAGAATCCAACAATTGAAGAAAATTCTCCAACTTCATTAAATGCACTCGGATTCTTAGGGAGGCCTCTTGTAAATCTTGCTGGGATTTTCGTACTCTTTTCACATTTTCTATAATCGCATCGAAATCACTTTTCGCTTTCCGACCACAACGTTTTCCCAAGCTGGCGTTCACGACGTGAAACATCTCCCCGACTTCTTCCAGGATGTTCTTGTTGGTCGCTTGCATGGAGACCTCGCTCTCGCCATACTCGTCCTCGTAAGGCAGCACTTCGGGCGAACAATGGGCGTTGACGTACTCGTATAATTTCTTTCGTCGTTTCTTACCAAGCGCGCGCTCAAGATTGAGGATAATGTTCGCCTTCTGCATAACGGCGTTGGACTTGGCGTTGTCGTAGACTCTCTGAAATGTGTGAGAAAGTAAAGCGATTAAAATATTCAGGATTATAACCGCGGATAGAGCTATGTATGTACCACACAAGAGTTTCGCCATGTTCGCATCTTGACTAGCCAGACCATCGAAGTTGTATTGATCGACTACCGTCATACGAAAGACGTTAAATAACAGTTCCGAGACGGTTCCATAGCCATCAACAGGTGTAGGATTCACTCCTCCAAACACCATCCAAAACGAGGCAGCATACGGAATGTAAATAATAAAAAACAGAAATCCCCATTTTAAAAAGTCAGCTGCAATGTGGCCGAGGATGATGACAAAAGGACCAGTCTGTCGAAAAGGTCTAGCGTACTTCATAATCCTGAGCCACAATGCAATCAGGAGACCAACAGCGACCCTCATGTGCACTGTATAGGCGGAATCAGAATGATGGAAGTAATTAACCAAATACGTTAGAACAGTAGCCAACAGGATTGTACACGTCAGCCATTCGAAATGATTCCACGCGTCTTTGAACAGCAACGCGCGTTGGCCGCGCAAGGATTTCAGTTCCTGTTCAAGATACCGCATTTCTTCTGGCCAGCGGGGATGACAGAACTCTTTGTCACGTGACAGGTCCTTGGTCTTCCAGACAATCCACTCGTTGTGCTCTTTCCGACTTCCGTAGATCTCCGAGAACTGCTTCCGAGCCTCGTAGCACGTGAACAGAAACACGATAATCTCCAGGACTATACGCCACCATTTGGCGCCGAGGGGAGAGTAATGGTCACGTGGGTGCTTTTCTTGCGTCACGCAAAGAATGGTCCAGAAAATGGCGTAGAAGACATTCATCAGAAGATCACTCCACGCTCGGATCTTGCCGTACTTTTCCCATTTGACGTTGATGAGCCGCTGGAACACAGGATGAAGGAGTAGTTCGGATTGGTTTTGTAGAACAGCGACTTCGAGAGGGGTTTTGGCTCGAGCGGGACCATCGGGTTCTCTGCATGGTTCAAGACAGTTTAGGTAAAAATATTGCTTGCGGTTTATTCTGTCTTTCAGGTGAAACTGGTCTAAGGCTTTCAAGGCAACCGAAGGAAGTTTTTCAATTAATAAAGATACGACGGAGTTTCCTTGAGAGTCAGATACCGCAGCTGATGCACCTTCGTTGATTAAGAATGTGGAGGATTTGGCGCGATTAAGTTCAGCAGCAACCTGAAGTAAAAAAATGTAAATTAGATAAAGACTGACCATAATAGAAAAAAGTTAGGAAAAGATAGAAGAAAAGATACAAAAAGAAGACGACGACAAGGACAACAACCATCACCACATCATGCACCACCACGACCACTACATCAACCACCACCACATACACCACTAACACAACCACCATCATCATCATCATCACAACCACCACGACCATCATCACCACAACCAGCACCACTACATCCACCACCAACACAACCACCACCACCGTCACCACAACCACCATCACAACAAACATTACATCCATCACCACATCCACAACCACCACCACAACAACAACCACAACTAACGGATCAACAACAAAATCAGAAGAAACACGACAACACAAACGACGACTTTTGAGTACCATGTCGAAAGAAGGGTACACAATTGAATATTTATTCACGAGACTAAATAGTTCTGACATGACTCTAAATATGTACAACAGACATCTTATTAATTTGTCTACACGATTCTTTATAAAATTCAGTCAATCAAACGAAATATCCGCCAGATAAGCACAACCCCATCTGTCCCAACATCTGTCGATAAAATAATTTACTTTATGTTTCCTCCTGACGATTGCTGCTACCTATTCCTTCATTTTGAGCCAATTAACAACTATTTTAATTACTTTACTTTCTGGCATTAAATACAGGACATGGAAAAAATATGTTATAAAACGCGTAAACTTTAACGGGCCACTCCGGACTGAATTAGCCAAAGGCCCCTTTCTTAGTACTGTCTAACGCCAGACAATTTTCCTCGTCAGAGAGAACCCTCAGCTAGCCTAGACAGCAATAGGTTAACAAGTCATTGACCCATTCGTCTGAGCCAGCTATAAACAGCTGCTTTTCTATTTTATTCTAGCGCCAGACAATTTTATTCGTCATAGACGGAGGTGAAAATTATTAAATTATATATTACTACTATCGATTCTTCTACCTGTAAAGGGGTTCGGTTCTTGTAATCAGTACAGTTAATATCGCTATCGTAAGCCAGAAGCATTTTCATGGCGTTGACTGCATCATTCTTAGCAGCAAAGTGAAGAGGAGTTTGACATTCACCAGATGTCTTCGTGTCAACACAAGCGCCATTTTCAAGCAGGAACTCGACCATATCTACATAATCAACTGCGGCAGCGACGTGCAGAGGAGAACGGCCAAATTTATCAACCTTATTCAGATCTGCACCTATAGCATGAAAAATTGTAAATCTTAATTTTTAAAACCTTGAATTGCCCAGGAACTACAAAAATGAAGTTAGACTTATTTGAAAAAATCTCTAAAATAATAAAAAACCCCATCAATTCACAGTTCTTCCATATTAGATTTACACTTATGATCTAAGTTCTTGAGATAGTTTGAGTTATGTGATATTCAAATGAGATAATTTATGACGTTTAAAAGATTTACACAACATTCATTAACCCTTAAGCCCCGGTCAAACGAGTTGATGAGAGTCGATGAGAGTTGCAACTCTCGGTCGCGTTTGACCACCAACTCTCATCGACTCTCATGCACTCTTATCAACTCTCATCAACTTTGAGCTGGTTCAAATTTTAATGAGAGTTGATGAGAGTTTTTGCTCGTTTGACCGGTCATGAGAGTTGGCATATGAGAGTTGATGAGAGTTTAGCGGCTAGCTAAACTCTCATCAACTGTATTCGTGACTTTTCGTGACAAGAAAAGGCAAGAATGCAAAATATATCTGTCTATTTATTTGTCCAGTACGAGATTGTAAAAATACGAACTTTGTTTACCTCGAAATTCGTTGCTAGTCTCCCTGCTACGCGCGGTAAATCCTACAACTCTCGTCAACTCTCATGGTCAACTCTCATGGTCAACTCTCATCAACTCTCATCCTCGTTTGACCGGGGCATGAGAGTTGAGAAAACTCTCAGACAAACTCTCGCTTGCCAACTCTCATCAACTCTCATCCTCGTTTGACCGGGGCTTTAATAGTCGTCTTGCGTTAGCTAGAGTAATAAAAATACTAGACCTCGTCCTTGGCACAGAAAAGGTTAAAATCATGTACATCAGATTATCGTACAAAATCACTTAAAACTTTGCATATCACTACAGTTCACATAACTAAACGCTTCAATATAGATTCCGTTCAATAATCTTAAAGATATGTCCGATTTCCAAGGCAAGATGTTAAAATTTCTGCAAACGTTTTGACGTCATGGTCATATATCATCTTAATTTGAACATCACATAGTCAAAATATCTCAAAAATTAAGACAAATAATTGAAGTAAATGACCCTCCTCCGACGGAAGGTTTATTAATAGCTAACACACCTCTTTTTTATGGTATTACTTATAATAATATACGTGTTCTGTATGTGCAATATCTGTTTCTCTTTAATATGTACACATTATAAAATGCGTTGGGTCTTACGCGCACGCTGTGACTGGACCAGTACAGCTATACTTTAAAAGTATACCCAAAAAGTATATAGTTTTACTCCAACATAAGCTTACCATTGTTTAAAAGAAATTTCGCTACATCAGTATGCCACGATCGTGCCACTTCATGAAACACCGTCTGACCATGTTTATCTGCCGTATTAATAGACGCACCGTTCTTGACCAGAGATTGAACAAACGCAAAATCCATCTTATCGTTAAAATTGTTCGATCTCGCTAAATTAGCAAAATAATGCAAAAGCGCATGATTGCGCACGGTCAAGGGCGTTCCTTGTTTAAGCTGCCCGCGGGATCGTTCAAGTGCGTCGTCCTCCTCAATGTCGTCGTCCAGCTCGCTTTCAAGGACCGCGTGCATGGCGAGATTCGTCTTCTCGGCTGCGCCTGGGAGTTCAGTCATCAGCATTTCCTCGAAGTTTCGTCTTTGATTACGAATCTTCCTCTTCCCTGTCAATGTCTGCCAACGATCAGTGTACATTCTCAAAAGATTCGTTTGTTTCTCAGCGTTCGAAGTTTCCCCTGCTCCCTTCGTCGCTTCATATTCCCTTCTAAACATTGCGCGTTGAGCCTGTTGACAAACAGCGGGGTAGGATACGAGATGTATATCTTACTAGTAAGGTTCCTAACAGAACCAAATTTTTCTTTACGGAACAAATACGATCAATCTCAGAATGTATCCAGGAAGCACAACTATAAACCATTCGTTAAATGGTCACCTATATATGACGTACTGTTACCTTAATTGACCAAGGTAAATGACCCAAATTCAAGACAGTCGGCTGTGAGAAGGATAGGAGGTCAATATATAGCAATATACTTGACGTCTGCTAATTAGTTTAGGATTGTTTACTCTTCCAGCTCAAAAACGAAGGTTAATGTTAATAATCCAAAGTCGTAAGTTCGTACATCATGACCACGTTTGTAAAGATTTTCAGGCGATAACATTCGATTTAGAACAAATTCACTTACATACCTTGCTCTAAGATGATATCATATGAATATTACACAGATGAAAACCTTACATATTAAGGAATTTATTAAACTAAATAACTCGTGTTTTTGCTTAATAGATGAATACACCTGATGACACGCATATGCAAATTACTACAACACACTGAAATCGATCCAATAGAAAAAATAGTAAGAAAACAAACAGACAAAATGAACTCTAAGTTTAAAAAGATTCCCATCTCGTCGGATTTCTAAATTATTTTTCTTCATGTCAAATTATATCCATATACCTTAACTGCATCTCATACACTCGAAACAAAGATATTGATGTTATCTCAATTGTTGCAACCGAAAGATCAAATTAAGGAAGGTCGTCGTTGGAAAAAATGGTGCAAATGAAATAATTCGACTAGGAAGACATAATGAGTTGATAGAGAGTGTCTAGATCTGGGATATTAGTGTGTTCGGTGATAATTGAAACATTATGTCGAAATATCGAAACGATTAGAAAAAGTTCTAGTTTGTTCCATCGTAGAATGGCGGCCCGACAATCTTTAGTGATAAGGCGCCATTCAATGATATTGTTGACAGTTGCAATGATTCATGAAATGTAGCCATTTACCAACAGCTTTTTTGAAGTCTGAATGTTACTTTCGTTTTCTCATAAACAATCTAGAAGATACGAATGGTACTTTGCATTGTCTAAAGAGTAAAGTAACTAGTTTTCCCAAATCTGCTCTCGCCATTTCGCGAAGAAAAAAACAACAAACGCATTATTTGTGGCTATTATTAGTGAGTGAAAAATTGTTACAGCCTATGTATTATATTTATTAATATTTTTATTACATACATGTTACGTATACTATAAGGCTGCATGATTTATGGTTTAGGTCCATGTTAAACAAAAAACGGTCAGCGGAATTGTGTATGGGCTCATTCTCCCCAACCACTCTCCCAACTGTACCCTCTGCTGTCCGTTATTACTTACCATGCATCTAAACCATATATCATACTCGTAGTGTGTGAACGCAGCCTACAGTGAAAATTTCTTGCGATTCAATCATGTTAAGGTTTTTCCTACTATATAAGTTTCAACCATAGAAATAATAGACCTAGAATGCGTGCTCTGTCACGTGACAGGTGTCCAAATTAAATTTTATTTTGCCCTTATAGATCCGCCATTTTGAATTTTGCAAAGGGGTGGGATAAATATACAACAATGATCGCCTCTCAAAATAAAGAATTGGAGGACGTTTCATAGGGATAAATTGGATACATGCATGACAACAAATCAGCCACATACACAGCATAAAATAAAACAATTTGCAAGATACTTGCTTTATTAAACGTACTAAAACTATAAGTTCAAAATCATATTTCGATCAATTCACGACAATTACAAAAAGCAATAAAAAGATAGGCTCATGCTAAACTTGAAACTCAGAAAAACGAAAAAGAAAAGAAACTAATCAAATACATAATGGAAACTAGGAGAAAATCTTAAGAAAAACACGGATTTAAAATGTCAATATAAATAGATGTCGAAAAGATGATGTATAAAAAGTATGACAGGTGCATAAACATATTTTATATTTCAAAAATCACAAGCTAGAAATCCCTATTAGATTGGATAAAAAAGAACAAAACACTTACTGTCTCCTGGATTAACCCTCCACATTCAGTATAAATCACATAGCTACAGATGGACAAGTGGGAATCATTCAAATATAATGTAAAACAGTAAAAACACTAAAACCATTCGTATTAAAAGGCCGCTATCGTCGCCATTTCTACATCCAGAGTTTGATGTTCGAAATGTTTTGACGAAGGTTATTGCACTTCACATGCCTTTATCGTTAAATTCACTAATCCAGTAAATTTCCCGGCGTAAAAAACAAAGAAATTCAGTGCTAAAAAACATCCATCGTCCACTCCACACCGGTCGACCGCGGCCGTGTCAAAAACTGTAAAAAAGTCCTAGGGCGAGTTCCTTTTGCCCTTATAAATCCGCCATTTTGTGGCGACAATTTTTTGACTGACAGGAGATAGGAGCCCGCATTCTAGGTATATTATTTCTATGGTTTCAACCTGTTCTTCTTACTTAGAGCGTTTTCATCTCAGAGTAGGCCAAACACACACGGAAAAAACTCACAACTTGTCAGCGACAAGATGTATTCGCAGCATTGAAATAAAAGTAGTGTGCTGTGTAGGCTACTCAAACCTTACTATACTTCGATCTGTATTCGCAACAGGCTTGTAGCAAGTCTGTAAACAAGTTTTATTATATGGCACGGATTACTTCCGGTAAAATAACGCGCTGTGATTGGTTGCTGACGGGGCGAGATTTCTCCGTAACGCCCACGGGCATTATGAAAATTGTTAATGACCTACGATTGGAAACAAACAAAAAATCCTCATAAGAAATTTTTATTGCCGAAAAACGGCGAAAATAGATGAAATAGACGATGATGAACATTATAAAAGTAAATTCTAGTATCCAGACGAGAAAGAAACAGAAGAAAATAACGCTAGTTCGGTGTTTTGACAAAGTTAAAGGAAGCGAAGACCAAGAAATACAATATTGATTTTGAAATAAAAAGTGCCATATAATAAACTACTTAATAACCTCGACCGTTCGGTCTTTACGGTAAAATATTAAACCTCGGTCTTGAGCGTATTAACCTCGCTATCGCTCGGTCAATACAGCAAGACCTCGGTTTAATATTTTACTATATAAAGACCTCACTCTCGGTTATAAAGTAGTTAGTAACAATGGTATTATTAGTTAGTTTCAGAAATTGCAGCTTGATGTTAGTAATAATTGTCAGTTATTTGCTGTACAAACTGTGTTAGTTAGTAATACTCAGAAAAATTCTGACTCGAACCCACAACCTTCTGAATGCTAGCGGTTAAAACTCGTTCCTGGAGGACTGGGCACAGTCTAAGGTATAAGTACCTTAATTAACCTTGCTCCGCTATCTGAGTTCTAGTGGCTCAATCGTTAGAGCGTCTGGCTAGCATTCAGAAGGTTGTGGGTTCGAGTCCCGCTTAGAGCTCAGAGTTTTTCTGAGTATTACTAACTAACACAGCTTGTACAGCAAACAACTGACAATTAATGGTATTATTGTTAATTCTTTGAAAGTTTTCATGGCGATAATGTAATATAAACAAGTTATAAAAGTAAATTATAGTAAATTAAATTAAAGTAAATTAAATATTTTACGTGGTGTTTCCACAAAACTTATTTATATTATATAATGGTATTATTGGATGAATTTGCTACAAGCATTTGTTACAAACAATGTCACAGCACATTATTGGAACAACCTGTGGGAAACTTATCGAAATATAGTAAGGTTAGACATACTGCCGAAACAAAGAACGTAGGAGTCTAACGTTTCGAGCGAAGGCCCTTCGTCAGAGAGAAAGGCCCACGTTTCTCTCTGACGAAGGGCCTTCGCTCGAAACGTTAGACTCCTACGTTCTCTGTTTCGGCAGTATATCTAAGCTTACTACATTTCGATTGTTGTTTCTACACTGCCTACGCAGCACGCTACTTTTATTACACTGTGGGAACTGGGAAACCTATTTGACTATCAATATGGTTGAATCGCAAGAATTTTCATTTTAATGTTAAAATCATTTAATAATGTTAAAATCAGTTATGTTGTATCATACTTATCATCTTCAATAAGACTACTTTCCCCGCGAAGACCAATTTCAAAATTTGCGGCTAAAACACCAAGAACCTCCCTCCAAGCTTTTTCCTTCTCTTTGGTCCACGACGACTGACAATATTCGCACAATGATTCAATGAGGATTTTACCAAAAGCCTTTCAATAAAGATAGAAAAATACAGGCTTGATGAAAACGATAACGATGATGATGATATTAACATTGATGATGATGATGATGATGGTGGCGGTAGTGGTGATCGTGATGGTGATGATAGATGGGGGGTTTTTGTGGGGGTTTTTTGTGTTGTGTTTTTTTTTTATTTATATCAATTTGGTAAAAATACAGTAAAGCCAGGAACCAACAACAGGGGAAAAAACCCAGTAACAGTGGCTAGAGATGTTGGTGGTGATAGTGATAGTGATGGTGGTGATGTTGGTGGTGGTGATGGTGGTGATGATGGTTGTGGTGATAGATGGTTGTGGTGATAGAGGAGGAAGAGGATATATGACAATGACGATGACGATGACAAAGACGATGACCACCACCACCATCATCACCACCACCACCACTACCACCACCACCACTACCACCACCACTACCACCACCACCACCACCACCACCACCACCACCACCACCACTACCGCCACCACCACCACTACCACCGACAGGTATAAGAAATAAAGCAAGAAGATGATGAGCAAAAGGAGGAGGAGGAAAAGAAGAAAAAAACACAAGAAGCAAGTATCCAGCACTTGGATTATTATTATTACTACTACCACTACTACTACTACTGTTAATGGGTAAAATTAAATATTAAACTCTTGAAAAAATATGTATAATAATTGCTTAAGCATAAACAAGTCGTTTAAAACAAGCAGTCAGTCATAAATAATAGACATTGAGGTTCCACACCTAATCATATTTAAATCTTATTACACGAAAAAACACAGCGCACAAAATTAAAAAAAACAAACCCAGATGACTTAATTATCCAATATTAACGTCACAAATTGACCATTTATTGATTTATTGGTACAGCAATAACAAATTGGAAAGGACATTTTTTATTGCTTTAAGAGCATATCTATATTCACGTAATCTGATTCATCATTGCAGCGTGTTTTTTTTACGATATCAGTGATTGTACGTGCGTCGACGAACCTCAACAAATTGCCGTTGTTGTTTATAATTTAGTGTTTATAACTATCGAATTATTTTTAGCTCAAAAGAGAATTTGGCATTTCAGGATTAAAGCATTCTAAATATCCTTTTTATTTCACATTGATTGTATATTGTTTCTTTTTAGGCGTAAGGAGAGTGGGTCAAAAATGGGAATTAAGTTTTTCCCCAGCCACTATATTATATCCATGCAGTCATTCATTTATTGTTCTATTTATTTGTTTTAATTTTATACTATTCTGCAATCCTGTTTTATGTTTTGTATGTTGGCTGGCAAATAATGATTGAACTTAAACTTAATATAATGCGTTTGAACCCTGCCTAGTAACACCTAACGGCAGCTTTTACACCAAGAACTAACAAAAAAAATTACAAACTCCAAGCTACTTTACTATAATGTACACGCTGTGTACAAATTAAATTTTGTCAGCTCAAAAATTAATTTTTTGAATGTCTGTGTATGTAGTGTCAAATTGTAATAGTAATTTGAGTCAACAGATGAGATCGACAAGTAAACAATAAATAAATAAACGTAATGTCACCACAAATATGTCAGTTATACTGTCATCTTTGCATGCTCGAAAAACAAATTTCACTTTACATGAATAGCGTTTCCTCATATAAAGATTCTATTCTAAATGTGAAAGTGGGAGAGAGTGCGAGTGAATGAATGAAAGCGAGAAGGAAAGAGAGAAAGATATGAATAAATGCGAGCGTTGAGATACAGAATTTGCCTTCGAGGGGTTTCGAGCAGTGACGTTATACTTATATTATATATGATGTGACTATTTATATTCTCGTGGTATATCAAATTGGACGCGAAAAGATAACTTCCAAATGTCCAAAAATCAATGAATTATTCTATATTTATGTCAAAAACCCTACCACAAACAATCTAAAAGCGCAAAAAAGATAAAAAGTACGATTTTCATTAGATCGTTGAACTGATATCTTCACATGTAAAAATATCGTATTTTTAACATGGGTTTAAATAAGATTTTTCTCAGTGGCCAAAAAGTCTGACGAACTTTACATATATTGCTGTTTAGGATGCCTGAGGGTTCTCAGTCCTTTGATGAGTAAAATTGTTTAGCGTTAGAGTAAAAGAGGGAGCATGGGAGGTGTGTGCTGTTAGGGCGCTGCCTCTCACCAAAAGTTAAGCCCGATTAGACGGGGTTAGTACTTGGACGAGTGACCGCTTGGGTCATTGTCGAGCTTGGAACTAATGTGAGTAGAAGAAGAATTTCAAATGAAGTCGAATCACTGCTGTAGAGAAACGTTTTCTGACTGCCCCAACCGGGAATCGAACCCAAGGTCTCCGGTTTAACGTACCAGTGCTCTACCACTGAGCTGGGACTCCCGGCTGAGGCAGTCAGAAATATCCATATGTTATATATCGTACACATTACCGTAGCTCATCGGGGGATATCTAATCCACCTGAATGAAGAGTTAGGTATCTTTCTCCAGGACGAAGTCGGCTTGACCCAAGCCATCGTAAGTTATTAAATATTCAGTTGTCCTTCAACAGCGTGTGTATGTGATTTTCAACTGCCTCAGCCGGGAGTCCCAATAGCTCAATGGTAGAGCACTGGTACGTGAAACCAGAGACTTTGGGTTCGATTCCCGGTTGGGGCAGTCAGAAAACTTTTCTATACAGGAGTGATTCGACTTCATTTGAAATTCTTCTTCTTCACATATACGTGCTGCTGAAGGATAACTGAATATTTAAAAAAAAATGTGAGTAGAGTTGTATAGTTGACCTCTACTGTGCTTCGAGGGGTTTTCGCCGAATTCTTCGGTTTTCCTCCCTCCGTAAAATCAGTAGTCATGTTCAATTGGGGCATTTCGCCGTGTTTGACCAGTTGCTATTGGCAATAAAGTTATTAAATCAAAAAATTAATTAAATCAAAAAATAAATAAAGGAACAAATGCAGGAATGAGTTAACTAAAAATTTTCAGAAACTTCTATATAGTGTACACTAGTATTCTTACAGCCAAATGTTCCGGTTGAATGGAAATCTTTCTATGAACTGTTCCCAAACGTTGAACGGTATCTGCAAACTGTTTTCCATCATCCAAAAGTTCAATGCAACTTCCAAACGAATTCATAACACGCGCAACATGATCCAACTCCTTTAAACTTTGCACAAGTTCATCTTGGTTTTTGAGGTCTTTAAAATTGTAAAAAAGGTCTTGGATATCCGGATATTCTTCAAACATCCTAGAATGGAACCAAAACAAACAAAACTTTAACCGTTTCAAACCGAAAGGCTTCCAATAACGAGTATAAACTTGTCTGGCGTTAGCCAGAGTAAAATACTAAAACAGAATTCAGGATTGAAATGGGTTAAAACGTTTCCTTGTCAATTGCCCTCAATTTTTTTAATTTTAGACAGAATGTAATTTGTTTTCTTTTCAAGTATTTTGATTGACTTGTCATGGCGACAAAAACTTGCTTTAAAAATTGTAAATTGCTTTGAAAAACACATTCATCATCATGAATGACAACGTTGAAAAGTTCTTATAGGAATGGACTGTTATAAATATACAGTCATTCTATATTTTCCCGTTTATCAGCGGACGCAAAATGCATGCGTGCTTCTTTTTAAGAGCTATTTCTACACGCGCCTGGGTAACCGGGTTAACTTGTGACACTATATAGGTCGCAAGAAAAGATATGAATTAATTGTTAAGCCGGTTTTCCACTAGGCGATTTGTTTCGCGCGAAGCGACTTTCTTTTGTTCGAATTCAATAGATTTCTGATTAGTTCCAGCTCAGAGCTCGTGAGACAAAAGAAAAAGTCGCTTCGCGCGAAAAAAGCCACCTAGTCGAAAACCGGCTTTACTGGCGGTTTTCGACTAGGCGAAAAATATCGCGCGAAGCGACATTTTCTCCTGTCCCGTAAGCTCTCGGGTGGAACTAATTAGCCAAGACAAAAGAAAAGTCGCTTCGCTCGAAAAATATTTCCTAGTGGAAAACCGACTTTAAGATTAGGGCCGGCCGTTCTTATGAGGTGGGCTAGCCAGGTTGACAGGCTGATTTTACGTCACGAAAATGTTATTACGACTGTTTGAGAAATGCAGAAAGGTATAAACAAAGCAGAGTTGTCTTCGTTTTTCTGTAAGCATAGCACACATGCAGGGAATTCTAATTCTTTTTTGCAGTCATATTTTGCTAGCCCGCCTCATATGCATGAACAGCCCCTAATCATAGTCAATCGAGATATGGTCTGGAAACTCAGTCTATCTTTTTGTTCGCCTTTATGCATTTTGGTGCACGGTGCACGGTCACTGAACACATTGTATTTTAGTATAATGAACGAATTGTCCAATAGCAACGTTTCAGTTCAATCACTCAACCGTGCTATTTAAATATTAATAAACCTAAAACAAAGGATGTGCACGGTGTAAGGTACGGTTCAACATAAAATCACAGCTCATTATAGGCGCTTTGAAGTTTGCCGAGTTTCCAGACCATATCTCGATTGACTATGCCCTAATAAAGGCTGGCTTCCACTCAGACCCCGTTTACACGATGCCGGTGCAATTTGAAAACGGAACAAAATCATTCCGGTATGCAAATACAGCATATAACATTTCATGTTATTTTTGTGCCGGTATCGTGTAAACGCAAGGCCTAAACGGCATGATTTTGTTCCGTTTTCAAATTGTACTGGCATCGTGTAAACGGGGTCTAAGGAAAATTTTCCGCAGGACCGGAACTGACAGGGAAGTTTTCTTTGTCTTGTGAGCTCTCGGTCAGAACTAATGACTTCAACACAAAGGAAACTTTCCTGTCCGTTCCTGTCCTGTGGAAGATTTTCCTGAGTGGAAACTAACTATCCTTAAAACCCCGTTTACATGCACGATGCCGGTACAATTTGAAAACGGAACAAAATCATGCCGTTGCAAAGGCAACGTTGCGTTTACACGATGCCGGTACAATTTGAAAACGGAACAAAATCATGCCGTTGCAAAGGCAACGTTGCGTTTACACGATACCGGTACAATTTGAAAACGGAACAAAATCATGCCGTTGCAAAGGCAACGTTGCGTTTACACGATACCGGTACAATTTGAAAACGGAACAAAATCATGCCGTTGCAAAGGCAACGTTGCGTTTACACGATACCGGTACAATTTGAAAACGGAACAAAATCATGCCGTTGCAAAGGCAACGTTGCGTTTACACGATGCCGGTACAATTTGAAAACGGAACAAAATCATGCCGTTGCAAAGGCAACGTTGCGTTTACACGATACCGGTACAATTTGAAAACGGAACAAAATCATGCCGTTGCAAAGGCAACGTTGCGTTTACACGATGCCGGTACAATTTGAAAACGGAACAAAATCATGCCGTTGCAAAGGCAACGTTGCGTTTACACGATACCGGTACAATTTGAAAACGGAACAAAATCATGCCGTTGCAAAGGCAACGTTGCGTTTACACGATGCCGGTACAATTTGAAAACGGAACAAAATCATGCCGTTGCAAAGGCAACGTTGCGTTTACACGATACCGGTACAATTTGAAAACGGAACAAAATCATGCCGTTGCAAAGGCAACGTTGCGTTTACACGATACCGGTACAATTTGAAAACGGAACAAAATCATGCCGTTGCAAAGGCAACGTTGCGTTTACACGATGCCGGTACAATTTGAAAACGGAACAAAATCATGCCGTTGCAAAGGCAACGTTGCGTTTACACGATGCCGGTACAATTTGAAAACGGAACAAAATCATGCCGTTGCAAAGGCAACGTTGCGTTTACACGATGCCGGTACAATTTGAAAACGGAACAAAATCATGCCGTTGCAAAGGCAACGTTGCGTTTACACGATGCCGGTACAATTTGAAAACGGAACAAAATCATGCCGTTGCAAAGGCAACGTTGCGTTTACACGATGCCGGTACAATTTGAAAACGGAACAAAATCATGCCGTTGCAAAGGCAACGTTGCGTTTACACGATACCGGTACAAAAATAACATGAAATGTTATATGCTAGCTGTATTTGCATACCGGCAACTCGCCCTGGCGAGAACTCGGCACTGCATGGCAGCCGGGATCTCGGCAAGGCGAGATAAACATTTCCCCCATATAAACACTTTCCCCTGAGTAACTCGGCATAGGGGGATAAATTTTCTATAATTCGTTGCTTTATGTCACTTTCGTTGATAATAATCATCTCAAATATTACAATTAGCCAGGCAATTCGCTTTCATACAAATAGGACGTGAAGTCAGTTATCCTGGCAAACCGGGTTACTCGGCTGACCGAGTAAAGGCTATATAGTTTCCACTCAGGAAAATCTTCCGCAGGATAGGAATGGACAGGAAAGTTTCCTTTGTGTTAAAGTCATTAGTTCCGACCGAGAGCTCACAAGACAAATTAAACTTCCCTGTCCGTTCCTATCCTGCGGAAGATTTTCCTGAGTGGAAACTAGCCTTGACTCGCCTCAGGACCATGGACATGTACGGACCGATTTTACGATTTTAACCAAAGACGTCAGTCCTGTTAACGGAGCCAACTCGCCACATGTAATCGCGCCCTTAACATTTTTATTCAACTTCTGTTTATTCTGAATCACCTATATAGATTTCCAACAGTTCTTCTAAGAGCTATCCAAGGTGCCATTCACCATGGTAAATACGTTTTTCAAAGTTAAGCTGCGTTGCCATGTTTACATAATGTATTGGGTTTTTCAAAAAACTCAAACATGTCCTCTACCTGTTCGTATATTGTGTATTGCAAACTGGGTATATATACTGCTATATATATATATATATATATATATATATATATATATATATATATAATATATATAGATATATATAGATATATATATATAATACGTTTATCAACTTACCAAACTAACACTGATATTCCCAAATCAACTAAGTTTACCCGTTTTAATCAAAAGCATTGAACAAGTTCAAATGAACCATTCTTTCTATGCAAATCCTCCGCTTAGACCAATTGATGGAAAGTGAGTATTATTTATTAATGACTTACGACGCCTGATGTTTTTAAAGCCCAAAGTCGTTATCAAGCGCCTCGCAAATTGAACAGCGAGAACTGCGGTGTGAAACATCGTCGCATACTGAAACGCCTAGCACGTAGGCGGCGTGGGGGCATGTACAATTGCAAATAATATAAACACATTTAGATATAGAGCTAATCCGGCAGATGAATGCACACAATTAAGCATATATATATACCTGCAAGTCAGTGCGACGACATGAAAAAGCATTGCAATGTCCGATGAAAAATAGGGCAATTAGAGCTTTCAAAACATCAGCATTGCTTTTTTTTCCTGTGTGTCCGAGTTTTTGATCCAAAATTTGTTACATCCTATAGCCTAAACACTCCTTAAATAATTGCGAAAACTGTAATTTTACTGAATAATCAGAAAATTAACACTTACTACCAGCGTCTAATGGCCACTCTTTCGCAAACTTATTATCAGTTAAAATGCCATAATTTTACTCAATATATATCTCTGTTTGATTGAAATGGCCGAAAAATCGAGAGTCGCCGATTTGTCGTCAAGCACATTGCCACCGGTTGCAAAATGAGTCGTCCTTTCGACCAGACACACCGATTTCTGTGGGGAAAAGATGTTAAGTGCGTTTAAATAACCAAAGCGGCCGATATACGCTGGGCTTCAACAAAAGAAATATAGCTAGGAATATATTTTATTACCAGAAGCTCACTAAAGATAAGGCGTGGGTTATACAAGCAACTTATTATTACAAATAAATGGATATCAGTTTTACATTGCCAAACATGCAAATATGCATGATTAGCATGTAGCACAAATCGCTGCCACCGTTGTCTTACACTTGTCAATTTGTACGGCCGTTGTAGAATTTTTGATCCCGTATCAAAAACTTGGAATGCTTCAGTAACGCGGTGTTTGCTGGGTATGTTAGGATCGTAACAACGTTACAACACAAATCATTGAAAGAAATCACAGTGACTGGACTTCAAATACAAGGTATACACACGACCCAT
The DNA here is from genome assembly GCA_964035015.1 of Corallium rubrum. Lineage (NCBI taxonomy): Eukaryota > Metazoa > Cnidaria > Anthozoa > Scleralcyonacea > Coralliidae > Corallium > Corallium rubrum. The sequence goes on from OZ036003.1 coordinate 12,139,499, forward strand.
TTGAACTGATTTCATGCAAATTACGACAACCTTACGCAACAAAGCTTCGCAAAAGCAACAAAACCAGAGAGATACCTAGAAGTCGAACGTCAAACAATATTTAGTGTATTTACCTTACAAACAATGCAACTCCAAAATTCTTAGACTCTGGTTTCAGTACAATCCACATCTCCTGCACAATTTTTTTGCTTTTCTTTGAGATATTTAATCTGGAAGGGCCGTGATTCGAGTTAATATTCTTTTCCTTAGAGTTCTGGCATCCCATTTTTTTCACAATATGTATTTTCGCATGTGCTATATTAATTGAGCCGGGTTATGAGTATACGACACCCTTTTGATAAAAACCTACGCAGTTATAAAATCCACGAATATAGACGATAAACGTGAACGATAGGTGATAATTAAGAGTCCACCACTTCCTATTGTCATAGTAACTCGAGGAATTAAAAGAAAGCGACTAAGAACATGTTAAACAGACGCCCACAATAGAGCGCGGGCCGTTTCGTTTCCAATTAAGAATCGGGCGCTGGACTGCCAGACTTGGCAAGAAACCGAAACAGATCAAAACAGCTGCCGACGTCGCACTGTTCACCACAGAATACAATTTAAAGTCAAACCGCACATGGCTTTGTAACTCAATTGATATATAGGACATAGCGCACTGTCCAAGGTGGTGTTTCTTAAGCCGCGTTTACACTAGCGGCCTAGGCCTGGCCTGGACCCGGCCTAGGCTTGGCCTGGGCCAAGTGTGACCCGTTCACACTTACGTGGCCAAGGTTTGGCGGCCAAAGTAAACAGATTGGTATGTCTATACAATTTTTGGCGGCCTTGCACTACCAGCACCAGATCTAGCATCCTTATCTTTACAATTGCAATATTTTTCTCTGAGATGTTTGATTTTTGACTGGCATGTTTATATAGCGTTTCGCTTAAATCCACTATCCGCCATGTCTTCGGCAAGCTTCTCGAATACCGCATTGTTCCGTTTGCTGTGGTTTTCTAGTTGTCCTTGCACGTTTGCATCACTCCAAATTAAAGCGTAACAAGACGCTTCGTTTCGATATCCGACCAAGTGTTTGCCATGAATACGAATGAAAACGATTAGAATAAAAATGTCTTGAAACGCACGAGCCGCAACTTATTATAATCGTTTTCCCTCCGATTCTTGAATCATGCCTCTGACCAATTTTTATCGTAGGCGCTTATTACCATGGCAATATGGCCTGGCCTAGGCCGGACCCAGGTAAAACCCGTTCACATCAGCATAAACGAGGCCCAGGCCAGGCCTAGGCCAGGCTCAGGCCAGCTACTTTCGTCGGCCTAGTTTTCTGGGCCCAGGCCAGGCCCAGGCCAGGTGCAGGCCAGGTAAAACCCGTTCACACCATCAAAAATCTGGGCCTAGGCCAGGCCCAGGCCAGGCCTAGGCCGCTAGTGTGAACGGGGCTATAGAAAATATCACTAATTCCACGGCGTGAAGTATTGTTTCCTGTTTATTTACTATTTACAAATAAACACACACAGAGGCCGGAACTATAGGAGGGATGCCGCCTCTTCTCGCCTTTTGCTACGGGATGGAAGAACGGGGAGGGGGGGGGGGGGGGGGGTACAGAAGCTCCCTTTATTTTTAAATAAACTGTTTAAAATAATGTATAATTATCGATTTTATCTATTTTTAAAAATTGTTAAATGTGTTCTTGTCGATTTAAGGTCAAGTATGCTCTAATCCATGCTACGATACATGTAACAGTATATAGTTGTTAAGATCCAGTGATATCTTCGACGAGGCCCAGGGGTGTGAAAGATCAGAAGTGTTCTTCGACAAGTACCTGCCCCCTGTCGTTTCATCGTTCCGTCGTGCCTGCTAATAGAAGATGCCATCTGGTGTTTTGTCCTTGGTAATTATCAAGTCAATAATGTTAACTATTATTTTTAAAAGAATGGTGCGGCATCCGTTGTAATAAACTCAGAATGGCGAGATGAGCGTTTTTCTTGATTTTGAAGATCTCAAAACTGCCAAAATGCGAAAGTTGAGGGAACCATTCCAAATGTGTTGTTTTGCTATTTCACGGTCAAAAGCATCATTTTCACCGAAAATTTGGCGTTTGAAGCCTCAGTTTTGGAAATTAATTTTTTCGATTCAGAACGGCGAGATGAACGTTTTCCTTGATTTTGAAGGTCTCAAAACTGCCAAAATGGGAATGTTGAGGGAACCATTCCAAATGTCATATATATATATATATATATATATATATATATATATATATATATATATATATATATATGCGTGAAACTGACAGTTGCAACACTCAACATTTTGAGGCAAGCCTACTTATAATATATATATATATATATATATATATATATATATATATATATATATATATATATATATATATCAGGTGATAAGTTTGTCTGCATTTATTCATATTGTATTCATACTATTTTCCTCAGGGTATGTGGGATGAGGTAATATGACGTAGGACAACGTAGGATAATATAGGATAACGTAGGATAACATAGGATAATGTAGGATAATGTAGGATGCTGTAGGATAATGTAGTATGATGTAGGATAATGTAGTATGATGTAGGATAATGTAGGGTGGTGTATGATAATGTAGTACGATGTAGGATAATGTGGGATAATGTAGGACGATGTAGGACAATGTAGGATGATGTAGGGTGATATAGGATAATGTAGGATAACATAGGATATTTAGTATGTTTCAAGCGGAGCCCTGCAGTATCAAAATATAAATTCTCCTAAGAAAAAGTAAGTGCGCAGGAAAAGCGTAGTCACACGGAGTTGTAAACAAACACATTCGTTTCAGCCAATCAGCTTGTAGTAATTGAAATGTTAGTTTATACATTTAGTTCATCAAATAAACATGTTCTATAAATATATATATTGTAGTCTGGTGGGAAAACTTTAATTATGCTTCTGTTTACATAAGAAATTGGAAAGAATATTCACTGAACAGAACGTAATTTGCTCAAGAACTAAACTCCGGGACTGTGCTGGGAAGGTACGTACTACAAAGTAGAACAATGAAGAATTTATTAAAAGAATAGAGTTAAACCGATGCGACGGCAAAGGGGGACTAAAATATTCAGTCAATAGTCAATTAACGCGGTTGTTCCACGTCTAACTTACTAAAAACCTACTGTAAATGCCAGAAATTGTTTTAGAATAACCTAACCCCAATCGACCAAGCTCAGTTTTCGCGCCAACTCACTGGACAAGCCAAACTACAGTTTCCAACGCCTCCAACTCATCACACATCACTATGTACACAAGCTGTTGACACACCATGGGAAATTACTTCTTTTGCGAAATTTGTCCTAAAAAACTCTTGGATATTTATCATTTTGAAATATGATGGAAAGTACGATAAGTTCTGACGGCGTCTTTCTCTGTTAATTGTTCTCTTTAAGATGAACGTTGTTTGAAAACGTTTGGATAAATCTTTGCAAAGTTATGGTTATTTGAAGTTTAGTCTGTGAAATACTTGAAATATCAATGATCTCTCACTCATTAGGTATCCTTAGTTCCTTCTTGATCATTTGTTGGTTTGTCTATCTATTTATTTATTCGTTCGTTCGTTCGTTCGTTCGTTCGTTCGTTCGTTCGTTCGTTCGTTCGTTCGTTCGTTCGTTCGTTCGTTCGTTCGTTCGTTCGTTCGTTCGTTCGTTCGTTCGTTCGTTCGTTCGTTCGTTCGTTCGTTCGTTCGTTCGTTCGTTCGTTCGTTCGTTCGTTCGTTCGTTCGTTCGTTCGTTCGTTCGTTCGTTCGTTCGTTCGTTCGTTTGTTCGTTTGAAAAACACCAAAATTAGGCCAAGTTCAACATGTTGTTTCTACTCTACCTTGTCAATTACCTTCTGTTAGCCAACCATGTAGGAGGCTAAGTACTCAGTCAGTTTCTCAATTTAACACGGCACTATATAGACTGATAATACGTCATGATAATACGTCATGATAATTACTAGATATCTTGACAAGTTTTTTCTTAAACAGCTTCCCAGACTTCCTGTTTCTAAACAACTCAAATGTCGATAAATTCGGGATTTAGTTTCTCGGTTAAAAAGTGTTAAATTGCTCTAATTCTACAAGCTTGGTTAAACTGACAAATTAGTTCAACATCTTATTCCCACAATGCAGCATTGCAGACTCAGCCAACCATAAGTGGCCCAAGTAATTGGTACATCCAATACAAAACTTCCGCCGTCACTGTATGGGCTACATTACTTTTCTAATACCAATTATATAACAGGTTGTGTGATAATACATGCTACAAGCAAGCTGTCTTCTGTAACAACAGACACGCAAATTGAAAAAGAGTGCACAGTCGACGTAACTTAGAGATAAAATCAAATATGTTGTCTTGCGAAGCAATATATATCATACACAAGCAGAAGAGTTTGATCTGATATGAAACACCAGTCACGAAAAACCAGAAAACCCCCGATATTGTTTAACCATCTTAGAAGTGTTCTGATGATCATATCACACACGTCTCTCAAATGTATATTGTATCTTCTTGAATGCCATGACTCAGTATTTTAAGAGAAATTGAAAGTAGAAGTTTGGCTTAATTTATTCAAGTGTTCCATCACGTATTAAGACACATCTTGGTCACGATTTTTCTCGCTTTATTTTTTCAAAAACCTTTCATGTACGGCTTTCCGAGACGGTAAAATCGTCTGGCGTTAAGCCGGTTTTCCAGTAGGCGATTTTTTTCGCGCGAAGCGACTTTCTTTTGTTCGAATTCAATAGATTTCCGATTAGTTCCGGCTGAGAGCTCATGAGACAAAAGAAAAAGTCGCTTCGCGCGAATTTTGCGCGCGGAGCGGAAATTTTCTTTGTCTTGTGATTTCTTGGGTGGAACTAATTAGAAAAGACAAAGATAAATTCCGCAAAACCGGCAAATAGACAGAGTAAAAACATAAAGTTGTTTCACAAAAACAATGCGAGTAAAAGGGTTAATCAACAGTATGTTTAATCCTTTCATGGATGGCTTTCCGACATAGGCGTAGAGTTTTGTTTTCGTCTAGGGGCGCTGAAGTGCTGAACAGAGCCTTTGTAAGAATTTTATCGTGGGGGGCGTTTACAAAAAGGGACTCTTCTAGGGGGGTCCGGGGGTATACCCCCCTCGGAAATTTTTGACATTTAGTCTTGGAAATGCCATTTCCTGCATTCTGAGGGGTGATTTTTAAGAACACCGAAGGTCATGAAATGTCATAAAAACTAGTTAAAATACAACACATTTCAACAATTTTTCGATGTTGCGTTTACTGGGTTGACTTACCACTGTATATGGGTGCTTTTGGCTGACAGGAATGAGGCTGTAACAGTTACTATAGCCTAATGAGTAACCTATAATTTGTGAATGGTGATTGATGAGTCAGTTGCTGGGCTCAACCCCCCCCCCCCCCATTGAGATTTCTCCGGGGGCTAAGCCCCTCAGCCCCCCCCCCCCCCATACTCTACGCCTATGACCCATATACAGTGATAAGTCAACCCAGTAAACACAACATCGAAAAATTGTTGAAATGTGTTGTATTTTAACTAGTTTTTTTGACATTTCATGACCTTCAGTGTTCTTAAAAATCACCCCTCAGAATGCAGGAAATGGCATTTCCAAGACTCTAAATTTCAAAAATTTCCGGGAGACATGCCCCTGGACCCCCCTAGAAGAGTTCCTTTTTTTTAACCCCCCCACGAGAACATTCTTAGAAAGGCCCTATTCAGCACTCCAGCCCCCCTAAACGAAAACAAAACTCTATACGCCTATGAAGTTGTCCCATAATAACAATTCGAGTAAATGGGTTAATAAGTCTGACATATTTAGTAGTAAACAGCGCACGTCTTAGACTGTCCATGTTAATTAGCGATTCAGCTTTATAATTTGCATTCATTTCGAACTCCATTGAGAAGATACAAAAAACCCTAAATTTCGAGCGAAAGTTATACTTTTTCAAGTATTCTTTAAGAAGCCCAAGATATAGAGGATATTACACGGTGGTGCGAAGGTATGGATTTTATCTTCGAGTGGTGAAAACAATATTTTACGAATGAGCGAAGCGAATGAGTAAAATATCGTTTTTACCACGAGAAGATAAAATTCACATCTGCAAGCCAGCGTGTAATTTTCTTTTTATTATATAGATTCAATGCAAAAAGAGGTAAAATTCTTAATGACGTCATCGATATCTTCACTAGTGAGGATATGGAAAATACGACACTGCATATTTTCTAATAAAACACTCGCATCTATATCATAAAAGAGAAATACTGTCTTTGCAATCGCTGGTTGTTTTTTTAAAGTTGAATGATCAAAATCGCAATATATTGTAAACAAATATTAGCCGACATGATTGACGTGCATGTATCTATAGGGAGAAGGTGTGTAAATTATATTTTATCAATATAACAGAGTTGGAGGCATATCAAAGGCACTCCAGGCAGCCGTAATACAACACATGTCAGACCACGAAGCACAGTTAAAGCCTGGTTTCCATAGAGTTGTAATTGTTGTAATTCAGTCGGCGATTGACCGGCGACAGTCGGCGACTGAGGTTTTAAGTATAAATTAATTAATTGTAAATTAATTTATGTATAAATTATATTTTATCAACAACAGAGTTGGAGGCATATCAAAGGCACTCCTGGTTACCAAATTTTCCCGCCAATGCCCCCTCTAGTATTTATACGATCTCTGTGTCAGACCACGAAGCAAATCTAAGATCTAGGTGTTGATTTTACGAAGGGAGAAAACCCGGAGAACCCGGAGAAAAACCCTTTACAATCACACCGAATGTTTTTTCCCGCGCAACCTTGTAATATTGACAGCAACATGGCAATGTTGACTTGCAAATAGTACATGGCGACTCCTTGGCATTTTAAATATCGAACTTCACATAATGCATGAAGTTTACTTAGAGTTACAGAATCATCCTCAGAGACATGCGAAAATTTTTCATGATGTCCTACACTGCTAAAGTCAACCGAAAAATTTCGGCCGACTCAAGCGGGATTTGAACTCAACAGGTAGAGCGGCGGACCGGAACCCGAAGGTGCGAGTTCAAATCCCGCTCGAGTCAGCCGAAATTTTTAGGTTGACTTTAGCAGTGTAAGAAATCATGAAAAATTACTTAGAGTTATGTTCTGACTTTCAATAGAACTTCATAATAATAATAATAATAATAATAATAATAATTATTATAAAACTTTATTTCACATTTTATGACAATACTTTACAATAAAAAAAGAGAAGTTAATTACAATATAATACATATAAACTCATGGCAGTCCACAGGGATTTCATACAAAGTTAATAAGAAACCTTAGTTGAAATAATGATAATGATAATAAAAATTAAATTAAAAATGTCAATAAAATCACACTCCGATATAAAGTTAAAGTCATTAGCAGCGTAGCTGGCTCTCCAGCAGGCCGAGTTCTAAGTTTTTGTTTTTCACTTGATTAGGGGATTTCTAGTCCCTCTCATGCATGCAATGGCTGATCTTAATAGAGCGAAGGAGAGGCGGCATCTCATCCATGCTGAGGTGACAGCACATTCCCATTTCCACTTGACTGCTAGCATCTCTGCCATTCTCTTGTACGCAACCGTTGTTTCTTTGCTCAGACCACCACTTGTAGAAAAGATCAAAGGTGTAAACGTACCATGCTCTATTTCTCTTACTCTGTCGCCGTATTCTCTTTTTTTCATATTCTCCTGGCTTCTGTATAAAGAACTGATGCTGGTGTTGCGATAACTAGGCGCGTTTGGGTGGAACACCCTTACGTCAAAAAATGCGCTAATAATAATAATAATAATAATATAATAATAATAATAATAATAATAATAATAATAATAATAATAATAATAATAATAATAATAATAATAATAATAATAATAATAATAATCAGGGTAACTAGAATTACAAGCGTAATTTTCATCTAGGCCCTATATTCATATTGTATGAAGTTTGATATTTTAAATGCGAATTTTTAGCAACTTGCCAAGACGTCGCCGTGTACCATTTGCAAAGTCAACATTGCAATGTTGCTGTCAATGAGCTAGTGACCCAATATTGAGTTCAAAGCAAAGCGGGGTTTTTGGGTCACCTATACCTTTACGCGAAAACCTCGCTTCTGGTAGAAGTACAAGGAAACAAAATAAACAACGTTGGCCGACCCAGACTGCGCGTGCGCACAACAACTCCCTTATTTCGCAGATCATAAATTTGTCTCTTGTACAGTGCTTGGCTATATAATAAAACAGTTATAACATTCGCTCTCGTTGTATACGAACTAATAGCCAACTCGGCGAAGCGCCTCGTTGGCTATGAGCTCATATACAACTCGAGCTCATGGTATAACTGTTAAAGATATGGGCCCGTAAAAAGCGGAGATCGCTTATCTGTTCTATAAACTTGTGAAAGCCATTGAGCATGCATTGCATGGTCGGTATATTACACCTACGCAAAATCCAATCTCAAAATATTTACCTAATGCGTTTTCTAGTTTAGAAAGTGGAGTGTTTGCCACGAGAACCAAAGGCGCATTACTATAATCAAGCTTTTATATCTAGTTTAATCGAATAAAATATTTCAGAACTCATTTTGAATAACAAATCTTGTACGCTCTACAGTCTTATTAAAGGACGATTTTGGTTAAGATAATATATATATATATATATATATATATATATATATATATATATATATATATATATATATATATATATATTGCAATGCAGGTGCATTTATGACAGATATGAACAGTAAAAAGACATGACGGTGCTTAACAGATGTCGCATGAACGAGATTAGTTGAGAAAAGTTTGATTGAAATAAAATAATATAAAATCAGATAATATAGAAAATAAAAAAAAAGTGAAATAAATTAAAATATAAAAAATCTTAAAAAAATAAAAATAGCATAAAACATGATGGGATGATGTTTTGATAAGGAAATACTGACATTTTGAATGGAGAGCTTCGTGATCGGAGTAAAATGTGTTTTATCATAGCTTTTCATCAGAGCAAAATGTTGTATTCACTTTGCTCTATCTAAAACATTGCCTTCTACATTTTTACAATTTATATATATATATATATATATATATATATATATATATATATATATATATATATATATATATATATATATATATATATATATATATATATATATATACAGCAAATTTAACACTTTGAGGCATGGACCTCTCCCTGTGATAAATAACATCGTCTGGCCTTAGCCAGAATAAAATACTCTGGCGTTAGCTAGAATAAAATACTAACATACTCGTCTTCAGGCTTCAAAGTTTTACTGCGCAGTCCGTTCGCTTGTTCAGGTATTAAGCCGGTTTTCCACTAGGTGATTTTTTTCGCGCGAAGCTACTTTCTTTTGTTCGAATTCAATAGATTTCTGATTAGTTCCAGCTCAGAGCTCATGAGACAAAAGAAAAAGTCGCTTCGCGCGAAAAAAGTCGCCTAGTGGAAAACCGGCTTTAGAGTCTGGCGTGCGAAAAGAAACAGTTGAAGAGAATGAAAGTTTTATATAACACATGCATGCATGCACAAAGCCTGCGGAGCACAGTATTTGATCAGTTGAACACATTGTATGTCTAAGGATTAATCAACTTATTAGCCAATATTTGAATATTGCTATTACTCATCACGTCGAACATATGCATAATATATGTCAATGCAAAGAATATTCTGAAGTTAGGTTTCATATATAAAACCGAAGTTAACATATACAGAACGACTGACTAACACTCCAACTTAATAAATTAAATTTCACTGTAATAAACAAAGTTGGTAAACGAGTAAAAATGTTTTGGCAGCAGCTAATTTTTCATTTACTTGCATATCAAAATTGAAACTATGTTTTCCCTTGACGTTTGCCGTCTGTGTGATTGATAATAATTAACAACGATAATGGTCGTATTGTTATTATCATTCCAACTTCCTTGCATAATTAATCCCGGTTATTTTCGAGTTCAATGAGGAGATTTTCCTTGCACTCAAGTTGAGAACGACAGCCGGCTATTCAGACGAAACTGTGTGTACAAACTGTTGAGTCTAACCTAAGGCTAAGCTGAGAACATTCGTCGGTGTTTTATTTATGCGTCACTCTTCACAAACAGTACTGGTTAAAATCAATATAAATCAATATTTTATATTAATAAAAGTGAAGTAGTTTACAGTGTATATGGGGGAAATATAGTAGATATAAGCATGTTATGCCCTGCCCATTTTCTCTATATTTTAGAAACTGGTTAGTTCATTATAACTAGTTCTAATATTTCAATATCCGTTGCTGTTTTGCGACGAACGCAAAATACGGTCAAATGACTGCTTACATCCAAAAAGCAATCAATATCTTTTTCTGTATTTTCCCATTAAACACAGGAAGCCAGGTGTTTTAAGTATATCTGCGCTTCAAATAAGGCGAAAGTACGCCCCCCTAATGTATTTTGTCACTTGAAATTGCAGCTAACACAAACTGAAGGCTACTTCAGTGGCGCAACGGATTAATAGCCATATCAGACGGAGCCTAGAGAGTAAGACTATACTACAAGCTGCAGTACTAAGAGACTTCGACTTCGATCCACAGTACATTTTTTCACAAAATGGGGTGCGGTATGTCTTACCACGCTTTGTCAAAGAAAAATCATCGAACGGTCGAGCACTCTGGTTGGATTGGCATGCAATTAACGGACAACGAAAAACGGCTACTCAAAGAATCATGGGAAGTGTTTGAATCGAAGAAAACAGCAATAGGAAGAAAGATGTTCGTCAAGTAAGTACTATACTACCTACACATATTACATACTACACCGAATTCCGCGTTAGATTACAAATTACACTTGGGCATGCACATGCATGCAGCCCCCGTGAGTCGAGAGTCATGCACGGGCGCTTGTTGTGTTCCCTCCAACTAATATTTCAGTTCACTTCGTATGCGTATATAAGATTATTGACTCTCTTGACAATAAAATTCAACCTTTTCAAAACTGAATAAAAAGAGTCCTTTTTTCTTACAGTTAATCTACGCGAAGAGTATTTTATAAGGTTGTGTATCAGTGCTATGGTCGGAATCATGCGGTCTTTAGTTTAAATCATGTCGGAGTAGTACTAGTTTTTGACCTAATAAACCGCGAAGGCAGCAGGCACCTGCTCATAATTTCTTCGAGCGTAAAAAAAAACCCCAAAACAATCGATAATGTAAATTAGGAATATAGGAAAACCCGAATCAGCACTACCGGTGATAATCGCAGTTATTCTTTATCAGTGCGCCTTTTCTTAGACCAAAAACAGCAGCTAGGGTGATACGTGAATATGCAAAGAGTATATATGAAGGACAGACAATTATAGAAAATTACGCCGTGTGAAGCGGAGTAAACATTGTACACACAAATGAACATTATATTTGGATAACTTATATAGCAGTGCTCATCAAACGCGCAATAATATCCCTCGGGCAAAATAAGCTGTGCATGAGATAATAAAAAGACCAAGCGAAATAAGTGTAAGATATTTATATGGACCAAGCAGACACGATTACTTGATACATGGACGATAAATCATTGATATACACCGCGCGGGAAGCTTACAACTGGTACTTTGAAACCAGTTTCAAAACTTGAATATTCATGAAAAACTTGATAAGCTATAGGAACAAATATTATCAGAACTTAGAAAAGGTGTGTATAAATTTCATCGTTTAAGCCTTTTAAGCCGTGTTTATCTTTCTAGATATTGTATTTATGAAGTCCTAACATTTAATAATGTGATCCGTGAAATGCTGTATCACGTTCATTAAACCCCACCGCCATCGGGCGTCCGCGCTGTATCGCATTAAGCCGGTTTTCCACTAGGCGACTTTTTTCTCGCGAAGCGACTTTTTCTTTTGTCTCATGAGCTCTGAGCTGGAACTAATCAGAAATCTATTGAATTCGAACAAAAGAAAGTTGCTTTGCGCAAAAAAAGTCGCCTAGTGGAAAACCGGTTTTAGGGGGTACACGGAGCGAGGCGAGCCAGTTCGGTCTCGCCGAGATCTCGAGATTCCGGTTAGCCTAAACATGATTGACCGGACTGGCTATCGGTGGCTGGCCTACACGGGCTGGCACTAAAGGCTTTGCCGGTACACGCGACAAAATTTATTTTTATCAGCTTTTTTCGATATATTAACAATTTACAAGTTCTGCTTGTTCATGTGTCTTACCAGAACTGATAAATTACGTAATTGGCGCAACAAGCAAGCCAGCCCAGCCAGGCGAGCTAGCCCTTCTCATGAAAACACAATAAAAATCATCTCGGCAAAGCGAGCTAGCTCGGGTAGATCCATTCGGTACTCTTTCACTTGATAGGTGCGTAGTGGATGTTTCCGCATACAGTAAGCATGTGAAGTGAACAAAGTAGTATATATATATATATATATATATATATATATATATATATATATATATATATATATATACAGTATATATATATAACAATTGCGCTAATTCATGAAGCTACTGTAAGCTTGCTTTTGTCAATCTTGTACGACCAGGAAAATAAATTACCACATTAAAGCCCTGTTTACACGGCCAAAAGTTAAGCGGGATCTGAGCCACATCTGACTTTAAGCGAGCTTAAAATGTCCGTGTAAACAGATCGGCGTAAATTAATCGCGATTAGTTTGTACCACCTCAAGGAGGAGCACGATCAGTTAATCGCGCTTAACTTGGCCGTGTAAACGCAACGGGATTGAAAAACGCTTGGTATTAATGCGGTGTTATTAATATATTAAAATGCATTTTTTTGCCCTGCTGTAGAAGCTTCCATCTCGCTATTCTTTGTTCCTTTGTTTCTTTCTTTCTTTTAGCTATCACTCTTTCTCGTGTACCGATGTCTTCCGTTGTTCTTTGACGCACGCTACCCATACAAAGCTTCCAAAACCAAAAACATAGCTCGTCCGCCATGTTGAATAATGGTGTACGTGTTTTAGTAAGGGATTATTAAATGACCGTGTAAACGCACCAAGGTGGCGCATTTTAAGCACGCTTAACTTAAGCGTGCTTAAACTTTGGCCAAGTAAATAGGGCTTTAGAAAAAGCAACCTATTATCTAGACATCATATGCATGTATATTGTATATATACTTTAAAAGATTACATAGTACATGAATAGATTAGCACCGAAAGCAAAGAAAACCGCAGATTTTGCTGTTCTTTGCGATGATATACGGCCCTTTAAGCTGACTACCCGCTAATTCGTCGCTCGAAAAGAACAATGTAGTCGACTTGGGCAAGTCTAGGACGACGACGGCGGTTAGAAGGCAAGTGAGAAATTTTACCCTTTAAAGAAGTCACTGTTAACTGACTATTTAATTATTTTTCTTACTTGATTCATCCGCTAGATTTTCCACAACAAGTTGAAAAGGACTTTAGTAGTTGTATAAAATCTTCGAACGATCACTCTCTCTATATAATGAAAACACAGTAATTACATTTAGTACTCGTAGAACTTAAACTCAATTTAACATACATGTGAAAAAAAACGCTTTAATAAGTTGCAGGCTTGAACTGGCCATTTTGCCTTGAAACAATGGACAGCCATTGTTCTATATATCACAATATTCTCACAGCCATTCTTCTGTGGCACAATAACCAGTCCAAGAGTTAAGGCGTGGCCAAACGCTTTCAACATTTCATTCAACATCGTTCGACATTGTTGAATTCAACATGCTGAAAGCGTTTGGCCACCCCTGTTGAATGATGTTGAACGTTGTTGAATGGTGTTGAATGATGTTGAACGAAATTTGAACATGTTCAAATTTTCGTTCAACACGCGTTCAAGAATGTTGAACGATGTTGAATGAAATGTTTGGCCAGGCCTTAATGAGTGGTACGCATAAATACATTTGTGAACTTGATGTTATGGCTGTCAAGCTCAAAAACTCATCAAATATTTCTAAGCCCCAGATTGGATTAATGGAATCTGCAACGTCTAATGAATTTCAGGTTTGATCCCTGTCTGGAGGCACAGAAATATTTTCTGATACCAGTCCAGCCTCAGTTTAAGTCCTGTCCGAATGTGTGAATGCACTTTAAGGTCTTCGTATAGGTTTTCAGGGTCATTTCTGTAAAGCGCTCTTAATTCGTCAGAATTTATGCCACAAAAATAAAATAGATATCGTTAGAAAGCTATGACTTTGTAGAATACAATGGTGTCTTTGGTTTCGCGATAAACACAAACCGTTAATAGTTGTAAATTTTTTAATTGGAACCAGAGGGCTTCACTCGGGGCGACTTAAAGTGCCTATCTCATGGTTGGGGACTTTGAATATTTGTAATCTTTAGATTGTTCTGAGAAAAATTGTAATATATCTTGTCAGACGAAAATTTCATCTTCATGGGCTTTTTCGCTGTTAAAGGTTCCGGAAGTGATGCCAAAGCAGGGATTTAGAAATAGGGTTTAATATACACATATTCCTGCTTTGACGTCAAAATGACATCACTTCCGGAACCTTTAACAGCGAAAAAGCCCATGAAGATGAAATTTTCGTCTGACAAGATATATTACAATTTTTCTCAGAACAATCTAAAGATTACAAATATTCAAAGTCCCCAACCATGAGATAGGCACTTTAACAACAAAGCATTTCATTTTGTTCAAAAAAATTTTTCGCAGTTCGATTCCAAGATAAATGTCCAACAAAACGGTGTCAGCGTTTTCTATTTATTGCCTGGTTTCGAATTTATGACTTATTTTGTCCGAATGTTGGTCGAAAAACAGCATTTTTAACTTTGGTCGTCAATAAAATCGGCGAAGCTCGATATATCAAAAACGCTGACACCGTTTTGCTGGAAATTTATCTCGGAAATTTATCATCGGATTTTGAATAAAATAAAACGCTTTTTACTCGAGTCGCCCTGAGTGAGGCTCTTGGTTTTAATGGTTTTAATTAAAAAATTCACAACTATTAACGGTAATTATGCATGGTTTAAAATATAATTTCTCGTGCCGTGTGCAGGAAGAACCGACAAGGTCAAAATACTTTTTTTAAAAAAACAAAACAAAATCAAACAGTCAGATTTACGCCATAAGCTCTTGACCAATCAGAGGCTGAGATAGCCTAGCCTCCACCAGGGCCATTTGTTCCTGCCCGATCTTAGCCCAGTAAAAAAAAAGGTCCTGGGTACGAGGTTGCGGGTTCCCCTTTCTTGAGCCTCAAGCAGGAATAGGTTTAAGGTACTGCCATTTTATCTCATAGATTTTAGTACTACAGAACATGGCCTAGGATATGGGTATGACTAATAACCTGACCCAGACAACTCGTTTAGTCTTTTTCAGCTGTATCCCGAGATGCAAAATCTTTTCCCTGAATTTCGAGGTGCTGGAAGTGTGG
The DNA here is from genome assembly GCA_964035015.1 of Corallium rubrum. Lineage (NCBI taxonomy): Eukaryota > Metazoa > Cnidaria > Anthozoa > Scleralcyonacea > Coralliidae > Corallium > Corallium rubrum. The sequence goes on from OZ036003.1 coordinate 12,154,906, forward strand.
AAAAACTTGAGGCCACGCAATTTTTAAATGGTCATGCCAAACGTTTGATGACAGCCGTGGAGAATGCCATAATATCCATGGATGATATAGCTGCGTGTTCAACTTATCTTAACGAGCTCGGACGAAGGCATAAGTTACGTAAACTGAAACCGCACTACTTGGAGGTAAGGTCCACACCACTGATCTCTAAATAATACTGGTTTAATCTATTTTCTAATACATGAAGGCGGAAGTCAGCCATTACTAAGGGACCAAGTGATGGTCTTTCTAGCGTATTCTGGCACCGATATAAACATTTTGTTGAATGAGATGCTGAATCTTTGAAAGAAAATATAGTTCAATATTCTTTTTGGGAACAGAAGACGTTTTAAGAAGACATAAAGACATTTTTCAGCATGTTTGGTTCCTTAGTAATGGCGGATTTCTTTTGTTTAGCTGGCGTCATTTATGAATAGGTTGCACTATCCAGCTCTGCTTTTGAGATCAGTGGTCCACACACAGACATTGGATGTTTATTTCCCACTGCGCGCGCAAACGCCGCTTGGCTAAAACAACTGGTTTGTCTGTCTGTCTGTCTGTCTGTCTGTCTGTCTGTCTGTCTGTCTGTCTGTCTGTCTGTCTGTCTGTCTGTCTGTCTGTCTGTCTGTCTGTCTGTCTGTCTGCCTGCCTTCCGCGCAAAGGTCTGGGAACGAGTTATGTATACAAGTAACACCGCTGCAAAACGTTTTGCGCCTGCGCGAGCTCCCTACAAAAAAGAGCGGGAACCTATATTGTTATTATTTAATTCGACGAGACTGCCAAACGTTTCTTGCAAATTTAATTTTAAGAAAACTATAGATATTTTGAAGTTCGTAGTTGCTGTTTAGATGGCCCCTTCGTAATCAGTTTATGGCTGTTTTTTAAAACAAAAATGAATAGTCGAGACTTAGCCTTCATTGTCTGGTTGTTGTTGCCACAGCTATTTCTTCTTGCGTTTACTCTTGAAAATTCACGCGCAGGGCCGTCGAGAGCCGGGATGGGCCCTGGGTCAAACGTTGGAGCCGGGTTCCCCACCGAAATCAATGTTTTAATACCATCAATACTATATCGAGTATTCTAAGAGTATTCTTACATCGGAAGCGTCAGTCAAGCTAAAATATTTACAATGGTCATACTCATACCACCTTTATAAACATATTAAAAGGACAAAAACAGATGAAGTTTCTGTAGTTTAACTGTTTTGATGCTAAATTTAAAACATTTCTTGGACTAAAATGTTATAAAATGTCACGGGCCACTATTTGCCCCGGGCTCCGGGGTAATTACAGAACTTTCGTCCCAATTGACACCAAATTCCTACGTGTAGACAACTAAGACCTTGGTGTTGATTTTACGGAGGGAGGAAAACCAGAGAACCCGGCGAAAAACCCTCGGAGCACAGGAGAGACCAACTAAACTCTACTCACATAAGTCCCAAAGCTGGCGGAGTACGGGGTTATTCCCAAACGGTCATCCATCCAAGTACTAACCCCGTCCGACCGGGCTTAACTATTGGTGAGAGGCAGCGCCCTAACAGCACACGCCACCCATACACAAATACTGCAAGTGTAAATCTTTTCAATTATCAACACTGACACTAGGGCTATGCAAGGAACTAGAATGAGACACATGTACACTGAAAAACGTTTTAGAGGAAAAAATATGATTTTTTATAATTTATTCCTATCAAGTCACCTTAACAGCGGTGTTCATCGCAACTGCATTATTTCACGCTGTAGCTTAAACTTGCACCAAGTCTGCCTCTTGATTGTTTCGAGGCGGGTTTGATTTTGATTTAATAATACAGTATGTGTGGGAGGCAACATGTGCGCGAAATTGGCAAGGAGGGCGAGTGCAAAAGGCGGGCGGGAGGAAAGGTGAGAGGTCGCTCGCCCGCTTAGCCTGGTAACCACTAAAGACTTCTGCTTTCCTATTGGTTGAAATTTCGCGCGTTTTTAGTGGCTATGAGTAAAACTGCGATCGTCATAAGTGGATTTAGCCCTGATGACGCGAGAATGAGATTAGTGGTTACCTGGCCCATATTTCTTTTGAAATTGTGACCAGGGTACCAGACTATCGCCCGCTTTCCTCCCGCCCGCATTCTCGCTCGCCCGATTTTTGGCTCGCCTGCCTTTTCGCTCGCCCGCCTTGCTAATTTTCCGCATTGCCTCCCACCACAGATATTGTATTTAAATCAAAATAAAACATCTCGAAACAAACCCGTCTCGAAACAACCAAGAGGCAGACTTGGAGCAAGTCTAGTTGTAGCTGTGAATAAATCCAATGTTTTCATGGTGTCTTACAGCGAATGGGCGCGGCCATGATGTTGGCGTTCAAACAGCTCTACCCAGAAATCTGGACATTAGACATGGACGAGGCATGGAACAGTTTATATCGCTACATCTCAGGAATGATGATAACCGGATTAAACTCAGCTTGAACACAAACATTCACCTATATATGTATATAAACAAAACACTCGGGCAATTTCTGTATGCGTATATCTATGTAAATATATATGTATGTAAATATATATATATATATATATATATTTGTGAAATTCATTACTAATTCATGAGTTTTGCAGCCAATCCAATTTCAGAAATTAGGTCACATGTATACCCCTGTAAACCCCATACAAACTAAAACCAATGATGCTAATTAGTTACAACCACTAGTGGATGTATACTCTTCTGATACAATCACTAGTGCTTGTAACTAATTAGCATTTCAATATCCGAAAGGGATTTTTACTATTCATTCATTTCACAAGTTGTTTACAACACTCGCGTCCTTGTTGTATTGAATATACAATCACTCGCCTTCGGCTCGTGATTGTATATTCAATACAACACGGCCGCTCGTGTTGTAAACATTACATATATATATTTGTGAAATTCATCAATAATTCATGAGTTTTGCAGCCAATCCAATTTCAGAAATTACGTCACATGTATACCCCTGTAAACCCCATACAAACCACTAGTGCTTGTAACTAATTAGCATCTCAATATGATTATCCCAAAGGGATTTTTGTATAATTCAATACAACACGGCCGCTCGTGTTGTAAACATTATATATATATATATATATATATATATATATATATATATATATATATGTAAATAAACATATATATGTATGTAAATGTATGTATGTATGTATATATATATATATATATATATATATATATATATATATATATATATATATATATATATATATACTATAGGCTTACCTCAAAATGTTGAGTGTTGCAACTGTCAGTTTCACGCGGGGCGATCTTCAGACAATCAGTTACCTGAAGATCGCCCCGCGTGAAACTGACAGTTGCAACACTCAACATTTTGAGGTAAGCCTACTTATACTATATTCGCTCTACCTTTATGGTATTGAGCACTTTCCGACATTCTGTGATATATATATATATATATATATATATATATAATACTGAAGTAAACTGCAGCATAGGCTGTATTGTAGAGTACATTGGTGTACTAAACATTGTAATTAACAAGCGAGATGTGAGTGCATTTCAAAGGTCCTATTAAATGAACTCTCTCCTTCGAAGATCGGAGATTTCGGGGATCGTCGGAGTTGTGTCGGAATCGTGAACTCGACATAAGTACGATTCCGACACATCTCCAACGATCCCCGAAATCTCCGATCTCCAAAAGAACCTCTGCGGACGAGAGAGATCAGTGAACGCCCATGAGTGTTGGTGGCACAGTGGTTTGTTCACGTGTCTTTCACTTCTGCGAGCTGGGTATTGATGTACAGCGGAATTCTCGTTTCTATGTTTTAACATCCGACATCGTTTTGATCGGATTTTAACAATATGAGAGCAAAATCGAAACGATACGAGAGCAAAACTGGAACGATACGAGAGCAAAACTGGAACGACACGAGAGTAAAACTGGAACGATACGAGAGCAAAATTGAAACGATACGAGAGCAAAACTGGAACGATATGAGAGGAAAATTGAAACGATATGAGAGCAAAATGGAAACGATATACAAAATTGAACGATATGAGAGCAAAACTGAAACGATATAAGAGCAAAACTGGAACGATATGGAAGCAAAATTGAAACGATGAGCGCAAAATTGAAACGAAAAGCCTGTTGTATATCAAAAATGGAAGAAAAGAAATACTAGAATGAAAGCGTGCGTCATTTGAGAGTAGATATATATCGTAAAACTATTAACATTTCCAAACATTTAAGGGACTTTTATTTAAGACGTAATTCATTTTTAACTAAAGTTCTCCTGTAACATAATTTTTAACGTAAAACGTTTGTTTTAGCTGCTGGTACTACCCTGCGAGTCAGAGCCCCTTTCCGACCTACGCAAGCTTCGGGGGAAAGTGGCTCTGCCAGCAAACTTGATCTTGCCCCACCTTTGGGGCGACTCAGTCAGGTTTTAAACTGGTCAAACAAGTTCTAGTTTACGAATACGCGTAAGCAGGAAAATAGAAAATAACGCGTTAGAGCCTGGGCCCAAAATAGTATCTTGGCAACCGTTCGCGCATGCTCAAAAAGAAATATCAAGTTTGTATCTGACTCGCAGGGTACTGCTATACCAAACTGCGATCAAAAACAACAAATAGCTACTGACGTCATACGTGCGTCTGTCCTATAATAAAATAGGTGCAAGATGCAATAAAAATACAAATAAAAACCTGGGCGATTCATTCCTTTATAAACAGCCAAGTTGGATATATCCAATCTATTTTACACGTTGTCGATTACAAGACGATCTATTTTACACGTTGTCGATTACAGGACGAATCAAAATGTTGGTTCGATTGGGGGGTTCGTGGCACAGTGGTTGGCGCACGTGCCTTTCACCTCTGCGACCCGGGTTCAATTCCTGCTCTCAGCAGTTATCTGATTAAAATTTCACCTTGGCCGCTTGTGAGAAGAGTGCTTCCAGTTTGACTCTACCAAACATCGCAGGTTTCCTCCGGGTACTCCGGTTTCCTCCTGTAGAAACACAGGACCAATCAGGGATGGCCCGTATTGGACCTCTAGAGAGAACAGGTAGCTACTAACTGATAGAGATATCCAGTATAAATAAGATTAGTTTAGTTTAAGATATGATTTATTTGTTGTGACGAGGAGTAACAAGAGTAAAAAAGAATTTCGTGTATCCAAAAAGAATAGACGTTGTATATGTACAATAATAAACAAATGTTGAAGTAGTGATAATTACAGAAGATTCTGCATGAAAAATAACAAATAAACAGGAGTATTTATGCACAACTGACAAAAGATGGGTTGTAGCGCTTCGTTTCCAAGTCCAATAAAAGCGTCGAGTCGTTGTCGGTCGGTTTCGCCTTCGAAACAGATGTCTCTGGAATTATGTGATCACCAAAAACAGCTCTTAAGAGAAATATGGACAATCTTTAAATTGAAAAAAAAATCGCCATTGGAAGAAAAATGTTTGTAAAGTAAGTCAAAATATTTATATTTAAGAAATAGAAAACATTCTCTATGTTTCCATACGTATATCCATACAAAGGGAAGTTTGGGAGAACGGGAAATTGTAGTGGGAACACGATAGGGTTGGGCAGTTCAGCTTGGGGCAATTTCCATTATCCTATCGCAAACCTAAACTTAAAAATTAATACCCTAGTCTGTTGGTGTAAATACAATCGACATTCATACTATATTCCAAATAAAGTTCAAAATATACTGCATTAGATTCCCTTACTCCAGCTCAGAAATCATACTTTACAATGTAAATACCTATATATATCTTGGTATACTGGAGTATCCCCTTAAGCCACAACCCATGTGAGACCATGGCAGGGGCGTCGGAGCGACACTAAAGGCAAAATTTTTAGGGGGATCCGGGGTCATGCTCCCCCAGGAAATTTTGAAATCTAGAGTCTCTGAAATGCCATTTCCTGCATTTTGGAACAAGGATTTACAGAATTCTAAAGGTCCAAAAACGTCATAAAATACTCAAAAGACAACACTTTTCCGGACATTGAATATCTGCACTCAAATTTATTCAAAGTCGTGGGTTAACTTAGCTAGGGTTTGTGATTTTGTTAATCATAACTTTATCACTGGCCTTGTTTATTAATGGTCTTGTTAAAAAGTGTGTGTGTGTGTGTGGGGGGGGGGGGGGGGGGGGGGGCAAACATATTCTGGCCCTCTACCAAAAGTGCCCCTCCCCCGCCCCCGGACCATGGTTCCCACACAAAGACAAATTTATCAGAAAGGCTCCGTTCAGAGCATTCAAACCATTTTGCCAGAATAATCAAATCAGGAAAGTTCTTTTCTTCATGTAATTATATAGTAATTAGTATTATATAGCACACAAAACCTTGTTCCAACACTGATTACAATACACCAAATATACATAATTATACTTTAATTAAAAAGTACATAATGTCGATTTCGAATGATTACTGTGGGACAGTGAACCCGGGTGAAGAATAATAATAAGGTGTTACTCCGAGTGATGAACCATACTGGACAAGTAAAGAAAACTCTACTTGGCCCAGCTGGGATTCGAACCCGCGACCTTCGGTTTACTAGTCTGATGCTTTACCAACTGAGCTACAGGTCAAGTTGGGAGCTGAAGGTCGAATGATAGTACTTAGGTTATTTGATATTTCGAAACAGACTAGTTTCTTCACTATCTAGACAACAGTCTTCATACATGAATCTTTGACCGCAAGTTAGCCTACAGTGCTTTCCGTTTGGCTCTACCAAACACTCCTGTAGTAACAATAAACCAATGAGGGGTGCCCCTTACTGCATCTCAAGGGAGAACAGTTTAGATACGACTGAAGGTTGTCCGGTATCAATAGAGTTAGTTTAAAGACTGACCTTGACGGCAACAACCTGGATATATACCACAGATCAAGTCACAGGTATCCAAATGCCAGGACAATCCTATGAAATAAAAAACCCGGAAAATGTTAAAATTATAGAATTAAGCACACGTACAGATAGAGCATGCACCCTAAGGGCCTGTTTACAAAGAGGTAGAGATACCCTAGCTCTCGTATATTTTCTGGGTTTTCTTATTTGTCGTGTTTTACAAGGACGCTAGGCTAACCCGGGTGCTAGGGTCACCCTATCACGCCACTGGGGTTACCGTAGTAGCCGGGTTATGTTCTGTCCTTGTAAACGCGTTTGGTAGGGATAACTCGCCAACCTGGGACAACTTTTCACTAGTTCCAGGCTTCTTGTCTTCTTATTATTAGTACTTGGTATAACCAGGCAGCAGGGTGACCCTACGTGCGAAATTTTGCTTGTAAACCCGGGCTAACTTTGACCCGGGTGCTACGGTAACCCTACCTTCTTGTAAACAGAGCCCTAATGAAATAAATTTTCTTTGTGTTTTCCTCATGAATTATTAATGATTTTTTAAGTCAATAGAAAAACTGTTCAGTCTTTTTTAGGTCTACCCAGAAATGAAAATTTAATCCCAGAGTTTAAAGATGCTGGAAACGCAGAATGTATTGAAGAAACTAGATTCCTAAATGGACATTCCAAACGGTTAATGACAGCTCTAGAAAATGCTGTTTCATCTTCGGATGACACATATATTTAATGATTATCTAGAAGAGCTTGGTCGGCGACACAAGACACGCAAATTGATGCTAAAATAATTTCAGGTGTAAATTTTGTGTATTTTTTAATGTGGTGTGAATGGTGAAACGGGAGTTACAATTTAGTTAGTTTCAGAAATTGCAGCTTGATGTTAGTAATAATTGTTAGTTGTTTACTGTACAAGCTGTGTTAGTTAGTAATACTCAGAAAAACTCTGAGCTCTGAGCGGGACTCGATCCCACAACCTTCTGAATGCTAGCCAGACGCTCTAACTAACACAGCTTGTACAGCAAACAACCAACAATTATTGAGTTACAATTTGTTGTCAAAATCGCTTAACCCTTTCATTCCCATCAGTGCCATTTGGCACTATTTATTTTTTACTCTCTCTAATGCCAGACGATTTTACTCGTCAAGGGAGGATCTCCCGACATGGTGGGAGTTAGCGGGGTAAGGCGATGTTATATACAATGCAATTTTCGTGCAACTCGTGTCTCGCAATTAACGACTAAATTTGTTAGATTGCAAGTTTCATGGGCAAGAGTATTATATACGCTCTGCGATATTTCTTATCTCGCAGAAGTGACCGAAGAGCTAGGAGTGGAAAGTTTACAAAGCGTGTTTTTATTAGCTGATGGCGCAAATTGTTGCGAGTTTGAATTTAGAGTCTCGGAAACGCCATTTCCTGCATTCTGAGGCAGTGTACGATACGGCCCTGATATTCGTATAACAACTAATCTTAATGAAAAATCCATTCTCTGGAAAGTACGGGCCTCGTTGCAAGCCCGGGTAATCCGCCACTGTGCAAAGCTTCAATAATCCGTTGCAGCGATGCCTGCACAACCGTTGCCCCGAAACGAGGACTTGAATCTACCGTGCAACGCTTGCTCCAACGAAAATGCTGCGAGACGTGGTCATTGCAGGCTGTTACACCAAACCATTTCTCGTGCAACTTGCGTCACATCAAAATAATTGGGAGACAACTCAGACAAGTTACACGAAAAACCCCTCTTAACCCTTTCACCCATGGCTTTCCGATACTTCTCTCCTTGACGAGTAAAATCGTCTGGCGTTATTAGACAGAGTAAAAAGATAAAGTTGTTTCACGACAACAATGCGCATGAAAGGGTTAAGTCTTATACTTTGTTTTCTGACTTTATATAGCGAGTGGGTGTAGCCTTAATTTTGAGGCTTCAGGAATATTATCCGAGTTGTGAAACACAGACCTAGAAAATGCCTGGTATACTTTGTACCAATTAACCACTATGAAAATGATCGATGGTTTAAACAGCGCGTAACCAAGCAAAACAAAGAGATTAACAACGGCTTAACAACATCAAAGCGAAACTCATTTGCATATGATAGTTATGCCTAATCGTTGGCAAGCAGATGAAGGATTTAAAGAATTAAAAGAACCTATGTCATGCTATGTTTAGCAACTCTTACAAAAACAAAATTGTCCTTAAAAGATAGAATGAAAATCACGAGGGATCCTAAAAACCTGGACTTTTTCCCCAGGAATTTCAAGGACCTTCTCAAAGCTAAAGTCAAAAAACAAGATGGGCCAAAAAAATATAGTTTGTTTTTATTTAACTCCACGTAATTAACTTACGTAGTTAAACTATCGCCAGCTGTGAACTACATACTTAAAATTAGTTATTTTTGGCTAGCATTCTTGGTAGCATAGCCAGAAGAAAATTCCAGGACTTTCAAAGACCTCTATTAATTTTCAAGGGTCGTTTCCTGGCCTAGAACTCTTTTTCAAATTCCAGAACTTTCCAGAATTTTTCAAATGTACTAAAATTTTTGTCACGTGATCTCCGGTTTCATGTTACGATCGGAGAAATCGCACAGAAAATCGGCCACTTTCATGGGCATTTGGCAGTCACGTGCTTGCGTGCTGGCTAAACCAGGGCTCAACTGAGTTGTCGGCCGTGTATTGAGGACGTTTACACGCAAGATATTCATTCTACGCACGCGTAGCTAATAGCCGCCATTTCCGATAGTGTCTATTACCTGGGAACGAGGCTGTAAAACCCGGCTAAAAAAACTGGTTCTCAACACACATACATTTAAAACTTGGCAACTATAATGGGCCTCAGGTTATTGATTTCTTCATTTTCTTGTTCAGCACAGCACAGCACAGCACAGCACAGCACAGCACAGCACAGCACAGCACAGCACAGCACAGCACAGCACAGCACAGCACAACACAACACAACACAACACAACACAACACAACACAACACAACACAACACAACACAACACAACACAACACAGAACCTCCTCTCAGGCTTTTCAGGTCTAATTACAAATTATGTTCAAATCCGGAAACACATTTAAAAACACGCGTATTTGATTTCCTTGGACCAAACCGTGATCATTGCTATTAATTTTTTTTTTATAAAAAAACAACAACTGAGCTTTCTTCTTACATTGAATGATGGAATGAACTGAAGTCACTACAAGACTGGTTATAAAATAATTATGTCGCTCAGTGGTCAAGCTAATTGCTAGGGAAACAAACGGAGGCTCAAAAGACAGCTGAAATGCAGCCTAGATGTATATTTTGGGTTTGTTGTATTTCCTTGTTTACAACAGGTAACGTAGGACCTGCTGTGGCTTCTTAATTATTATTAAATAATATGAATATGTTAAACAGAAAAACAGGTGTAAACACAAGTTGTCGCAGCACCATCAACACATTGAAAACAATTTAAAAAAAAAGCATTGAAATTTCTCTTCTTTTGAGAGAAGTTAGAAAGATAAAATTTTCAGTAACCGCTGATTTGAAACGGAAATTTACCGATGCAGAGGTAAGCGGTCTGGGTACGATATAAAAACGTTTATTTTTTAATCTATCGATAGAGTGTATTGTGTTCAGTGAATAATAGACTCAGACTAGAAATCTGTTTCAAAGCAATGTCTTGTAATAATTAAGCTGAACGACAATGTATACTATACATCAAATCTATATTATTAACACAAGGTATATTTACAAAGAAGTATATTTAAAATAGCACGTTTATTGTAAAAATGTACAGAACAACTTTATTGCCTCAGACAGAATAAGAGTTACACGTCGAGAATATGTATATGAAGTCGGTTGACGACGATGAACTATAATAGTATAGCGCGAATATGATAATGTATAGTCCCAGTATTATATTGTATAGTACCAAAATACACTATATAGTGCCAAGAATATTGTAATGTCGATAGTGGAATAGTGTTTCAGTAGTCGTATAGTGCCAATACTCGTATAGTGTCAATAGTCGTACAGTGTCAATAGTCGTACAGTGTCAATAGTCGTACAGTGTCAATAGTCGTACAGTGTCAATAGTCGTATAGTGTCAATAGTCGTATAGTGTCAATAGTCGTATAGTGTCAATAGTCGTATAGTGTCAATAGTCGTATAGTGTCAATAGTCGTATAGTGTCAATAGTCGTATAGTGTCAATAGTCGTATAGTGTCAATAGTAGTATAGTGCCAATAGTAGTATAGTGCCAATAGTAGTATAGTGCCAATAGTAGTATAGTGCCAATAGTAGTATAGTGCCAATAGTCGTATAGTGCCAATAGTCGTATAGTGTCAATAGTCGTATAGTGTCAATAGTCGTATAGTGTCAATAGTCGTATAGTGTCAATAGTCGTATAGTGTCAATAGTCGTATAGTGTCAATAGTCGTATAGTGTCAATAGTCGCATAGTGTCAATAGTCGTATAGTGTCAATAGTCGTAGTGTCAATAGTCGTATAGTGTCAATACTCCTAGTGTCAATACTCCTAGTCTCAAAAGTCGTAGTGTCAATAGTCGTATAGTGTCAATAGTCGTATAGTGTCAATAGTCGTATAGTGTCAATAGTTGTATAGTGTCAATAGTCGTATAGTGTCAATAGTCGTATAGTGTCAATAGTCGTATAGTGTCAATAGTCGTATAGTGTCAATAGTCGTATAGTGTCAATAGTCGTAGTGTCAATAGTCGTATAGTGTCAATAGTCGTATAGTGTCAATAGTCGTATAGTGTCAATAGTCGTATAGTGTCAATAGTCGTAGTGTCAAATAGTCGTATAGTGTCAATAGTCGTATAGTGTCAATAGTCGTAGTGTCAATAGTCGTATAGTGTCAATAGTCGTATAGTGTCAATAGTCGTATAGTGTCAATAGTCGTATAGTCTCAATAGTCGTATAGTGTCAATAGTCGTATAGTGTCAATAGTCGTATAGTGTCAATAGTCGTATAGTGTCAATAGTCGTATAGTGTCAATAGTCGTAGTGTCAATAGTCGTATAGTGTCAATAGTCGTAGTGTCAATAGTCGTAGAGTGTCAATAGTCGTATAGTGTCAATACTCCTAGCGTCAATACTCCTATAGTCTCAAAAGTCGTAGCGTCAAAAGTCGTAGTGTCAATAGTCGTATATAGGCGAGTTTCAGGGTGTTGCGCGCGCATCATTTTTCAAAGAAACTGGCAAGCTCCACTCAAAGTAAACATACTGTTGAAGATAAACAAAGTATAAATACAGTTTCTAGATGTCTAACACTGTTATTGTGCTGTTGTTGACTCGCTAGCAAGTCTGTTCGCCATTGTTTACTTTGTGGAGAGCCTGCCAAGAGCCCACCAATTTCTTTGCAGAACGATGCGTGCGCAACACCCTGCAACTCACCTATTGTCAATACTCGTATAGTGTCAATAAGAAGAAAATGTCCGTACAAACCTTTGATTTTTGTTCTCTGGCTGATCTTTTGCCACATTTATAAAACAGTAAACATCAGTGCAACTGGTCATCTGCATGCAGCACCGAAAATCGTATTTGAAAACAACGAATCGCCCAATCAGATTTGAGTATCCGACTTTCGCTTCGTTTCTGGTGACACGACGTTTTCAGACGCTGCAGTTTTTGCCGTTTTTGCCATTCTCGTTCCCAGCGGTTTTAAAGTGCCCACGAAACGAAAATTAAGTTTGTCTTATTTGAAAGGACACTTAAAATGATAGAGTAACATCTTTTGCAGTTTTTCGTTTCTTTGCTTCGTTTTTGAGATATTTCAGTTTGTTTGATATGCAAATTAAACATTTTGATGTCACAAGTGCATAATGAGTTATCGAAAAAAGTTATATATCGTTGCTATTATCAAACCAAAATAATTCGAAGGAAGCAAGTGCGTGTGTTTCGTCCAGAACAATAAACATGTAGATTTTCAAGTGATTATATTTGACAATAGCAAAGACTTTTTTCGATAACTCATTATGGACGTGCGACGTCAAAATGTTTAATTTGCATATCGAACAAACTGAAATATCTCAAGAACGAAGAAAGGAAACGAAAAACTGCAAAAGATGTTACTCTATTATTTTAAGTGTTCTTTCAAATACGACAGACTTAATTTTCGTTTCATTTGCACTTTAAAGTGCCTATGAAGCGAAAATTATTATTGTCTTAAATGAAAGAACCCTCAAAACGACAAAGTAACATCTTTTGCAGATCTTCGTTTCCGTGCTTCGTTGTTGAGATATTTCAATTTTTTTGATATACAAATTAAACACTTTGACGTCACACGTGTATAATGAGTTATCAGAGAAGGTTCGATATCTTTGTTATTATCAAACGAAATCAATTAAAAATGTTTGTCTAATGCTGTATGCGAAATAGACGCACAGGATCGGCTTCAAAGTGATTTCGTTTGATAATAGCAAAGATATAGAACTTTCTCCGATAACTCATTATACACGTGTGATGTCAAAGTGTTGATTTGCATATCAAAGAAACTGAAATATCTCAACAACGAAGCACGGAAACGAAGATCTGCAAAAGATGTTACGTTGTAGTTTTAAGAGTTCTTTCATTTAAGACAATAATAATTTTCGCTTCATAGGCACTTTAAGAGCCGCAAACGAGAATGAGTTTTTGCTGTTTGCTTTGACAACTCTGCGTTTTTCATTCTTTCAGCTACTGTCGATTGAATTTATGAGAAGTACATGAAAGAAAGAAAAATCTTTGAGAAGTGACTGAGACATAAGTCTGTTTCAGGCCAATCTCGTACCCAAAGAGTTCGCCGCACGCAAACGAAGGCTCTGGGATAATCGCACGGCCCGCGTGAGAAGGGTCTGGGAACGAGATTGGGATAATACACGAAACGTAGTTCCATTTAGGCCCACATGCAAATTAGTTTCCTATTCAATTTGGGCCCCTATGCAAATTACATCGTGTCTATTAAAGCATAACGGGAAGATAACATAGGCTGGGACTGTTTTTCATGTTTTGAGTTCATTATTTTTAGACACTACGTTTAGGATTATTGTCAAGGATAATCGATAAGCAAAGTTTATCCTTATAGAATACCTAAACATTAAAAAGTTTCTGAAATCAGAAATGTTATGTTTACTACGGCTGCTTCAGCCTCATGTTATAAATGAACTACGTTTTATCCCGACTCAGATTGTATGCGCAGTCGAAACTCCGATTTCGTCTATCCGGGCTATCTTTATTTAAGGAAGGGTGCAGGCCACGGAAGAACCTGGGCCTAGCACAGACTAGCACCACATTCATATCACAAGTATCGTGTGACGAATGCAGTTGGAACTTCTTTTTTTTCTACACATATTTAGTCTAACATCATTTGCTTTGTTTTCCCCTTTTAAAGAGCAATGGAAAGCCATAAAGCAAAAAGCTTGGACACAAGTCTTATTCACGACACCCTCGAACGCCTGGAAAACAACCCGAGCGTCATCGGCGTAATGGTCGTCGGAAACGACGGCTACCCGATCCGAAGCACTCTCGACGGCGCTACGACGATCGATTACTTAGAAAACTTCGGTTCGCTCATCGAACTGGCGCGATACACGGTACGCAACCTGGATCCAACCGACGATCTCAATTTTCTTCGACTTCGAACACGTGACTACGAGGTGATGATAGCGCCAGAGAAAGAATATTCATTGATTGTTCTTCAGAAAGGAGTCACAGCTAACGTTTCACGTCATTAACGCCTTCTCGAGTCATCCTTATAGAATATTCATTGATTGTTCTTCAGAAAGGAGTCACAGCTAACGTTTCACGTCATTAACGCCTTCTCGAGTCATCCTTATAAACTTTAAACACACGCACCGTTCCTAGCACGTTGGAACATCGTAAACCAATTCATTTAACAAACTATTTCAGCACGCGAACATAAACGCACGGGGCTGGGAGGGCGCATTTTTCATTTCAGCATGCATTGACTTAAAACTCGGGAATGCTAGTTCTTTCTATCAATAAAGGAGTTTAGAATTTAGATCCAGTGCGAGTTCCAGTTCCCTTGCGATGACTAAGGTTGGAGGACGGGGTTGCGCAACTACCACAAAACTCCCCAAAATGTATACACGACTCTTGAATCTCAACTGCGCATCAGAATGACGCGATCTGAGTCGGGGTAAAACTCATTTCAGTTCATAACATCTCCGTATAATTGAGTTCGAAATTTAAAAGCAATGCAAATGAATATTATTAGTCTTTGCCTGATGTTATGAATTGAAATGAGTTTTATCCGATTCAGAACGGAGATTCGAAAGTCGTGTATTGCACAGTAGCAAACTCAAACTCGCACTGGATCTAAACCTCCCTGATGACTGTCAGAAAACGAGCAATCCAAGATGCCCGTTTATTGGTCATTTCTCATGTAGTAACCGCTGACCTTCTTCTAAATGAATTTATAACTGGAGGCGTGGCTGAGTCCACAGTCAAATAAAGAATAAGGTCCGCGGTCGCTACCTCTGTTCATTCGCTTTTTAGACAGGACTTTCTGTCCAGTTACACATAGACTAATGGAGGTTAAGTCCATAGAAATAGTTTTTTTCCCATCACCCAAAAATATAGTAGTTTACAAACTTTGTATCCGCTCTACATCATAATATACACACATCAGGGCTTCGCCCAGTGTCACATGTCTTATATTATTTTCATATTTCATGCGCATTCTATATTTTTGTTCTTTTTCATTTTGAATTTTGTGATACCATATTGCGCGCATGACTTTACGTCAATTTCGCGACCTTTAGCAGTTTCACACTAATATCCCCCCAATTCGGATTGTTTAAGAAGAAATTTTAATTTTAACACTCGTGCCGTCGCGGGCGTGTTCTTCCTCCGATTTCAACGCATCTCAAAAAATTGCTAAAAAGAACTCGGCTTCGCCTTGTCTTTTTCTTATTTTTAACTAATTTCTCGGTGTTAAGAAATCGGAGAAATATGAACCTGGTTTCTTAACTATTGCATACCCATTGTGCAGCAATTATTGAAATCCCGGTGGACTGGTTGACTATATGCAATAATCTAGTGTTGATGCCTTCAGCTAACACAAATTATTAGTGTATATATATTTTCCGAACCCTCGATTATAATTGGGCAGAAATTTGGAAAGAATTCGCAAATATCTGCACTTTTAGTCGTATTCACCGCTGTGATTGTCAGATTCTGAGCCCACAATGCTATTACCTATAGTTTTGGGGAGATATTATCACTGATCTCTAAATAAACTGGATAGGCCCTTCCCTA
Organism: Corallium rubrum; assembly: GCA_964035015.1. Classification (NCBI taxonomy): domain Eukaryota; kingdom Metazoa; phylum Cnidaria; class Anthozoa; order Scleralcyonacea; family Coralliidae; genus Corallium; species Corallium rubrum. The sequence continues at coordinate 12,171,023 of OZ036003.1, forward strand.
TGGCCAGCAGTCAAACATTTCGTGGCAGTCGCCGCCATCTTACAGTGGAACATATGACGCATTGCGGCCTTAGAGCTTGTTCCAAATACCATAGTTGACTGACATAAGCAATCTTGACGTCAGCACGGTCAGATTATCCAGGGGTAGGAATATTAAGTACTCTGTGCCGAGGGAGTCGGAAAAGTCGTAAAGCAAACAACAGATACCGGTTCGTTTAGTTTTCACTGTTTAACAACAAATACAGTCAAAAGATGGCAAGTACACAACACGAAATATTGTTAAGGCATTAAGATTACTATAAAAGGTACAATTTAAGACTTGGAATTGAATTCTTCGTAGATTTTATAGTCCGTTTTTCAGTTTATATTATCGTGAAGTTTCTTCGTTGTCGGCACTGAAGAAAAACAACGAAATTTGAAGGTTTTGCAGCTCAGTAATCGAAACAAATACAAGAAATTAGCGTCTTAAACCTTATTGAGTACTTCTTGTGTCATTACATTCGTTTAAATTTTCTTAAAATAACCCTTTTTGTCTGTTTTCAATCTACGAAAGCTCATGAACCTTAGTGGCAGCCATCTTGGGTAGTGGTCACGTCATCATACAACTAGCACGCAAAATCCGTCCCCATGCCCCATCCAGTTTGTTGAGATCAGTGGATATTATCCGTAAGTAAAAGGACTTATCATGTGCTGACATGAACCTGTCCAGCTAAGCAAACCAAAGAAAAACGCGGAAAAAAAGGAAGTCTTTTTTAATCGCGCGTTGTTTTTTTTTGTTCTGGGAGTGTGTTTTTCTTTACCTTTTCTTTTAGAAAAACAATTATTGAATTTGACTTTTTTATATATCAAGAATTATCAAGGTCTCAGTCTGTATTATCAGAATCAGCCTTCGGCTTCGCCAAATAATACAGACTTGATATAAAAAATTATCATCCAATGATAACTACTTAATAACATCGACCGTTCGGTCTTTACGGTAAAATATTAAACCTCGGTCTTGCTGTATTGACCGAGCGATAGCGAGGTTAATACATTCAAGACCAAGGTTTAATATTTTACCGTAAAGAGCGAACGGTCGAGGTTATTAAGTAGTTTATTATATGGCACTTTTTATTTCAAAATCAATCTTGTATTTCTTGGTCTTTGCTTCCTTTAACTTCGTCAAAACACCGAACTAGCGCTATTTTCTTCTGTTTCTTTCTCGCCTGGGTACTAGAATTTACTTTTACGATGTTCATTGTCGTCTATTTCATCTATTTTCGCCGTTTTTCGGCAATAAAAGTTTCTTATTAGGATTTTTTGTTTGTTTCCAATCGTAGGGCATTAACAATTTTCATAATGCCCGTGGGCGTTACGGAGAAATCTCGCCCCGTCAGCAACCAATCACAGCGCGTGCCATATAATAATAACTTCTCATTAACCGAGAGCGCGGTCATTATGGAAAAATATCAAACCGAGGTCTTGACAGTACAGACCGAGCTCGTAGGGAGAGCTCTGTGCATGAAAGACCGAGGTCTGATATTTTTCCGTAAAGAGCAAGCGGACGAGGTTAATAAAAAGTTTATTATTATATGGCATTTTGAAACAACATATCTGCATTACCTTACATGATACGTACTTAGTGCGATCTCGAGCGTGTGACATAAACTCATCGTTTTCAATGTTGTTGCTCTTGTTGTTATCGCTTTCGGAATCCTAAACCTCGTGTCCAGGTTGCTCATCGTCCGACTCGTACATGATTTAGTCCTTAGGTTGTTGAATTCACAAAATTTTGCGGTTTTATTTCGTTGTTTTTGTGCAAACAAAATGGCTGGCAAAACCCGTAATCGATTACGGAAAATAATTGACCGGCACGTGACGCGCCTTAGCCAATGAGAGCACACGATTTTAGCGGAAGTGACTTGTGCCATATAATAAAGGAATTACGTATCCGCGTGTGTCCGTTTAGGACCGCAGTTGCCGCAGCCAGCACGCAAATTTCAAACCGCCTCCCCATTAAAAAAAATATAAAGAAAATTGTTAATCAGCTATACCGTATTTTATGGCATGCATCAAATAAAGTGTTGCTACAAATATTACTAATATCAAACATATTATCCATGCTGTTTCGTAAAAAAACATCACTGTACCACAGTCATTAACTAAAACTAAGTTCTGACCCAGAACTATAAATCTATACCTAAGTCAATCGAAGGCTCACGACGTTGAACTGAAAGATCTTGGGGCGAACTTCTGGGTTTCTTCTTAATATAAAATCTCTTGTAAGGACACTACAACTTGCCAACACAACGTCGCATAATCTATTAAAAAGAACAAAATTTAAGTTAGCTAAAATAGGTATATACAATATATATGCAATATATATATACTGGAGTTGATAAAAGACACCAAGACAGTATAAGTCTAAGGATAGGTGTTTTCGCCTTTTATTAGAGTTACATGTACTGTACTTATGTCAAAACAAAACCCATCTGAACGAGCAACTGATAGTCCCAACAGGAGTTTCTACAGGCTTCTATATAATTGGTCAAGTAGGGCACAGGTGATACGCTGTTAGGGCGCTGCCTCTCAAAGCTGACAGCGAAAAGTTCAGCCCGGACAGACAAGGGTAGTATTTGGATGGGTGACCATCTTAGACACAAGTAATTAGGATCGTTGGTCCTCTCCTGTGCTTCGAGGGGGTTTCTCCGGTTTTCCTCCCTCCATACAACCACGACACAGTGTCCACTGTCCCCAATTAGTTCAGTTCTCCAGCTAGATATATATTTGATGCTTAAATCAAGTTTACGATACCCATACGGGTTCCACTATACTATACATTAATGTACTTTACAATACATAGTCTAAACATTTCTATCGATATACTATAAAACACATCTACAAAAGCAAAGAAACTTTATTTGCCAATATTCTAAACTTATAATATCTCTTGGATAAACATTGGATAAACCACGAACTACGTACCGGAATGTGGTAAACTAATATTCTATTTTGGAATCTCGGCATCAGGGTTTGTAAACAAACTCCAATCGGTGCCGATACAGAAACCAATTCTTCGTCTATGTTCCAAATGCTTTCGCTCTTCTATATCTGCCCAGCGAACCTTGGGAAGAAGCAAAATAGAATTAAATACACCCTCAAACCTTTCTTGACAATTAAATAAATAAATTATCAGGGTGTTGAGAAGGAACAATCGAAATGTAGTAAGGTTTTATATACTGCCGAAACAGAGAACGTATAGGAATCTAACGTTTCGAACGAAGGCCCTTCGTCAGAGAGAAATGTTTCAACACTGCCTATGCATCTGACTACTTTGATTTCACTGTTGAGAAGGAAGGTGTTTTGATTCGCAGCAAAACATTGCCTAACAAACAAATGCGCAGTACTGGCAGTGGCAGCAGTCCCGTTCGAACACTTTTTTTAAAGTGTATATGAAATGAAAATTAAGTTTGTGTAATTTGAAAGAACTCTTGATATTGTAAAGTAACATTTTCTACAGTTTTGCCATAGCTTACTTCATTCTTGGGATATTACTATTTGTTTGATATGTAAATGATCACACTGCATACGTCACATTGTATAATGAGTTGTTGGAAAATTAGGAATATTGTTGAAGTTATCGAACAAAGTCACACGAAACTGGGCATGTAGGTGTATTTGTCTCATGACTTTAAACAAACACAGGTTCAAGCGATTTAACAGATTAATATCAATGATATGCACGATTTCTCAGTAGCTCATTATACAATGTGATGTATGCAGTGTGATCATTTGCATATCAAACAAATAGTAAGATCTCAAGAACGAAGTAAGATACGGAAAAACTGTAGAAGATATTGTGAAATTCATTACTAATTCATGAGTTTTGCAGCCAATCCAATTTCAGAAATTACATCACATGTATACCCCTGTAAACCCCATACAAACTAAAACCAATGATGCTAATTAGTTACAACCACTAGTGGATGTATACTCTTCTGATACAACCACTAGTGCTTGTAACTAATTAGCATCTCAATATCCCAAAGGGATTTTTACTATTTATTCATTTCACAAGTTGTTTACAACACTCGCGTCCTTGTTGTATTGAATATACAATCACTCGCCTTCGGCTCGTGATTGTATATTCAATACAACACGGCCGCTCGTGTTGTAAACATTACTTACTTTACAATATCAAGAGTTCTTCCAAATTAAACAAACTTAATTTTCATTTCATATACGCTTTAACTCTGGTACAGTATTATATACTAGTTTATTATATAGATGCGAGTGTTTTATTAGAAAATATGCAGTGTCGTATTTTCCATATCCTCACTAGTGAAGATATCGATGACGTCATTAAGAATTTTACCTCTTTTTGCATTGAATCTATATAATAAAAAGAAAATTACACGCTGGCTTGAAGATATGAATTTTATCTTCTCGTGGTAAAAACGATATTTTACTCATTCGCTACACTCATTCGTAAAATATTGTTTTCACCACTCGAAGATAAAATCCATATCTTCACACCACTGTGTAATATCCTCTATATAAAGCCTGCATCGCCCAACTCACTCGTTTTTTCCCAAGGCGCATATCTTCTTCCCTCTCGTCATAGGGATCGTCGTCAACGACGTCATCAGTAGGAGATTCGCCGTGAGCTTTTCTCTTGTTGCCATGCAACCGGATCCCATCTAGTTTGTCTGAATTGAGAAATAATGGACCAGTTCAGAAAAATAAACGATAAACGATCGAGTTTGCAAATCTGTAGAATTATATTAGGATGATGTGTGTTGCTACATGTAGATATTCATGAAGTAATACCGCAATAATGTAAACCATTCTAACTCTTAGTATAAAAATCGGTGACAATAGCACTATAAAAATCGGCAACACACGACATTCATCACCATCCACTATTATGACCACCACCATCCACTATTATGACCATCACCACCCACCATTATCACTATTACCACCACCACCACCACCAGAACCACAACCACAGACCACTACCACACCATCAAGACTTTATGTATCACCACCACTACAACAACCCTGTTACCACCACCACACAATCACAACCATGACATCATCACCATCACAACCCTAGCACCACCACGACGACCATTACTATAACCATCATTACCCACCATAACCACCACCATCATCACGTGAATAACAATAAAATACCAAAGTGAACGGAAACTTCAACCCTCAAATTATATTTCCAGGCCAAATGTAAGGTATAACAAGGCACGACGATCAAAGAGAAATGCTTTCAAAAATATTCATGTACTCAAAAAGTAAATAAATAACTTATTACAACTCGCCATACATAACACGCTATCTAATAGTAATACCACTCAAGTATAAGAACCAAAACTAATCACTCACCTAACTGTGATTCTGTCACGTCAACGTCGTCCCAACGACTCTTGCCGAGGTGGTCTTCCTGCTACAACATTGAATGATTAGTCTGTACGCCACAACAAAGATGAACACTGAATAGGAACGTCAAGTCTAGCATGGTTCTCGCTTTTGCTGGCAACAACCACGATAGTGCAGCAAAAAACAAGCTGATACGATTCCTGTCGTTTCACAGGAATACATTTCGTTTTTATCTCAGCTGACCCAGTTCTGATTACGATAAGTAAAGAAACACGGGTGCAGCGAGCAAAATGATGGTCCTTGATTCCCGGTAATAGCTTTGCTTAAATTTCACGTATTTCATTTCGACATCACTTCGACAAACGTTAACAATGGCTATACGAGCAATTTCAGCCCAGCCTGCGCGGATCATTGATACTCAGATTTCAAAGTTTTTCATTTGAGTGTCAGTGTTTGGCAAACCATTTAACCTTTACTCACCTACCCCCTCCCACCAACCCATCCTCCTCCCTATCTCCCACCAACCCTTCTGATGACGTTACCTCTCCTTCTGCAGCCAATTCGTCTTCCTTCTCTTCCGAAGCTTCTCCTTCAACGTCCTTGCTCTCTTCTGGTGCTTCAACAGCTTCCATCTCAACCTGTAGGGTTTTTTTAAAAAAATACGTCCCCCATCATTAAAGCGTTCATGAAGTGTTTTTTCTTAAAACTGTTTAATTTAATGATGATTTGATGTTAACATTGAGCCCTTTATCGAGCCTGGTCAAGACATATACCTCTGTAATGGCAGCGTCCTGTAGCAAGGATCGGACATCGAGTCTAGTATGGTGTCTTGGCGTCTCTTCCCATTTCTCCAACATCTGTTAAAGAGAACCAAAGAACAAATTTGAATAAAGGACAGGTTTAAAAACTACCACCAACAACAGCAGCAGCAACAACACCACCAACAACAATAGCACCACTACCAACAACAACAACAGCACCACCACCAACGTACTCCAACACCTCCAACACTATCAACCACAACAATACACCACCACCACCACCACCACCACCAACAACAACAACAACAACAACAACAACAACAACAACAACAACAACAGCACCACCACCACCACCACCACCACCACCACCACCACAGATACAAACACCACCAACACCAACACCACCACCACCATGCACCACCACCAAAACCACCACATAACAAGCAATTACATACTTTGTTGATCTCTTCCAGAGTCCTATGGTGGGTATTTCTCTTGGCACAGTCATTAGCATCAGCAGTTATCTCAGCAACATAAACCTACAGACAAAACAAATAAGAAAAAGAAAAAAATATATGAATAAATGAACAAACAAACAAACAAACAAACAAACAAACAAACAAACAAACAAACAAACAAACAAACAAACAAACAAACAAACAAACAAACAAACAAACAAACAAACAAACAAACAAGGGAGGGAGGGAGGGAGGGAGGGAGGGAGGAAGGAGGGAAGGAAGGAAGGAAGGAAGGAAGGAAGGAAGGAAGGAAGGAAGGAAGGAAGGAAGGAAGGAAGGAAGGAAGGAAGGAAGGAAGGAAGGAAGGAAGGAAGGAAGGAAGGAAGGAAAGAAGGAAGGAAGGGAAGGAAGCTTCGAAAGGAAGCTTCGAAGGAAGGAAGCTTCGAACGAAGGAAGGAAGGAAGGAACAAACTAAAACAACTACCACATCTCATTTGTTCTAGCAACAGACTGCCTTGAAAGTTACTGGCCAAACAAGAATGCCACCAATGGTTGACATGTTTTATGTGGTTATGTTTACCTCAAATCCTTTCTGTTTCGCTTGGCTCCAAAAGCGCTCAAAGTGTTCCACCTTGTTGTTAATACAATCTAAAATAACCATGGGGAAAAACCCATCGTCGAGTGTTTTATTAAAAGCTTTAAACAGACTGTTGCGGTAACTCTCTTCCAATTCTGCTTCGTATTCGTACTCTGTTCCCTAAAGAAAGAGAAAAGCAAATTAAGGCAACAATGTTCGCACATAGCTTCTCCAACAGACTACTTTAGCACAAAGAACCTCCGTGGACGTGAGAAGTGAAGGGGACAGCTGTTGGAAGGAAGGTCTTCCTACCTTGACTTCAACCTTCTTTCCTGTCTCTGGATCTAGTTCCTGTGTTGTTGTTTCTTGTAAGAAATAATCATCCAAGCTGAGGATACGAGGAGTTGGTGCTCCACATGCGAGCTCTTTATCCTGGGAAAGATATGAATTGCTTAGATAAAAAAAACCCAATAGCTTATATATTGTGTTTCCAGCACAGGGATCAGGTAAGATCGTTTGCAAGTGACTTGGTAATAAAACATCTGTATTTTCGTTCTAGCTAGCACACCAGGGACTCAGGGAGAAACTTTACCTTGATGAGTCTTGCAATATGCGTCTTACCACTTCCAGGTACACCACGGAATATGAACACAATCTATAGTCAAATAACACCATCTAAGTTTACACCTGGTCACTCATTTCTACCTACACACCTATCAACCTACTTACACACCTATCTATTCACCTACACACCCACTTACATGTATCTACTCACCTACTCCACCAACCTACTCACCCACGTGCACTACCTACAGTATAAACCTACTATACAGTACATACACACTTACCTATTCACCAACCTACTTACCCACCTGCCTATTGTACCTATCAACCCACCTACCTACTCCACCCACCCACCTACCAAGTGTACCTACCAACCCACCTACCTACTCCACCACCCACCTGCCTATTGTACCTACCAACCCACCTACCTACTCCACCCACCCTCCTACCAAGTGTACCTATCAACCCACCTACCTACTCTACCCACCCTCCTACCTACCAAGTGTACCTATCAACCCACCTACCTACTCCACCCACCCTCCTACCAAGTGCACCTATCAACCCACCTACCTACTCTACCCACCCTCCTACCAAGTGTACCTATCAACCCACCTACCTACTCTACCCACCCTCCTACCTACCAAGTGTACCTATCAACCCACCTACCTACTCTACCCACCCACCTACCAAGTGTACCTACCAACCCACCTACCTACCCTACTCACCCTCCTACCAAGTGTACCTATCAACCCACCTACCTACTCCACCCACCACCTACCACCTACCAAGTGTACCTATCAACCCACCTACCTACTCCACCCACCCATCTACCTACTAAGTGTACCTGTTAACCCACCTACTCTACCCACCCTCCTACCAAGTTCCACCCACCTACCCCCACTACCTACGTCCTTACGTACCTACACGTACTGTATCTACCTACCCAACCAACCAACCACCCACCAACCTAATGTCTGTCTGTCTGTCTGTCTGTCTGTCTGTCTGTCTGTCTGTCTGTCTGTCTGTCTGTCTGTCTGTCTGTCTGTCTGTCTGTCTGTCTGTCTGTCTGTCTGTCTGTCTGTCTGTCTGTCTGTCTGTCGGTCTGTCCTTTCAATTACATACAAGTATATTTCACTTTTTTTAACTGTCCAAGCATACATCAGAGTATCTTTATTACCCTCTCTGGCCTCGTTTCTCTCCCTGGTGTATCCAATAAAGTACCAATAGGTGTCACTTTCGGTTTAGGTTTGGGCTTGACAGGAGTATCACGTGACTTCCGTGTATCTCTGTTGTCCAACTCAGCATCACTATTCCCACCATGATTGTAATCAAAAGCTTCACGACGTTGGAAACTTTCTCTTTCATCCAAATAACGACCCCTCGGTAGATCATCGTCAGGATGTCGGAAATCCCGATCACGCGGCGGCCGCCTAATATCCAGTCTCTCGTCGTACAAGTCCCGCTCACGCCGACGATCGAACTCTTCCGGGTACCTCTCTGGAAAATCAAACGGTGGTCGTCTTTCTCGTGACTCGTACATGGGGTCTCGATGATAAGGATCATCGTAAGGATCTGCAGTATAAAACAGGGTATTGGTTTGGAGGTAATGTAACAGACATTTAGGAAGTGCGCAGGGCATCGCTCATCGCTCATCACATTTGAAAGTGCGCAGGGCATCGCTAGTCATATTAAAATCAAGCGCCGTGACAAAACTATATGTTAAGACCAGATGTTCCACTACGCTATATAAAACGATCCGTAACGATGTTACAACACGCCATAAGAGGCCATACACAACATACGTGACGCTTCGGTGTGTGTGTGTGTGTGTTTGAACAATAGTCACATAATGTCACAAGGGGGTAGGGGGTCTCACAAAGCACTGTCACGTGACGGAGAGCTGAAATTAAACAAGATCATGTTAATGTTGATGAGTATTTATTGTAGAGTTGCAAATCCTCATTCTATACCACGGACGATACATTGGAGCTAGCATTAAGTACTTACCGTGAAAGTGGAGTGATCGCTGACACTAGATCCTGAAGGCTCAGTCCAAAAAAGATCTACATCTGGCACATGTGGGGGGGGGGGGGGGGGGGGGGGGGTGTGGCTCAGAGTCACGTAATTTTCGATGGGGGGTAATGCCAACCGTCATAGATGATTGTCACAGGGGTTAGGGGGTAGTCAAAATGGGGAAAAAAAAGCGTCACCTATTTTGTGTATGGCCCCTAAGACGTTACGCAGTGGTACAAGTCGTTCGGCTACGTAGTAAGACATTAATACACCACGTTCCGCTACGCTATAAGACGTTGTGCTTCACTCACTCAAAGAGTTTGGGTTTGTTTTTTTAACATTTTCTCCAAACTGGCGCGTGATCATAACGCCATTTGCAGTTGAGCTTGCACCTTGCGTTAATTAAGACGTTGTTTCATCGTTTGAAACTCTGCGTTCATTGGACGGCAACGCATTGTTTCCAAGGGCACAACGTGACGTTGCTACGGAACTTTGACAGGGTTCAATAAGTGATTAATTTGTTATTCTTGCAATGTGGCGAGTAGATATCATGAAAAAAATGTTTGTAAACGATTTAGCAAGGCCAGATGGACATATAATGTTGGGAAAGATCTATCAGATGACTTAAGCAGAAGCATTATTGATAAGATATTGGAAAATGGTGGAGAAAGAGCAACGGCGACGGTTTTGTAATATCTACTCGCCAGGAATAACAAATTAATCACTAATTGAAACCCTGTCAAAGCTCCGTAGCAACGTCACGCTGTGCCCTTGGAAACACTACGTTGTGGTCCAATGAACACAGAGTTTAAAACGATGAAACAACGTCTTAATTAACGCAAGCTGCAAGCTCAACTGCAAATGGCGGTATCTTTCTGTCACAAATGAAGCGCGTGGTAAAATGCGCATCTCAATCACTTAAGGCGTGCGCGCAAAACGGCCAGGCCTCACTACGTAATAGACCTTATTCAAAAATGGCAGCCGAATTAAAATTCTTTTATATACATATAAATTAGCCCTTATGAACTCGTTTTCATGTGTGAAATTCAAAAGAATTTTTACTTTAAAACGAGGTCATAAGGACTAATTTATATGCACATAAAAGAATTCTAATTCGGCGGCCATTTTTGAATAAGGTCTATATACATAACAACGTAAACAATAACCACCACGCACCTCGTCTTCGATCAAACCCACGACCACGCCACTCTCTATCGCGCTCAAAATGGATTGGATCATTTTCCAATCTTCTGTCGTAATCTCTTTCCAATAAGTCTCGCTCTTGTAATCTGTCGTAGTATTCTCGGTCTGTATCGCGGTACACCGGGTCACGTTCGTAAAGACCAGGACCGCGATCACCAAAGCGATCTCGGTACGGTTCTAGTTCATCCTGGTGCCTTTCAAAATCCCTGGGTGGTAGCAAACGCTCCTCCCGCCAATCAAGATCCTGTTCCAACTCGCGCTCAATCCGGGGAGGGGGTAAACGACGGTCAAAATTATCGCGCATCTCGTAGTCATCATACGGCTGTCTCTCATATTCGTCTCTCTCCCGCTGTGGGTATCCTCTGTCTTCATAATGCTAAAACAAATACCAATAAGTAAAAAAATAGGTACGCACTGCGTACATGCGTCTACAAGTTGAAAAGTGCTGCGTGTTGCACGGTGTAATTTTTTTCGTGAAACTGCAATGGTTTGTGAACCAAAGAAAGCGAGACAAGTTTTACGAGGAGTGTTACTGTGCTTCGAGGGTTTTTCGCAGGGTTCTGCGGTTTTCCTCCCTCCGTAAAATCAACACTTCGGTCTTAGCTTATGTCGTGCACTTTAATCATGAGCCTCTGGCTCGGATGATTGGGCGACCACATCCTGTGTTTACGACGTTAAATAAATCATTACTCATTACTCATTACGGTGCAGATGTGTACATGGTTTGTGATATTTGTCACGCAATGATGTTCAGTGTATGACGCTGACATAATCTTGTGCTTCTCGGTCACCGCGCAAAAACCGTAAGGCCCAAGAACTGGTCGTTTCCTGTCGTATTGTGCGTCTAGGGGACTTGTGGTGTGGCTTGACGAAATATAGCCAGGCGGATAATAGAAACACCCCTGCTCCTGACTTAGCGTTACATGTTCTCCACTGGCCACAGAAAAGCAGGACCCATGTCTCCCACCCTACTAGATCAAGCCATGAAGACTTCAAAGTCGACGGCAAAAAAACGAGTTCTTCAAACAAACAATGAAATGGAACTTCTGAATCAATCACATCTACCAGGAGAGAGGGCCACTAGTTTATCAGTCTATGACTGTAAAGTGTTTCACCCGCGACAAAGTTTTACTATATATTACATTACATTACATTACATTACATTACATTACATTACGATACATTAACATTACATTACATTACATTACATTGCATTGCATTGCATTGCATTGCATTGCATTGCATTGCATTGCATTGCATTGCATTGCATTGCATTGCATTACATTACATTACATTACATTACGATACATTACATTACACGACACGACATTACATTACATTACATCTACCAAACCAACCGTATACTGTACTAGTGAATGAGACAAAAGAACTAAGAGAATTACTTTATACATTCAAACATTTATATATTAAAGTTAGACTACCTCTCTGTAATCATCAGAAGGACCACGAGGAAATTCTTGACGCTCTCTGTAATATGGGTCTTCTGAAAACAGAAAATTAGTCTTAGATACTTGGAAGCTACATGTAATGTGTATTCAATTTTGCAAGACAGACATTCTGTTGCTTAAGGTTCTCATTTCATGAGTAAAATCATCTGGTGTTAGACAGAGTAAAATAAGGTGTCACCAAGGGGCTGCTTTTGCTGGTCTTCTAGGAGTGAAAGTGTTTATGTAGGTAACTGATAGTCAGGATCATATTTGTCATTGATTTGCTCAAACCTGGTGGTACTCTTTCCCTGTCGTAATCAACTCTTGAGGAATCACGGAAGTCAATTTCCCTCTGAAACACACACACACAAAAAAAAGCTTTAATACGCTAATAGTAGATAAAAATAGGTACGCAATGCGTACATGTGTCTGCTGCTAAACTTGCTACAGTAAGTTAAATCACAGTATGATAAATTGTACGTATACATGTAGTGCATGTGGTACGAGCTTGGTTTAATATTAAGCCCTAATCAAACGATAACGCAAGTCATCGCAAGTTTTAGCTTGTGCTTGCTTGTGTCTCGTTTGATCACCAGCTTGCGATGACTTGCGGTGACTTGCGTTAGCTTGCGACTAATTTGATCTTGTTCAAATTTCATCGCAAGTTTTCTTCAACTTGCGAAACGTTTGAACACAAAACACAAGTCGATGCAAGTCTTTCGTGCTCCGTCGCCATAGAAACTACCATGAGAACTAGCGAAAAGGCGTGGGAACTAACGGAAGTGCAGAACTTGCGACGACTTGTGCCAACGTTTGACTGGTGGCATCGCAAGTCATCGTAAGCTAACTTGCGTTCTCATTTGATTAGGGCTTAACAGACGTTTGAAGGTTACAGGTTCGTCCAACAAACGTCTGTTTTTAATCACATTATAATGTAAGAATGATCTATTTAAACAGCAGTTCTTACCAAACCATCTCTGTCGTCATAGTCACGTGGATATTCAGACCTATCATCTTGTCCCTCGTCATAGTACCTCCCTTCTTGTATTGCCAAAAGTTTTCTTCCTGTCAAAGAGTTTAAAACACAAAACTGAAAATCGCACGCCACATGTACTGTAGGAGTCAAAAGGTTAAGCTATTGTACGTGAAAACGGCTTTACGTATGTGTACATGTAGATGTAGATACCTGAATGTCTTTGATCAAGTGGTACTGTGTGCCAGTAAGAACACTCAGGTTTTTTACACCTACAAAATAATCGTTGATATTAACCCATTGCTTGTGCCTAGGATGTCTAAAGGTTATCCCTTTGACAAGTAAAATTATCTACAATCTCATGCAAAATAAAATGTGCCGCCATGATTTTCAAAGGCTTGTCCCCCTTCCCCCTTCAATGTTGCTATTTGGGCTCGAAATTCAAAGGAAAGCCTCGAACAGTGCAAACCATCACTAACCAACATTGGAGAGGGTGCGGGAGCATGGAGTGGCTCGTTTATTTTGCATCTGATGCAACGTGTTTGTGAAAATTGATCGTCTAGGTTTATAGGGTAGTCTTGAGAAAGACTGTTGTTGATGTTAGTGATGTTTCGACGGCCTCAGTGGCGGTTATCTTCAGAGTCAAACTGTGAGGCAAATATCATATTCAACGTACAGTATTCGGAAAGCACTATTAAAACGACCGAAAACGAAGCTACCTCTTCCGAAAACTGAACTTTACCGCACATCCCACAAGCTTCACCAAGGAAATGTATGAAAGATACACTGTTCTGAAGAAGAAGAATTTCAAATGAAGTCGAATCACTGCTGTAGAAAAAAGTTTTCTGACTGGTTTAGCGTACCAGCTCTCTACCACTGAGCTATTGGGACTCCCAGCTGAGGCAGTCAGAAATATCCTATCCATTTTCTATACAGCAGTGATTCGACTTCAGTTGAAATTCTTCTTCTTCACATATATACGCTGCTGAAGAACAACTGAATGTTTATAATACACTTTTCTGATTAACTATTGAAATATAGTAAGGTTAGACTGTACTACCGAAACAGAGAACGTAAGTAGTCTAACGTTTCGAGAGAAACGTTTCTCTCTGACAAAGGGCCTTCGCTCGAAACGTTAGACCCCTACAGTACGTTCTGTGTTTCGGCAGTATATCTAACCTTACTATATTTCCATTGTTGTTTCTACACTGCCTACGCAGCACACTACTTTTATTACAATGTTCTGATTGAGCCGAGTCCAAAAGCCGTCAATCTTATACACAGTCGCCCAAAAGTCGGGTTTTTTTCCAATTGGCTGCCCAAACTTTACAAAGGCCATCAAAAAGACCATGGTCATTTGATTCTTTCTTGTGCTTCAAGAGTTCTTCTCCAACTTCTCCTGGGTTTTCTCCCTCCGGCTTAAAACACACCCTAAAGGCCCATTTCCACTCAGGATAATTTTCCGCAGGATAGGAGCGGACAGGAAAGTTTCCTTTGTGTTGAAGTCATTAGTTCCGACCGAGAGCTCACAAGACAAAGAAAACGTTCCTGTCCGTTCCAGTCCTGCAGAAGATTTTCCTGAGTGGAAACTAGCCATAAAACTCGATCTCACTACATGCAGTAGGTGCTTAATCTTGTAAAGGGTTTTGTGTTCTATACTTGCTCTAGTGCATTGCACATGCATACTGCTTTGTAAATAAAAAATGATACTGTAATACAATGAAGTAAAGTAAAATACCTGTTGTCAAACTTGCAAAGCGGATGACGAAAATAACAGTCTTCAGCGAGACCACAGTCAGGAAATTTTTTGCAAAGCATATAGCTTTTCTCTGGAGGCACACCTGTAAAAGTACCAGTAAAATATGGAGTCTTGCTATATAATGCAGCACACATGGGATTGTAGACCCTTCTTGGGTTGTCAGAAGTCAATACACTGTACTATTTTACAAACCATTTTGAAGTTTTAGCGGCTGAGCTAATTTAAATGAACATATAGAAGAGGATAAGGCATAAGTACAGTACAGTACAGTACAGTACAGTACAGTACAGTACAGTACAGTACAGTACAGTACAGTACAGTACAGTACAGTACAGTACAGTACAGACCCTATGCTTGGTTAATAAAGCCTTGTTTCCATATACTGTAATACAGTAGCCAGGATCACTCAAAACTTAACTCGGCGATTGCAACGATCAACAATCGTGTTGCTGTCTCCATATGATCACTGATCGCGCGGCCATGTCTTATCGTGGTCATTGTTTTAATGGTCCGCTGGGATGTATATTGCATGATCGCCAAGATCGCTGACATTGCAAAATCACCGTTTCCATGCATATAAAACCCAACGATCACTAGGATAGAACATTTTCTATCTTGGCGATCGTGGGGATTGCAGCGATCATTGCATCAGTGGTTTCCATATGATCGCAATGACCGCTGCGATTGCCAAGTTCATTTTTGAGCAATTGTGGCGATTATATAGAAACCAGGTTTTAGTCGACAGTATTATTATCTAACCTTCATCAATTTTGACATCAGTCTGTTTTCCTTCCTTGATCTCTTTATTGTTCTCTTTAACAGCACGATCGTCTTTGTCTTCTTGCTTCGTCTTGTTTCGTTGAAGAATTTCTAATTCTTTTAGTTTATTCAGCTGATCCTGTTGTCGTTTAAGAATTTCAATTTCCACGCTTGTAGAAGAATCTCTGTCTTTGTCAGGCACTGTTTCAGGCTTATCCTTCGACGGTGTTCCAGTAGAGGTGGTGTTTTGTTTTATGCCATCTTTCTCCTGTGGTGGACCTTCATCCTTTTCTGCTTGCTTTTCTTTGATGACATGGTCATCTTTGACAGTCACATTGTCTCCTTTTTTCTCTTTGTCCTCTGACCCTTTCCTATTAAAGAAGAGTGCTTATTAAATAAAGGAGGCTTATTAGAAGAAGGGAGCTTATTACACAGGCCTTAAAAATTGTGGTATCCCGATATCCACGGGACACTAGATTTTAATTTTGGATACTAGAAGTCTTAACTTCAGTATCCCGACGGGATACAATTAAAATTTCGCTAGCGCATGCACAGCCACAGAATCTGAAGTAACGTCTTATAACGTAACGTAACGTCTTATAATGTAGCCTAACCTCTTACAATGTAATGACAGTAATGTAACATCTTACAATGTAGCGTAACGTCTTAGAATTTAACGCAACGTCTTGCAATGTAGCGCAACGTCTTAGAATGTAACGTAACGTCTTGCAATGTAGCGTAATGTCTTACAGTATAATGTAGCGTAACGTCATACAATGTAACGTAACGTCATACAATGTAACGTAACGTCTTACAATGTAGCTAATATCTTACAATGTAGCGTAACGTCTTACAATGTAACGCAACGTCTTGCAATGTAGCATAACGTCTTACAATGTAACGTAACGTCCTATAATGTAGCGTAACGTCCTATAATGTAACGTAACGTCCTACAATGTAACGTAACGTCTTGCAATGTAGCGCAATGTCTTAGAATGTAGCGTAACGTCTTACAATGTAACGTAACGTCCAATAATGTAGCGTAACGTCCTAAAATGTAGCGTAACGTCCTATAATGTAGCGTAACGTCCTATAATGTAGCGTAACGTCCTATAATGTAGCGTAACATCCTATAATGTAGCGTAACGTCCTAAAATGTAGCGTAACGTCCTATAATGTAGCGTAACGTCCTATAATGTAGCGTAACGTCCTAAAATGTAGCGTAACGTCCTAAAATGTAGCGTAACGTCCTATAATGTAGCGTACTGTAACGTCCAATAATGTAGCGTAACGTCCTATAATGTAGCGTAACGTTTTATATGGAGCGTATATAACGTCTTGTAATGTAGCCTAACGTCTTATAATGTAACGTAATGCAGGTACTGTAACAAACTGTTATAGTTAATTTTAAATATTGCAAGTTGAGATGTTTAGTAACTAGATTTCAAGGAGGGATACCAAATTCAGAAACCTGGTATCCCATTTGGATCCTGTTGGCGAAAATTTCAAATTTTAAGGCCTGTTACAGAAAGAAGGCTTATTAGAGAAAAGAGGCTTACAGTATTAGAGAAAGGAAGCTTATTAGAGAGAGAGAGAGAGAGAGAGAGAGAGAGAGAGAGAGAGAGAGAGAGAGAGAGAGAGAGAGAGAGAGAGAGAGAGAGAGAGAGAGAGAGAGAGAGAGAGAGAGGCTTAAGTTAGGCCCAAGAAATTGTATATTATTAATACTTACTCATTTGATTGCACATCTATACTCTTCTTTGAAACATTTTCTTCTCCTTAATAAATTAAAATATATGTACAGATATTAAATTTCAAGTATATATTATCTTGACATGTAGGTGTAAGAGATTTTTGAATTAATTTAACTAGTTACTGGTAATGTCAATGCAATTGCAGTATTGCTTACCTGGTAAAATGGTCTGGATTTTGTTAGTCAATGATGAAGGTGGAGTTTGTGCTTGAGGTTTAGCAAATGGTTGGGCTGGTGGTTGAACAGAGGGTTTAGCTGACAGTTGTGCTTGAGGTTTGGACAATGGTAGAGTAAGAGATTTAGGTGGTTGAACAGGAGGTTTAGCTGACGATTGTGTTTGAGGTTTGGACAATGGTAGGGTAAGAGGTTTAGATGGTTGGACAGAAGGTTTAGCTGACGATTGTGCTTGAGGTTTGGCCAGTGGTAGAGTAAGCGGTTTAGATGGTTGAACAGTGGATTTCAGCAATGTTGGGGTTGAAGGTTTAACGAATGGTTCAGTAGAAGGTTTATTCAATGATTGCTTTGGTTTACTCAATGGTTGAATTGGTGGTTTAGCTACTGACTGTGCTTGAGGGGGTTGGGCTTGAGGCTTAGCCAATGGTTGGGTTGTCGGAGGTTTAACAAAAGTTTGGTTTGTGGGTTTCACAAAAGATTGACCGGCAGTCTGAGATGTGGGTGGTGCCAAGGGTTTACTTGATTGCGGTGTTGACACTTGAGTCGATGGTTGTGTTGTTGGAGTAAATGGTTTTCTTGGAGACTGAGTCAATAATGGTCGTACCAGATTTACTGAAGGTTGAGCCGCAGATTTCACAGGCTGCTGTGTTTTCCCATGATCTTTCTCCTTATATGGTGTTTGCACTCTAAATCTTGGTTCCTGAGGTCTTGGTCCCCTCATATTAAAATTCTGCCGAGGTGGTCGTTGATTATTTTGCCCTAACAAGGGTCTATTTGGCAGTCTCATTCTTGGTGATGGCTGCCTGGGTGATGGCTGCCTGGGGGAGTGCTCGAACTGTGGACGAGAAGCAGGAGGTTGATATCTGGGTGGTCTTGGAGATCGAAACCCAGTATACTCATCTGGAAATGGTGGCCTGTTTCCTCTAGGACCTGGCATTCGATGTCTTGGACCTCTTGGAGAAAATGATTGTTGAGCCCCCCTTGGACGAAAACCTTCATTTTGGTTAGGTGACTGATGTCTAAATTGTCCATAGGGTCTTGGTGATCGTGTAGGTTGCATTCCTCCACGAGGTCTAGGGAATCTATTTTGCTGGTGAAATTGTGGCCGTGGTGGTCTTGTAGGGTACTGAGAGTAGGGTGGTTGGTTAGGTGAGTTGTAGTTATATGACTCTGAGTCAGTTTCATCTACTGCATCTTCTGAACCATACTCATGGTAATCTTCATCTGTTTCATTGTAATCTTCTTGCTCATGAGAGAAGTTGGTTTGCTTTGCTCCAGCATAAGACTGCCGTGGTGGATATGACGACGACTGATCTCCCTGTTGTTTATTTCCTCCTGGCCCATATCCGTCATTCCCAGATTGATTATATCCTTGGCTCAATAATGGCTTAGGGCCTGAAAACTGAGAAGAAGATGAACCACCTTGTGCTGGAGACCGATTATATCCAGTTTGTCGATTTTGCTGCCCTGAATTTTGAGTTTGCTGCCCAAATTGTTGAGTTTGGTTACCCATTTTTGGAGTTTGATATCCCTTATTTGGGGTTTGATAGTCGTTATTTGGAATTTGATGGCCCATCTTTTGATTTTGTTTCCCCATATCCTGAGCTTTGGGACCCATATTTTGATTTTGCCATCCCATATCTTGAGATTTGTGTCCCATATTTTGATTTTGCCATCCCATATCTTGAGGTTTTTGGCCCATATTTTGATTTTGTTGCCCCATATTCTGAGGTTGACGACCCAAATTTTGATCTGGAGGTCCCATATTTTGAGATTGACGACCTGTATTTTGAACTGGAGGTCCAAAATGTTGAGGTTTCTGTCCAATACTTTGATTTTGTTGTCCCATATTATGAGGTTGACGACCCATGCCTTGAGCTAGAGGTCTGAAATGTTGAGATTCATGTTCCATATTTTGATTTTGATGAACTGTACTTTGAGTTGGAGGTCCTAAATTTTGAGGTTTCTGTCCAATACTTTGATTTTGTTGTCCCATATTCGGAGGTTGATGTCCCATATTCGGAGGTTGATGTCCCATAATCTGAGCTGGTGGTCCCATATTTTGTGGTTTGTGTCCCATATTTTGAGCCTGAGGTCCTAAATTTGGACGTTGGTTTCCCATACTTTGAGCTTGAAATCCCATATTTTGTGCTGAATGACCTATATGCTGATTTTGCTGTCTTGTATTTTGATTTCCCAGATTTTGACCTTGATACCCTATACTTTGGTTTTGAGGTGCTACATTTTGTGGAGGATGACCAATATTCGATGTTGGTTGAGTCATACTCTGGGCTTGATTTCCAACAGGCTGCAACTGCTGACCAAATTGGAGAGACTGTTGCCCAATTTGTGGAGGTGGTTGAGTGTAACTTGAAGGTAAAACTGGTCCAATTAAGGTTTGGCTAGGATTTGTGGTTTGTGAATTTGGAAAAACTGATTGACTTGGCTGTTGTTGTTGTTGCTCTTGTGGCTGTGTCAGTTTCTGTTGCTTGTTCGGTGGCTCTAGTTTAGGATCATCTGTTTTTTGTGTGGGAATTACCTGCGAGCACTGCTGCTGCCAGCTTTGCATCTGCTGTTGCCATTGTTGGAACTGTTTTTGGTCAGGGTGATTCTGATTCTGCTCCAACCAATCTTTGTACTGTTTTTGCCATTGCTCGTATTGTTCCACGTATTTCTGCTGTTCTTCTTTGACCTGGGTACTTACTACAGTCGGTTGAGCTTGTGTTGTTGAAACAGGTGGCACTGCAGCGCCAGCGAAAGCAAAAGTTTGCTGAGCCACTTGAGGTAAGACGCCAGTTGTTGTTCCTGTTGTGACAGAAATCGTTGAAGGCACAACTGCATTCGGTTGAACGTAATACCCGACTTGAGGATATGTACCTTGTGTTCCTAAAGGATTCTGTGTCGCTGGGAAAGGCGGAGGAACAGTTTGATAAGCTGCGTAGGGCTGTTGTTGATAGCCTTGGTACTGTGCATAAAAAGTTGCCGGTGGCGGTGTGGCGACAGGAACATATTCATAACCCGGGTAAGCTTGGACGTACGGCGTATATTGACCGGTTTGTGGTTGGTAAGGATTCATATTGTCACCAACGGTTAATATTTATAAAATAGTTCATGTCAAAGAGTCGATAAAGACCACTTTTTTACGGATATTTGAAATAAAAACACAGCAGACATCAACAGCTCCTCTTCTCTCAAAGTACGATCTTTACACGTGACACCGAAGTTCCTTAGTGTACCTAAAGTTCCCCAACTTCCCGTAGTATATCCCCATTGTCCCCTAGTGTCTCTGATATCCCCCCGAATTCAACATGGCGGACGATTTGAGAGAAAGATTGGAGAAGCGACAAGAAGCAAGACTTTCTGAATTAGATCGCAAAAGACAGGAGCGAGCGGAACAAACAAGACCTGAGGAGAATCCTCGGCTATTAATGTCGACGTTTTTGAAAGAAAAAGAAGCCATAGAGAAAATGCTTTGCGATTTAGCTCAATTGGAAAAGAATGATTTGCGCCAGCATTTTGATAAAGTGACAAGGAAGTCGCAGCTTCTTCAGAAATTCGTCTCTGATTCGCTTGCATTTCTACCGTCTTACGACGTTAAAAAACTGCAACTACAAATCGGTAAACTTGAACAGGATATTAACGACAAACGTAACTCTTATTTACCTAAAAAAAGGTTTACTTTTAGTAAAAAGAAACAGAATCAGAATACAGAGGCGAATGATTTGACTGCAGAATGTAAACAGGTAAAAAATGACAAAAATATGAAAACTGCAGCCTTTGGCTTTGACAGATAACACTCATTTTCCTCTGATATTTTATACAGTATTTTACCCAGCCTCATGCAATTAAGTTATTTACCAGTTCAGAGGTCTGTATAGAAAAATATTTTCCCTTGGTTTCACACCGAGGGAAAATATTTTTCTATACAGACTGACCAAAAATAGTAAATAACATTTTTTTATTGTATGAGGTAAGAGGGGGAAAATACCCCACTTGTCTTACACAGCAATTGTACTGTATATATATATCTTTTTTGCAGCATGTCATGAGTGGCACTAAACTTGAAACCCAAGTTGCAGAAACAGAACAAAAAAATGCCAGTACAACCTCAGACCTGATCTCCATTGGGCAACAAATTGTAAGAGAGCAGCCTGATTTACTGGACAAAGATACCACTTTCTCGAAATTAAGAGATTGTACTGTAACACTCCACGGTTCACCTTCAGCCTTACGTCTTGAAAAACTTGAACACTGTAAAGTTTTCTGTGGTCCTGTGAGTGGGTCAGTTTTCATTGATGATTGCCAAAACTGTGTTTTTGTGTTCCCTTGTCAGCAATTACGTGTCCACTCCACAGTGCAATCACACTTTTATCTACTTGTAACAAGTCGAGCAATCATCGAGGACTGTCACGAGTTAGGCTTTGCAGAATTTAACTGGAGCTATGATGGAATGGATGAGCATTTTGAATCAAGTCGATTAGATCGTACCAAGAATAACTGGCAGCTTGTCAATGATTTCAACTGGTTGAGAACAGATGTACATTCTCCTAACTGGTATTTGATTAAAGATGAAGACAAAATAAAAACTTGGAATTAAAGCTATCTATGTTTTATAAAAATCATCATTTATCTCTATGAAAAATATAAAGAAGTTGAGCAAAGGGCAAATAAATACCAAAAAATACATATATGAGAATATGATTTTTTTTTTCTTATTTAAACAATAGGTCTCATTAATTATATTTACAAATATTAATTTCAGATAGCACATTAAAATTAACTTATTCTTACTAATTCTTTCTTGGCTATTCTTCATGTGTAAAATTCCCAGGAATATATTTGTAGTGAGAATGTAGAGAACAGAATCTTTTCATATGGATTTTCAGCTGAATCATTCTCTTGTCGTTCTATAAAACATATTTTATCATCATCAACATTTGAAGATCTTGAAGTGAATTTCAGTAGATTCAACGTAGGACGTTAGAACTTAACCCATTTGTTGTCTAGGATGTCTGAGGGTTCTCTCTTTGATGAGTAAAATCGTCTGGAGTTAGACAGAGTAAAACAGTAAACGAACCATTTTTGACCAGCTCAGGCAGGAATGAGTTAATCACTTGTTAACTCATTGCTGCCTAGGATGTCTGAGGGTTCTCTCTTTGATGAGTAAAATCGTCTGGTGTTAGACAGAGTAAAAAATATGGCCGTTTTTGGCCGGCTCAGACAGGAATGGGTCAAATTAAAATGTTTTTCTTGTAGAGTCTTCAAATGTGATTTAGTGTATATTTGATATAGTTAAACATACCTCTGTACCGATGTAGTTCATAATGTTATCGTCTTTGAAATGATTTAGAGGACTCACCCCCAGAACAGAATAACCTGAAAATAATTAAAACAAACTCGGCGAAAAGAAATATTAACTATTCAGGATTCCGTAATCGTTCCGCGTCGCGCTGCCAGTCAGATTGCAGGAATGCGCAGGATTGCCATCTCTTGATGGTTAAAATAAAATCCTCTGATACGTTTTTCTCCCTTGCATTTCCAACGGAATGTAGGTAAAAGTTTTATGTATATATATTCCGTTGGAAAGGCAGGGGAGGGGGGGGGGGGGGGTTATAAGCAGCAGGAATAATTGGAAATTCAACATTGAAATAAGGAGCGAGAGAAGGAACCGCTATATTGCTCCATTGTTGCTTAGATTTGCTGAGAGTCATCTCTGACGAGTGAAATTGTCCGAGGATGGAGTTACAGTTGATTTCACATTACTTTACCGCCGTGTGTTGCAAAGGAATTACGTTGCCAAGGTTGAAAAATTATCCAATCATACGTAACGAGTTTTGATCGACAGCTCGCAATTTGATTGGATAATTTTTCAACCTTGGCAACGTAATTCCGAACTTCCGAACGAGCTTCGGAACTTCCCAACGAACTTCGCAACACGCGGCGGTAAAGTAATGTGAAATCAACTGTAAATGATCTGGTGTTTGACAGAGTAAAATAATAAAATGGACGTTTTGGGGCCTGCTCAGGCAGATATGAGTTAGTGTCTGCATGTGGGGAAGGTTTTGTCACTGACCGTGGCAAGGAATAAAATGGAAAGACCGTAAAATTGATTAGCTATAATATAGTATAGAACTAGTTTTCCGTCATGCGTACCTACTCTTGCTGTGATTGACTCCTCGTAAAGCAGAATTGCTAGCACTGCATCATCCTCGGTAACCTTGAAAAGAATTGGGGTTTTTCTTAGAAAAAATACAATTTTAATATGTTTAACTTAAACTGTTCGAATTAAGTTATAATACATGAATAGAAAACATCCCTGAATTCTTGCCCATGCATGAACTATGTATAGAGAGGATATTACACGGTGGTGCGAAGATAAAATTCATATCTTCAAGCCAGCGTGTAATTTTCTTTTTATTATATAGATTCGATGCAAAAGGTGGGAAAATGTTTAATCACGTGATCGATATCTTCACTAGTGAGGATATGGAAAATATGTCACTGCATATTTCTTAGTAAAACACTCGCATCTATATAATAAATATATATATAGAGAGAGAGAGTATCAAGAGCCAGCATTCAGTAAATTGTTCCAGATACAGCATATAAATTTTCAAGAGGAACTTTATTTAATCTTCAATTACAACGTTTCGGGGCTAGCCCCTTCTTCAGGAAACGTTGTAATTGAATTAAATAAAGTTCCTCTTGAAAATTTATATATATATATATATATATATATATATATATATATGTTAGAACTACAGAAGGCATTTGATGGCTATATCAATTTTTTTCCATATAAAAGAAATAGATTCCATGTTGTTGCTGTCGTTATTGTTTGTTCAATTATAGATGCACTAAAGAGTAAAAGACGGGTAAGAACATCGGAATGAATATCAAACTTCACTCTGGCTCTCGTTGGTCACTATTTTGTTTCTACTTTCCACCATGCAGTTGCCCTCCGGCCCCTCCCTTCCCCTCAGCTCCGCGGTTGCTGTAAAACCGATTGCAATATTTCATTGATTATACCTCTGTCCTAAGGCTGAGTCTAGCATGAGCTTCTGCAAGGGACATCCTGAAAACGAAAAAAATCGGTTTAACGAAGCATTAAAATATAAAGTTTACTAAAACATGAACTTTAAATCGGATGACTTTACTTCTACAATTTTTATCAAGCCTGTATATTGGTTATTAATTGCGGAGGTGATAAATACCAGTGATGCTAAAGTAAGACGTTGCTAAAGTAGACGTTTGATTGGATGATTATATATTTAACAAATAAAACATAAAGCTCCGTGCATATATACTCTTATAAAGGCACGTTTGACGTCATTTGAACACGAAAGAAGTTGAGTAGAGAGCCGAGCGCCTTTACACTTCTTTCGTGTTCAACTGACGTCAAACGTACCTTTATAAGAGTAGATATGCACAGGAGCGGTATGTTTTATTTGTTTTATAAAATAAGAAGAAAAATCAAGCTTAAAGTGAGACAGTTTTGGAATTTGGCGGGCTTTTTCGGCCAGCTGACGCTATTTTACGTCATTCATGATCTCTGTTCTCTTATAAATGCACGGAGCCCAGCCAATCAGAGCGTGCGTAGAAGACACCTTATTTTATAAACGTTGATAAATATATAGTTAGTACTTACATGGTTTTCAGAGCAGCAATAGGAAACTCGGCTCCACCGTGATCTGATGAGCTTCTTACTCTTCGACTTGATAAATAATATCCTTGAATCAACTCACGGGCCTTCTCGGTGAAGACAAGTTTTCTCGCGGATACGTACTGTATGAACTACGCGGGAAAAATTAAAGTTGAATATGAATCGATGGTGTGAAACACGTGCATGTGGTAACATGTGAAGTGCATCTTGTAATCACGTGTGAAGCATGTGTGGTATGTTGGCATAAAGAAAAATATAAGATTTTTATCAACATATGTTGTACCGTATATTTTTAGCGGATTTTTACCTCAAAAAATTCGTTATCAGGGATATTAGAGTTTGATTGCTTCTTCGCAAAGATTGCCTTGTTCAACAAATCTTCCACAATAAGATTCTCAGCAAAATTTTCCCTTGATGGTATCTCATTATCACCAATAATAAAAACCAAACTAAAATGGCTGGAATATTAAACAGGAATGGCAAATATTAGAAAGGCGTGAACTGATTAATAAAATAGATATTAGGACAACAGTATTTTTTAAAGGTCTATTTTTTAAAGGTCTGAATTACTAGTTTATTGTATATTGTGTGATACGCAAGCGAATATATAATTATTTACGTACTCAACAAGAGCTTTTGACAGTCGTCCATTTTCCTGCAAAAAAATAATTGAATATGATACATTGACTCTTACAGTCTTACTAACCAAAGACTGAACAAATGAATTGAAAGACGGATGGATATGGATAGAGGAAGGGGCGTACGGACAGACGGACGGACGGATGGGCAGACAGACAGACAGACAGACAGACAGACAGACAGACAGACAGACAGACAGACAGACAGACAGACAGACAGACAGACAGACAGACAGACAGACAGACAGACAGACAGACAGACAGACAGACAGACAGACAGACAGACAGACAGAGGGCGGACGGGTGGACGGACGGACGGACGGACAGACAGACAGACCTGTAAACGTTGGTATGTGTTGTTATGAGATTTGGTTCCTTGCTTCTTGGAAGTTTCGCAACACACCCAAATCTTGCAACGAACTGGAACAGAAATATGGCTTTGCTGGCATCCAATATACTTTTTCGGAACTTCAACATTCACAGATTCGCTTTGTAACACTGTAAAATAAAATAAAACAAGTTAAAATGTACGCTGAATTTTGCAATTTAAAATCCTTTATTTTTTTTTGTCTTTTACCGTTTTCTAATTCCTCAATTTGATCACTTTTTAACTCGTCAAGGTTGGTCAGAACACAAACTCCATCATTAGCCAAAGGCAGACATCCGCCTGTTGAAAAAAGACAACAGAACAGAACAGAATAGAACAGAACAGAACAGAACAGAACAGAACAGAACAGAACAGAACAGAACAGAACAGAACAGAACAGAACAGAACAGAACAGAACAGAACAGAACAGAACAGAACAGAACAGAACAGAACAGAACAGAACAGAACAGAACAGAACAGAACAGAACAGAACAGAACAGAACAGAACAGAACAGAACAGAACAGAACAGAACAAAACAAAACAAAACAAAACAAAACAAAACAAAACAAAACAAAACAAAACAAAACAAAACAGAACAGACAAAACTTCCATTCTTACTTTGAATCATACAAGAACCCGTGTTTGATAAATCCTTTGAGATAGAATAACACAAATCATTACAAGGAGAGAAGGTGATTGATCGTGATGAAAAAGACTTAGAGAATAACAGAAGTCTTTGAACCAGAAGAACATCCTTGGAGACAATGAGAATATGAAGCCTTCCACCTGCACCAGACGATTGATCTTCTTTATTTAATGGTTGTTGACTAACTAAACTCAGAAGTAAGCCAAGTTTTAATCTAAAGTAGGTCCCAGGTGGTGTCATAGAATCTAAAAACATAATCATGGTAGCATTTAGTGACTACAGCTGCCAGAATACTTTGCCGTACACATGAGCTTGTTAATATGATATAGATTTTGCATAGAACTAAGTTTTTTCTCTCGTACCTCCAAAGAAGTAAGCCATACAGGTAGCAAAACTCCACGGTGAATTTTTTCGATCTAGAAAGAATTTTACATAAGAATATAAAGAACAAAAAAAAGAAGGAAAAGAAAGAAGAAAAAAAAATAGGGGAAGAAATGACAAAAAAATAAAGAAATAAGAAGAAAAAGAAAAACAATAATTTTTTTTTAAAGAAATGTGATGCCTTGATAAAGAGTTTGTATATTCCTGAATTTGGAGTTGAACAATGGCAAGTCATTGGACACAGTTGTTTCTGGAAATTGATTTATCTAAAATAAATAGACAACAGATTTGCAAAATATACCATATACTGTAAAGAAACGATTAGGAATACTTCCGGCATAATTACGTAATATGATGTGCCAAATTAATATTCTTTTATGTGCGTATAAATCGGCCCTTATGACCTCGTTTTGAAGGAAAAATTCTTTTGAATTTCGTAAATGAAAACGAGTTCATAAGGGCTAATTTTTATGCACATAAAAGAATATTAATTTGGCGGCCATTTATGAATAAGGTCTATTAAAGACTCATTCAGTAATTGCTTAGTATTTTAATTTGAAAATAGAATATGCAAACGACAAACGTACCTTGACGAGATTGTTTGCCTAGAATAAAGGAAAATAATTATTTATGCCAGGATATTTTTGCTGTTATTTAATTTTAGAAAGTTGTTTCATATAATTTAATCTATCATTTACATCGTATACTAAAATTAAAAGAAAATTATATAACCTCAAATATTAAATTAAGCTGAGTAGAATTCTGTGTGCCGTAACTGAATTCTCGAAATGGTATCAGAGAGAATGAATAGCTAGCACCAAGTTCAACTTCGTTTATCAATTCGTCTAAAATAAAATAAAATGAATTGAAATGACAACATGGCACAAAAATAGCAAAAAAAACTAATAATAGAGTTATAATTAAGATAATAAAATGTTAGATTATAAAAAAAGATTGTGGTTGGAATACAAACCTCTGACATAAACAGAAAGTGGACGATAAAGTCGACTTTTCTTGTCAAGTAAGCAGCCGTTTGTAAGGAATCCATCAGGACTCACAACGTGAATCAAACATTTTTCTGGTACGGAAAAAAACCCAGTACAGTGCAGTTGAAATAATAAAAAAATTTGTTAAAACGATAAACAGAGAAAATTGAACTCCTTTAAAATAGTGGAAAAATAAAATGTATTCCAGTTGTAAAAATCCAATAGTGTTTTCAATGGTAAGAGTTTAATCCCAGATTAAAATACCTCCAAGAACTCTGCATGAAATATCTTCTTCAAGAAGTGCACCACATCCACGACAGATCAGTTCTTCACTGAAGAAATATTTAACATGTTTTCTATATAGAATAGCATATTGTATTACACCATACCACACCACACTACATCATACCATACCATACCATACCATACCATACCATACTCTACCATACTCTAGCTATCATACCATGCCATACCATACCATACTCTACCATACCGTACCATACCATACCATACCACACTGTACCATACCACACCATACCATATCATATCATACCAATTTGCCATGCTATATCACACTACACCATATCATACCATATTATACTACCATACCATATCATGCCAACTTACTATGCTATACCACACTACACCATATCATACCATATTATACTACCATAACATATCATACCAATTTACCATGCGCTATATACCATACCATACTATACCATACCATACTGTACCATACCATGAACGAACCATACCAATACACCATACCATAATACCAATTTACCATGCTATACCACACTACACCATATCATACCATTTATACTACCATACAATATCATACCAATTTACCATGCGCTATATACCATACCACACCATACCATATTAAAAGACTTTTTACAAACAAAGTAATATTTCATATTATTACCTCAAGGGATCCAATCCTAAACAATTTGAAAAATGTTGTGCAAACCCGTTTTCAATATTGGAATGACACGTTTTGTTAAGACATTTGTACCAAATACTTGAACTATTGAAAACAAAAAAACCCCAAAATTATAAGAAGAAAAGAACGTAGTCCTTAAAAATAGCAGTACTTAACGGTCTATACACTGTCGTAGGACATACTTACGTGTAGTTAGACCTAGATGTCATTCCACTCACAATGCCGACAGTACTGAACAAAGGCATACTTTTATAACCACTTTCTACTAAGTTTCTTTTTAAACCAAAGACAGACGAGCAACTGAAAAAAAATATTTGATTTATATCGGGCAATCGCGTCAAAATTCTATTAATTTCTTCTTTAATATATATATATATATATATATATATATATATATATATATATATATATATATATATATATAATTCTTAATGTTGTACACTACATACCCTAGAAAATGAGGGACTGCCAAGTATCTCATCTGAAGTGCAATTTGACTTTTTGAAACAATTTGTGGGATCCAGTTTAAGGTCTGAATACATATGAAACACGCCTAAATCATATCACCCAAATATTGGAAAATTTAAGTGCTAGACTTGAATATTTATACACAATTCCAACTCGAAATACTCAACGACAACGTATTATATAGTTATGCAACTTATTAGATAAAGTAGGTTTTACCTCTTGGAATATCTCTCTGGCTTTTTCTGAGGCATTACAAATAATATTTCCAAGTTGTGCTTCATTTTAAAAAACGGTATAGAAAAATGAAATGACATATTACAGACCGCAACAATTATAGTAAACAGTTTTTGTGGGCAACCAAATGAAGGATAAGACATAGTGTATAGTGCTAATCTGGTTTAAAGTGCCTATACTGTATCTAAAAATATAAATATATAAACTGTGTGCATATAAAAATTTGGGGTCAGAAGAAAATGATTTACCATCAAAATTCATAAGTTCTCCAACATCAACTGTAAAAATAAGTCTATAAACGCTTTTTTCTTTCTGAAATGCAAAACTTACAATATAATACAGAAAAAATCAATGGCAAAAATAATAATTTTAGATATTTATAAGTTTAAATAGTCAGAAAAATACGAGTTCGTATATTTTGATTTTTAAGTAGTCAGACCCTTTTTAAATCAAGTGATTTCTGCAAACAAGAGTTAAAAGTCTAAAATTTTATGAATATAAATAACATAATCAGGCAATACCCTGTTTGCCTGTTATTTACAATTATGTCAATAACTTGAACTTTTCCAAAAATAAAAACACTTAAATTTTGTGAGTAAAAAAACCAGTTTAAAATCCGACTTAAATCTTCATTTTAAAGGGAAGTTAAAAGTTAGTAGTAATAAAAAATTTCTAGCAAAAATATGAAAAAACCCCACCATTATTTGCCAAGAAATCATGCAAAACCCACCACCTAAAACAAATGTGGTTTCCAGGGAAACGATACACAAGATTTTCGACAAAAGTTTATTTGAGAAAAAGTAGAATAATTTTACATCTGGTATGTATGTATACCTTACCATTTTATTGTCCGTACTTTCATTCACATATTGTTGACATTGTTCCTGCAACTGTTTTATATTTCCGCAATGAAACATCCATTTAAAAGCAATTTCCTCGAGACTAGCGTCCTCCATTTTCGATAAACTAGTCTCTTTTTATTATAGACTCATTCTTTTATTTTTAATACCAATACGTTGCAAATATCCACATTAAAGACTTCACAGCTTTAAAAAAATCATTTGTCTTTCCCTTAAAGTAGTTTTTCAGATTGCTGTAAGTATCAGTAAGTTCTTTTACGAAATTTTTGGTTTGTTTTTGTACGTAAAAAAATTCTCCCGCCATTAATTCAAACTTTCCCTGTTTGTAACGACGCTAAATAACATCGGTCGTAAGTAGTTTGTAACTGAACGAACGTCTGTCGAGCAAATCACGACGGATTACGATCGCAAACAAACAAACAAACAAACAAACAAACAAACAAACAAACAAACAAACAAACAAACAAACAAACAAACAAACAAACAAACAAACAAACAAACAAACAAACAAACAAACAAACAAACAAACAAACAAACAAACAAACAAACAAACAAACAAACAAACAAACAAACAAACAAACAAACAAACAAACAAACAAACAAACAAACAAACAAACAAACAAACAAACAAACAAACAAACAAACAAACAAACAAACAAACAAACAAACAAACAAACAAACAAACAAACAAATATTACAAACAAACAAACAAACAAACAAACAAACAAACAAACAAACAAACAAACAAACAAACAAACAAACAAACAAACAAACAAACAAATCAATTCAATTCAATTCAATTCAATTCAAAACACAGTAGAGGAATGTTTTATATTAAAAAAATATTCAGGCTTTATAAATAATGCAATGAAATATAAAACTAAGTTAAACGTCATGTATTTTTTTTCATTTCTTAAAAAAGACAATATTACAAAATCTTTGATTCACAATTGAGATGCATGTTACATGTCATCTTCCAGCAGATAAGCCCAGCCCCCGATTACTAAGAAATCTTGAGATTTCAGCATTTACTTAAAAATAAACTTTATTCTGTGACTTAGTGTTGCTGCTAATCCATTTAACACCGCTTGCGATCAAGGGCCTGCGAACGAAAATCACGTCATCAGTTAATGACGTCCTCTGTCGATGACGTCATCTGTTAATAACGTCATATGTTAATGACGTCACATGTTAATGGCGTCATCTGTTAATGACGTCATCTGCTAATGACGTCATCTCTTAATGACGTCATCAGGTAGCTGACGGCACCAGGTAATGGCGTCATCTGTTAATGACGTCATCAAGCAATGACGTCTCTGTTCATGACGTCATCGCCCAGTCCCCTCTCCACCCACTAATTCCCAGGCCTGCAGTCGACACTGCCATCATCCATATGCATGGTGTTGTGTTCAAACAAGCTGCAGTTGATCGTGACCAGTTCTTGTGTTTTGTGTACAGTAATAGAATTGAATAAACCGTTTCAAATGTCGAAGTCTTTGACGAACCGTCATCTCTCCTATTGTGCCCGTAGCATGAATACAATCAATCCTAGAAAGACAGAAGAAGAATATAGCTAAAGCACAGTTTACGCTTCTAAAAACCGCACGTGACGAAAGTATGTGTAAAGCTCAATTTATGCTTTGGAAAACATGCGTAAAACTTAGCAATCTCTCAAAATATAGATTCGTTTGAGAAGCTATGTCAAAAACTTCGCTATATTTAGAAAAACACTCATGTTTCACATATTACGTTAAAATCTTAAAGCATTTAAACACACACCCAAGATAAAAAAGATTGCTAGTCGCGCATGGAAACAGTAACATGGCCATACCTCGTCCGCAGTTCACCATTTGGTAGAAAGCAGGTCGTACCTCCTTCAGAAATAACTTTCAACTGAAACAAAACAAGCTGCAAAGAGAAAATGTGTAATTTTTTCTTTAACTTCACACGAGCAGTAGACGTTTGGTGGAAGTTCGTAAAGTTCAATTACTCAGAAACGATTTCTGAGCCCCAGACAGTTAGATGTTCTAAATTCATAGTCATATGTGCTCCTACGTGGTAGCGTT
The DNA here is from genome assembly GCA_964035015.1 of Corallium rubrum. NCBI lineage: Eukaryota > Metazoa > Cnidaria > Anthozoa > Scleralcyonacea > Coralliidae > Corallium > Corallium rubrum. Next base: position 12,204,093 of record OZ036003.1, read on the forward strand.
TGTATGAGGGACGTAGCCAGGGGGAGCTGGGGGAGCCGCGGATCCCCCCCTTTTGATATAAAACAACAGACATGTAACTACAAAACTGATGCAATATAGACCACTTTCATAAAGGCCACCGCTTTAAATACTCTTTTATGTGCATCTAAATTACCCTTTCTGGCCTCATTATGAAGCAAAGATTCTTTTGAATTACAGACACACAAACGAGGCTAGAAAGGCTTATTAAGATGCACATAAAAGAATATTCAAATTAATCGCTATTATGAATGTGGTCTATGAATTGTGTCACGAAATAAACTGTAAACAGTGTATTCAATCTACTGAGTGTATGCATTTTGAGTATCTGTGTGACGTTTGCGTGTTTTGAGTATTTTATATGACGTTTTTTAACCTTTAGAATCTGTAAAATCTTCCTCCAAAAGCCAGGAAATGGCATTTCAGCAACTCTCGATTTCAAAATTTCCCCGGGACCATGCCCCCGAACCCCCCTAAAAATTTATTTTGATTTCGGCTCCCCTCCCCCCCTTTCAAAATCCTGGCTACGTCCCTGGTTTGTATATGAGACGTAGTTAAAATTACAACTCGATAATTGCGCGCAAATTTTTTAATGCGTGAGTTTGACACTTACTGTCAAGGTCCACCACAATCCAAGACTGTTAATAATTAAATAAACTGATATCAGTGGTTCCGTTCCCAAAACACTCTGGAAAATCAAAAATAGGATAGAAATTCAACGCAGAGTGGTGCGTAAATGTCAAAGGTGATGTCCTATGAAAATTGTCAAAACCAGCCTGCATTTCTAAAGTTAGACTTGAATCAACTCTTTAGAATATAATATCTAACGTTATTCTTTCAGTATATTTAGCAACATACCATGTACGACATTTCTTGGTGATGTTGGCTAAATGACCAGAAATCTGATAGATAAGAATAATACATGTTGAGAATTATTATACATACTTACCTTTAGTCTGTTAGTAAACAAACAAACAAACAAACAAACAAACAAACAAACAAACAAACAAACAAACAAACAAACAAACAAACAAACAAACAAACAAACAAACAAACAAACAAACAAACAAACAAACAAACAAACAAACAAACAAACAAACAAACAAACAAACAAACAAACAAACAAACAAACAAACAAACAAACAAACAAACAAACAAACAAACAAACAAACAAACAAACAAACAAACAAACAAACAAACAAACAAACAAACAAACAAACAAACAAACAAACAAACAAACAAACAAACAAACAAACAAACAAACAAACAAACAAACAAACAAACAAACAAACAAACAAACAAACAAACAAACAAACAAACAAACAAACAAACAAACAAACAAACAAACAAACAAACAAACAAACAAACAAACAAACAAACAAACAAACAAACAAACAAACAAACAAACAAACAAACAAACAAACAAACAAATGGACGGACAAATGGACGGACGGACGGACGGACGGACGGACGGACGGACGGACGGACGGACAGACAGACAGACAGACAGGCAGACACACACACACACACACACAAACAAACAAACAAACAGACAAACAGATGGACAGACAGGGTTGTAAGTGTATTACAACCTGATGCACTTACAAATAAGTGCCCCTCTTACAAAGGACAGCTGAGCATAAAAAACGGAAGCGACCATGGCCAAGAATGCGCCGTGATTGTTGATTGCGACACACGTCATAATAAACAAGCAATGATGATCCAAGCCTTTGTAACAACAGTCACATAATCTACAGTGCTTTGTCCTGTCTGGATACGCCGTCTACAACAAACAAACAAAATATCTCCTATTGTGGTGTCCTGATCAGCGTTTTATGTTCTGTCCGTCCGTCCGTCCGCCCGCCCGCCCGTCCGTCCGTCCGTCCGTCCGTCCGTCCGTCCGTCCGTTCGTTCGTTCGTTCGTTCGTTCGTTCGTTCGTTCGTTCGTTCGTTCGTTCGTTCGTTCGTTCGTTCGTTCGTTCGTTCGTTCGTTCGTTCGTTCGTTCGTTCGTTCGTTCGTTCGTTCGTGCGCTGCGCCAGCCTGTTTACGGTCATCAGAATGAACGTGCGGTCGTCTGGCTTTTTTTTTTTTTTTAATTTGGCTCACTGCGTGGCCCTTAACGACCGCGTGTGTCCCCCTGGTGGTTGCCCAGTCAACTGAGCCCTCGCCCGCCACTACTAATCAACCAATTACACACCTTACATCGAGCGCAGTAATGACTTGAGGGAATTCTAGCACTGACCACATCAATAATACCCTGGATAAATCAATGTAAAGATGTAACGAATAAGAATCAGATGATCATCAGAGCAATTCAATAGCAAAAGCTTTAGCGAAATCAGTACATAATTAGATGAAGGTACAAACCATGGGGTGTCCATCTGTATCAACTTTTGTTTCCCTGCTTATTCCTGGGTCTTTATAAACTTTCCTGCGCAATGGAAATATATTTTGTAGGAGGGAAGAATGGAAGGAGGGAAGGAAGGAAGGAAGGAAGGAAGGAAGGAAGGAAGGAAGGAAGGAAGGAAGGAAGGAAGGAAGGAAGGAAGGAAGGAAGGAAGGAAGGAAGGAAGGAAGGAAGGAAGGAAGGAAGGAAGGAAGGAAGGAAGGAAGGAAGGAAGGAAGGAAGGAAGGAAGGAAGGAAGGAAGGAAGGAAGGAAGGAGGGAAGGAAGGAAGGAAGGAAGGAAGGAAGGAAGGAAGGAAGGAAGGAAGGAAGGAAGGAAGGAAGGAAGGAAGGAAGGAAGGAGGAAGGAAGGAAGGAAGGAAGGAAGGAAGGAAGGAAGGAAGGAAGGAAGGAAGGAAGGAAGGAAGGAAGGAAGGAAGGAAGGAAGGAAGGAAGGAAGGAAGGAAGGAAGGAAGGACAAAGACAAAATACACTATCTGAGTAATTCACCTAAAAGAGACCATAAACGAAAACAACATAGCGAATGCAAGTATAGTAAATACATAATCTGGCCAGATTTCTGACAACTAGTTAAGAAAATTAACCACTTGTAAAGAACACATAAAGCTGTACTGATTCCGGCGTCCCTAGTGGGGGAGAATCTAAAGATCCTGTAGTCTTCTTTCTGTCTGCCTGCCTGCCTGCCTGCCTGCCTGCCTGCCTGCCTGCCTGCCTGCCTGCCTGCCTGCCTGCCTGCCTGCCTGCCTGCCTGCCTGCCTGCCTGCCTGCCACAGTAGGAAAAGGATACTGGGTAAAATAAGTGTAAAATAAATCACTAAACTTATTATTACTGAACCATAGAACCATCCACACAATCCTGGGTTAGGCGCTCGGGATATATGCCAAAGACGATGAGGTCTCATCGCAAAACAGTACGCAAAGAAAAATATGATGAGATTAAGTAAGGTTATCAACAGACGTGAGTTAAAATGCCAAACAACAAGCGCAAAGCAAAGTGTACTTGCTGATGGTGTAAGAAAAGCTGTGACCCATGAGATTTTGGGGACGGTGAGATTGCCATTTGCATGCCGCAGTTTTTGCCAATGACGAAGAGATCTTATAAGTCTGAAAAGAAACAAAGATGTGGATCAGTTCATTTGCAGATACAATGACAGTCATATAGGCGGGTTTATTTCTCTCTGGTTACTTTAGTTTTTGATGCAGAAATGACTTGTACATGGTCCTTGACCCGTGATTGCCCTTGTCACAGAACATAATGTTCGTTCATTCGTTTCGAGCGCTCGCTTTCTCACTCATTAAATCACTCACCCTCATTAAATTACTCACTCACTCACTCACTCACTCACTCACTCACTCACTCACTCACTCACTCACTCACTCACTCACTCACTCACTCCCTCCCTCCCTCCCTCCCTCCCTCCCTCCCTCCCTCCCTCCCTCCCTCCCTCCCTCCCTCCCTCCCTCCCTCCCTCCCTCCCTCCCTCCCTCCCTCCCTCCCTCCCTCCCTCCCTCCCTCACTCACTCACTCACTCACTCACTCACTCACTCACTCACTCACTCACTCACTCACTCACTCACTCACTCACTCACTCACTCACTCACTCACTCACTCACTCACTGATCACTCGTTGATTTACTTCGTCATTCACTTCTTCCTTCCATATCCAATTTTTTGTAGACTTTTTAAATTTATTTGGGTAGGTGCCTTGCATTGGGCCTTAGAGTCCCGTTCGCACCTTTCCCCTTTTGGATCTTATTATTATATTTTTATACTGCATGTCTTTCGTCATCTTGTTATGTAATACTATTAATGTTCTATTCTTGTTAAATATATATGATCCAAATAAATGTTATAAAAAAAAAAGTCTGGTTACAGACACTGTCCCGTATAAATTTGTCATTTCTAGGGTTTTGACAGTTACAAATTTGATTGTACGTGTCGGTCATTTTGTCCAGTGTTTTTTTTGGTAAAGATCATTGTCAATTTTTATTGCAAAACCAACTATTATTTGTGTTGAATCGATTAATCAATCGCGTTTCTTGAGAGCATGGAACGTGTTCCAGAAAGTTACAATTTGATTTTGTGAAGGATGCGCGAATTACCACGAGTGATATGAGTTATGCATCAGTCAATTCCAGCTGCGACCATCCCCCCCGGGACAGTGTGGGGCATTTTCACGCTTACTTGTCCCCACGGCCAGGCATTTGCAGCTGCGTGTTCACCCGGGGGCCGGGCATTTGTCAATATCGGATTATTACCCCCGGGCATTTGTCGCTCACAGAGAAAAGACCGCGGCCACGAGTTTCCTTTGTCGTATATGCCAAAATGGACGACTTTATCGGCAAGGACGAGAGCTTTGTTGTGTCGTTAAACAAATTTTATGTTATATTATATTATTGTTGAATGTTGGTTTTCAAGTGTGAATCAATGTTAAAGAATTTCCTTCAGTCCATATTATATATATTGTATTTACAATGAAAAACTTTCTGCAATAAAAGCAAGTGTGTCACAGCCTTTCGTCGATGTTTTCATCTGAAGTGAACACGATAGTTTTCCTTGTTTTTTTTAAAAAAAAATCCCCAAATGAACAGAGGTATAAATATAAATTGTTAAAACGCATGTAATTAATTTAGTACATTCTTTGAAATTGACTAATTTGTCGGCCCGGGGGTGGGGCATTTGTTTTGCTTTTTCGTCCCAAGGGTGGGGCATTGTTCCTTCTTTTTTGCCCTACCCCCGGGCATTTGCACGAAAAAAATGAAAAATTACCAATGCCCGGGGGTTGTCCCGGGGGGGTGGGGGGTGGTCGCAGCTGGAATTGGCTGATGCATTACTCCTGAGCAGAATACCAGCAAAGCACTCCAGCGCGTCCATCTTGATCACCGATTTTCGTATTTTCTGTAGTGTACATTTTTTTCTTGTTTCATGACAGGTACATTTTGTTCTATGACAGGCACAATTTGATTGATGCTGGTCATTTTGACAGGAAAGACAAAAAAATTATATCCAGGCTTGCTGTATATATAATTTAAGGCATATATGGTATATTTTCCACAATTAATCAAGTTTTTTCTACTATTGCTAGAGCTTACTGCAAATTGTTTCCTACAGTCATAGCGTAGTCCAAAGGTGTTTTTCCATCCTGATCTTTTTCATTCAATAAACTTTCATTCGTGCTACTTTCTAATATCCAGCAAACTTGTCTAAAAAAAAGAAATGTATTAAAATGTATGAATATTACTGTTGTGGCAATAGAAGCATTCTGTAAAATACTGTTGAAATATATTCCTATATATATTCCTATCAACACCTAGGTCTTAGTTGTCTTCACATAGGAGTTTGGTGTCAATTGGGATAAAAGTTCTGTTCCTCTCTCCTGCCACACGTTAAGTTAAGTGGCAAATTTAATAAATTAAAATTCGAAAAAGTTGAACAATTCATTTGATAAGATTTGTTGACACCTTCCTGTTTTGAATTCTGTTTTGAATTTGATTGTTGTTTGGGAAATAATCCTGTTTCTTATTGGTTGTTTAAAAACCAGAAACCAATCAAATTCAAAACTAGAAGTTAGCAATAATTTTCATCAAATGAATTAGTCAACTTGAGGAATATATTGCAATGATATTTTAGGAACGCCTCTATTGCCACGACAGTAATATAAAAATATATATATTATATAATTTGGAAAAATTTGTTTTGACCAGAAGTCATTCTCAGCACTAACCTGTTGTTTCGAAGTGTAGCTTCATGCATTGGTGTCTGAAGTTTATTATCTTTTATGCGTAGATCAGTATAGTACTAAAGAAGAAAAAACCATTTACATGACATGTGTATTTGTACTAGACAGGGCTTGAAATTTGCGGTATTCCAAAATCCACGGGATACTAAATTTTCGTTTTGGATACTAGAAGTCTTAACTTCAGTGTCCAATGGGATACAATAAAATTTTAATGTAACGTCTTAGAATGTAGCGTAACGTCTTAGAATGTAGCGTAACGTCTTACAATGTAGCGTAACGTCTTACAATGTAACGTAACGTCTTATAATGTAGCGTAACGTCTTACAATGTAGCGTAACGTCTTATAATGTAGCGTAACGTCTTACAATGTAACGTAACGTCTTATAATGTAACAAAACGTCTTACAATGTAGCGTAACGTCTTACAATGTAATGTAACGTCTTACAATGTAACGTAACATCTTAGTTATAATGTAACGTAACGTCTTACAATGTGGCGTAACGTCTTGCAGTGTAACGTAACATCTTACAATGTAGCGTAACATCTTACAATGTAGCGTAACATCTTACAATGTAGCGTAACGTCTTACAATGTAACGTAACGTCTTACAACGTCTTAAAACGTAACGTAACTACAGGCACTGTCACAAACTGTTATAGTTAATTTTAGATAAATGCAAGTTGAGATGTTTAGTATTCAAAAGTGGAATACTAGATTTCAAGAAGAGATACCAAATTCAGAAACCTGGTATCCATTTGGATACTGCCGAAAATTGAAAATTTCAAGCCCTGCTGGATGAACAACATAGAGTAAGGACATTTTTAACCCTAAGTTATTGGCCTGGTTTCCAGGAGCTCTCCGCTTGATGGGTAAAATTATCTGGCATCAGCCAGAGTAAAATTAATAAGTAGGCAAAAATAACTGTGGCCAGTAAAGAGTTAAAGTATTATTAATGAGTTCTCAAATCAAAATTACAGATATGTCATGCTACACAACATGTACACTGTACAGTAGGTACTGAGTTGACTTTAAGCAAAAACAAATATTTTTAATGCAATTCTTACTTTTTGCTTTACCAAGTATTTTATAAGTTCACAATGGCCATGCTCCACAGCAATATGCAAGGCAGTTCGTCCCCTTAAGAAAAAAAGTTTAACAGCACATATATATATATATATATATATATATATATATATATATATATATATATATATATATACAGAATGAGTGGCCGTTCTGTATTGGGTTCTGTATCCCAATACAGAATGGATACAAATTCTGTAAATGATCCAATTTGGTAAATTCATTGGCATAGTAATTTTTCTAAAAAAACGTTGACTACGTCGAGAAAATCAAAGCTAAAGTTTATGTAAATCAAGACCAGAGGAATCTGTATCACATATACAGACACTCATTACAGACACTCATTAAACATGGATTTTCTTTGTGTTTTCCTCATGAATTATTAATGAGTTATATATATACATATATATATATATATATACACACATATATATATATATATATATACATATATATATATATATATACACACATGTATACAGTTTGGAAAATAATTTTTAATCACATATAATATTTATTAGAATTTATTTACATCTTACTTTTTGTCTCTTTGTAACACATTAATACCGAGGAACTCAAGATATTGATATGTCAACCTAAAATATAAAAATATAGTATACTGTATGTACACCCTATTGTAATCATCCCAACATTGGTCCATTGTTATTACAGGAGGAAATTGGAGTACAGTACCCAAAAATACCCTGTGGTATATACCCTGTGGTATTTGGTCAAACTGGAAGCACTTTTCTCACATGCAGCAAAGGTGAATTAAATTTTGATGAGTGACCTGAGCAGAAATCAAACCAAGAGGTGAGGTGAAAGGCATCCGCACTAACCACTGTACTACCAATACCTCAATACTGTGTATCAATATAATATTAAGGTTTTTGGTTTCAATCAGTTGATTGGTCCTGTACTAATATTCACAGCTTATTTTCTGCTGTATTAGCCATTTCGGTATTGCGCTAAAGACCTGGGGATAGTGAAGTTCACAATGCATCATGGGGTTGTTTTGGGGGATGTGAACAAAGAACATAGAGATCATATAAATACTAGGGGGGGGGGGCATCCCATCTTAATTTCAGTTAACCGTAGGTAACCAATTGAACACCGCCATCTTAGATTTTTTAGGAGGCAAACATAAGGCGCATTGGTTGGCAAAGGACTGGGTCTAGTACATTTGCCAACCAATTGAATGAAATACCATAGGTAATGGCGGCCCGCATGTGGTTACCAAATTTTCCTATCAATGCCCCCTCTAGTATTTATATGATCTGTATGACAAAGAACCCATCCCACTATTCCCAGGTCTCTAGCACAATTCTGAAATGGCTAATACATGACCCTAATGTCACAAATATAATCAATAATTTACTTGATTGGTTATCAATATTAAATCGATTATCTATCAATACCTGTTGCCATCGATTGCCATTGACTATTGATGGTTTGCAAATCAATCCCTTGAGATTTACGAGACAAAGATATGGTGGTCATGTTGTAGGAAAACATTACTCCAAATACAATAGCTGCTAATGAGATTTTTTTGTTAAAGTTCCTCCAACATGGCCACCATGACGTCAAGTGCAAACCAAGACATAGTTAATAGGCATACTTAATATACAGTATACATGGTTTGGGAGCTTGCATTATCTTTCAACATGAAGTGATATAGTCATGTTGAAAGACAATAGAGTTCGATATATAGAAGTAAATTCTATAGACACGTGACAATAAAGCACCAGAACATGTGACGATGAAGGACTACACTAATTAAACCCGATCGTTGCTACTGGATTACTGCTTCATTATACAGAAAATACAATAGGTGGTGTGCAACCAATCCCTTGAGATTCGAAGGACAAAGATATTTTCGCCATGTTGGATGATATTATAATTGCAGATGGTGAAAATCTTTTGAAATCGTCAACCAACATGGCGGCAATGACGTAAGATGCACACCAGCAATACCATGAAGTTTTCCACAAATTTCCATAAACTTGAACAAAAACATAGAACAATGATTTGGATGGGTTTCCAAACCATGTATAAGTTCTATTAACTATGCCCTAGGCCAAGGGTGCATTCCATGTCAACCCCACACTGAAGATAAGCCATGGTTGTTCAGGTGCTGCACCAAGGAAGGTCAAGACGGACGACGGCACCACCCAATGACTTATATATTTGTATGGCTGTATATGTGCACCGAGCGGAGTGTGATTGTGCACCAGCACACCGAGCACTTTTGAAATTCACGCCGAAGTTCTTCGGCGTGACCTACATGGAATGCACTCTGGGCCCTAGGCAACAGATATACAGATTGGACTATATTAAAGATCAATCGAGTTCAATTACCCCCTAACCTCCACTAACCCACAACTTACAAGCACCCACTCCTTCCTGCGTGATGCACACACATTCTTCCGCCATTATCGACATCATAAAGATTCGCTCCAAACAAGAGTAACTGAAAGACACCACCCCAGTTACCAGACTGACAAGCATAATGCAAGGCAGTTTCACCATAGCTGTTCCGAACAGTTACATCTGCTCCATTTAAAAGCAATGTCCGTACGTCGTCCGGACTGCCCATGGCAGCGCGATGAAGATCCGAGATGCCATGCCATGCTGAATTTTTATTTGTTTCACGAAAATCCTCGTTTGGTTCATCTATGATCAGTTCTGAGGACATTTTCTTGCAGTGTTTGACGAACAAATCATGTTTGGAAGAATTTAGAATTTACATTGTAACACAACTTCATCGCTAAAAGGCATCACTCAAACGGACCCTTCTCCCAGTCTTTCCGCGGCCTTTTCAAAAAAAAGTAGCGACGGTGATTTCAAGTGATTTCACGGAATTTTGACCCCCCCCCCCCCCCCCATGTGACGCTTTGTGGCAGATGCAATCACCCACATAATAGACTTTTCTTCGTGTATAAATAGTAAGAAATATGTATAAATACATAGTATCAAAAACTTTGAGCTGATGTGCGGCAGGATAATGGTTATTTCATTATCTATACCGTTTTCCACCTGGTTATCAAATTGTTCAAAGTGAAACTTATATAAACTCTAATAAACTCTTTGTTACCGGAAAACGGTACGCGAAAACGGTATGCACAGCTATGACAAAATAACCTGGAAAAATGGTCCCAAATAACCACCGCAAAATAACCACCTAAATTGGTCCCTAATAACCACCGCAAAATAACCACCAAAATTGATACCTAATAACCACCGCAAAATAGCAAGGTCAAAATAACCACCAAAATTGGTTCCAAATAACCACCGCAAATTAACCACCTAAATTGGTCCCTAATAACCACTGCAAAATAACGACCTAAATTGGTCCCTAATAACCACCGCAAAATAACACGGTCAAATTAAAAGATCCACCAAAATTGCTCCCTAATACCCACCGCAAAATAACAAGGTTAAAACAACCAGCAAAGTTGATCCCTAATAACCACCGCAATATAACAAAATCAAAATAACCACGAAAATTTGTCCCTAAAAACCACCGCAAAATAACCACCTAAATTGGTCCCTAATAACCACCGCAAAATAACAAGGTCAAATTAAAAGATCCACCAAAATTGGTCCCTATTACCCACCGCAAAATAACAAGATCTAATTAACCACCAATATTATAAAATAAACACCGCAATTATAAAATTTTGGTAGTTATTTCACATTCTTATATTGCGGTGGTTACTAGCTATGGACCAATTTTGGTAGTTATCTGACCTTGTTATATTGCGGTGGTTATTAGGGACCAATTTTGCTGGTTATTTTCACCTTGTTTTATTGCGGTGGTTATTTGGGACAAATTTTGGTGCTTATTTTACCTTGTTACAGTGCGGTTGTTATTAGGAACCAATTTTGGTGGTTATTTTATCTTGTCATATTGCGGTGGTTATTAGGGGCCAACTTTGGTGGTTATTATAACCTTGTGACGTTGCGGTGCTTATTTGGGACCAATTTTTGCGGTTATTTTATCTTCTAATATTGCGGTGGATATTAGGGACCGATTTCGGTGGTTATTTTACCTTGTTTTATTGCGGTGGTTATTGGGCACCGATTTCGGTGGTTATTTTACCTTGTTTTATTGCGGTGGTTATTTGGGATCAATTTCGGTGGTTATTTTACTTTGTTTTATTGCGGTGGTTATTTGGCACCGATTTCGGTGGTTATTTTACCTTGTTTTATTGCGGTGGTTATTTGGCACCGATTTCGGTGGTTATTTTACCTTGTTTTATTGCGGTGGTTATTTGGCACCGATTTCGGTGGTTATTTTACCTTGTTTTATTGCGGTGGTTATTTGGCACCGATTTCGGTGGTTATTTTACCTTGTTTTATTGCGGTGGTTATTGGGCACCGATTTCGGTGGTTATTTTACCTTGTTTTATTGCGGTGGTTATTTGGGATCAATTTCGGTGGTTATTTTACTTTGTTTTATTGCGGTGGTTATTTGGCACCGATTTCGGTGGTTATTTTACCTTGTTTTATTGCGGTGGTTATTGGGCACCGATTTCGGTGGTTATTTTACCTTGTTTTATTGCGGTGGTTATTTGGCACCGATTTCGGTGGTTATTTTACCTTGTTTTATTGCGGTGGTTATTTGGCACCGATTTCGGTGGTTATTTTACCTTGTTTTATTGCGGTGGTTATTTGGCACCGATTTCGGTGGTTATTTTACCTTGTTTTATTACGGTGGTTATTTGGCACCGATTTCGGTGGTTATTTTACCTTGCTTTATTGCGGTGGTTATTTGGCACCGATTTCGGTGGTTATTTTACCTTGTTTTATTGCGGTGGTTATTTGGCACCGATTTCGGTGGTTATTTTACCTTGTTTTATTGCGGTGGTTATTTGGCACCGATTTCGGTGGTTATTTTACCTTGTTTTATTGCGGTGGTTATTTGGCACCGATTTCGGTGGTTATTTTACCTTGTTTTATTGCGGTGGTTATTTGGCACCGATTTCGGTGGTTATTTTACCTTGTTTTATTGCGGTGGTTATTTGGCACCGATTTCGGTGGTTATTTTACCTTGTTTTATTGCGGTGGTTATTTGGCACCGATTTCGGTGGTTATTTTACCTTGTTTTATTGCGGTGGTTATTTGGCACCGATTTCGGTGGTTATTTTACCTTGTTTTATTGCGGTGGTTATTTGGCACCGATTTCGGTGGTTATTTTACCTTGTTTTATTGCGGTGGTTATTTGGCACCGATTTCGATGGTTGTTTTACCTTGTTTTATTGCGGTGGTTATTTGGCACCGATTTCGGTGGTTATTTTACCTTGTTTTATTGCGGTGGTTATTTGGCACCGATTTCGGTGGTTACTTTACCTTGTTTTATTGCGGTGGTTATTTGGCACCGATTTCGGTGGTTATTTTACCTTGTTTTATTGCGGTGGTTATTTGGCACCGATTTCGGTGGTTATTTTACCTTGTTTTATTGCGGTGGTTATTTGGCACCGATTTCGGTGGTTATTTTACCTTGTTTTATTGCGGTGGTTATTTGGCACCGATTTCGGTGGTTATTTTACCTTGTTTTATTGCGGTGGTTATTTGGCACCGATTTCGGTGGTTATTTTACCTTGTTTTATTGCGGTGGTTATTTGGCACCGATTTCGGTGGTTATTTTACCTTGTTTTATTGCGGTGGTTATTTGGCACCGATTTCGGTGGTTATTTTACCTTGTTTTATTGCGGTGGTTATTTGGCACCGATTTCGGTGGTTATTTTACCTTGTTTTATTGCGGTGGTTATTTGGCACCGATTTCGGTGGTTATTTTACCTTGTTTTATTGCGGTGGTTATTTGGCACCGATTTCGGTGGTTATTTTACCTTGTTTTATTGCGGTGGTTATTTGGCACCGATTTCGGTGGTTATTTTACCTTGTTTTATTGCGGTGGTTATTTGGCACCGATTTCGGTGGTTATTTTACCTTGTTTTATTGCGGTGGTTATTTGGCACCGATTTCGGTGGTTATTTTACCTTGTTTTATTGCGGTGGTTATTTGGCACCGATTTCGGTGGTTATTTTACCTTGTTTTATTGCGGTGGTTATTTGGCACCGATTTCGGTGGTTATTTTACCTTGTTTTATTGCGGTGGTTATTTGGCACCGATTTCGGTGGTTATTTTACCTTGTTTTATTGCGGTGGTTATTTGGCACCGATTTCGGTGGTTATTTTACCTTGTTTTATTGCGGTGGTTATTTGGCACCGATTTCGGTGGTTATTTTACCTTGTTTTATTGCGGTGGTTATTTGGCACCGATTTCGGTGGTTATTTTACCTTGTTTTATTGCGGTGGTTATTTGGCACCGATTTCGGTGGTTATTTTACCTTGTTTTATTGCGGTGGTTATTTGGCACCGATTTCGGTGGTTATTTTACCTTGTTTTATTGCGGTGGTTATTTGGCACCGATTTCGGTGGTTATTTTACCTTGTTTTATTGCGGTGGTTATTTGGCACCGATTTCGGTGGTTATTTTACCTTGTTTTATTGCGGTGGTTATTTGGCACCGATTTCGGTGGTTATTTTACCTTGTTTTATTGCGGTGGTTATTTGGGACCGATTTCGGTGGTTATTTTACCTTGTTTTATTGCGGTGGTTATTTGGCACCGATTTCGGTGGTTATTTTACCTTGTTTTATTGCGGTGGTTATTTGGCACCGATTTCGGTGGTTATTTTACCTTGTTTTATTGCGGTGGTTATTTGGCACCGATTTCGGTGGTTATTTTACCTTGTTTTATTGCGGTGGTTATTTGGCACCGATTTCGGTGGTTATTTTACCTTGTTTTATTGGCGGTGGTTATTTGGCACCGATTTCGGTGGTTATTTTACCTTGTTTTATTGCGGTGGTTATTTGGCACCGATTTCGGTGGTTATTTTACCTTGTTTTATTGCGGTGGTTATTTGGCACCGATTTCGGTGGTTATTTTACCTTGTTTTATTGCGGTGGTTATTTGGCACCGATTTCGGTGGTTATTTTACCTTGTTTTATTGCGGTGGTTATTTGGCACCGATTTCGGTGGTTATTTTACCTTGTTTTATTGCGGTGGTTATTTGGCACCGATTTCGGTGGTTATTTTACCTTGTTTTATTGCGGTGGTTATTTGGCACCGATTTCGGTGGTTATTTTACCTTGTTTTATTGCGGTGGTTATTTGGCACCGATTTCGGTGGTTATTTTACCTTGTTTTATTGCGGTGGTTATTTGGCACCGATTTCGGTGGTTATTTTACCTTGTTTTATTGCGGTGGTTATTTGGCACCGATTTCGGTGGTTATTTTACCTTGTTTTATTGCGGTGGTTATTTGGCACCGATTTCGGTGGTTATTTTACCTTGTTTTATTGCGGTGGTTATTTGGCACCGATTTCGGTGGTTATTTTACCTTGTTTTATTGCGGTGGTTATTTGGCACCGATTTCGGTGGTTATTTTACCTTGTTTTATTGCGGTGGTTATTTGGCACCGATTTCGGTGGTTATTTTACCTTGTTTTATTGCGGTGGTTATTTGGCACCGATTTCGGTGGTTATTTTACCTTGTTTTATTGCGGTGGTTATTTGGCACCGATTTCGGTGGTTATTTTACCTTGTTTTATTGCGGTGGTTATTTGGCACCGATTTCGGTGGTTATTTTACCTTGTTTTATTGCGGTGGTTATTTGGCACCGATTTCGGTGGTTATTTTACCTTGTTTTATTGCGGTGGTTATTTGGCACCGATTTCGGTGGTTATTTTACCTTGTTTTATTGCGGTGGTTATTTGGCACCGATTTCGGTGGTTATTTTACCTTGTTTTATTGCGGTGGTTATTTGGCACCGATTTCGGTGGTTATTTTACCTTGTTTTATTGCGGTGGTTATTTGGCACCGATTTCGGTGGTTATTTTACCTTGTTTTATTGCGGTGGTTATTTGGCACCGATTTCGGTGGTTATTTTACCTTGTTTTATTGCGGTGGTTATTTGGCACCGATTTCGGTGGTTATTTTACCTTGTTTTATTGCGGTGGTTATTTGGCACCGATTTCGGTGGTTATTTTACCTTGTTTTATTGCGGTGGTTATTTGGCACCGATTTCGGTGGTTATTTTACCTTGTTTTATTGCGGTGGTTATTTGGCACCGATTTCGGTGGTTATTTTACCTTGTTTTATTGCGGTGGTTATTTGGCACCGATTTCGGTGGTTATTTTACCTTGTTTTATTGCGGTGGTTATTTGGCACCGATTTCGGTGGTTATTTTACCTTGTTTTATTGCGGTGGTTATTTGGCACCGATTTCGGTGGTTATTTTACCTTGTTTTATTGCGGTGGTTATTTGGCACCGATTTCGGTGGTTATTTTACCTTGTTTTATTGCGGTGGTTATTTGGCACCGATTTCGGTGGTTATTTTACCTTGTTTTATTGCGGTGGTTATTTGGCACCGATTTCGGTGGTTATTTTACCTTGTTTTATTGCGGTGGTTATTTGGCACCGATTTCGGTGGTTATTTTACCTTGTTTTATTGCGGTGGTTATTTGGCACCGATTTCGGTGGTTATTTTACCTTGTTTTATTGCGGTGGTTATTTGGCACCGATTTCGGTGGTTATTTTACCTTGTTTTATTGCGGTGGTTATTTGGGACCGATTTCGGTGGTTATTTTACCTTGTTTTATTGCGGTGGTTATTTGGCACCGATTTCGGTGGTTATTTTACCTTGTTTTATTGCGGTGGTTATTTGGCACCGATTTCGGTGGTTATTTTACCTTGTTTTATTGCGGTGGTTATTTGGCACCGATTTCGGTGGTTATTTTACCTTGTTTTATTGCGGTGGTTATTTGGCACCGATTTCGGTGGTTATTTTACCTTGTTTTATTGCGGTGGTTATTTGGCACCGATTTCGGTGGTTATTTTACCTTGTTTTATTGCGGTGGTTATTTGGCACCGATTTCGGTGGTTATTTTACCTTGTTTTATTGCGGTGGTTATTTGGCACCGATTTCGGTGGTTATTTTACCTTGTTTTATTGCGGTGGTTATTTGGCACCGATTTCGGTGGTTATTTTACCTTGTTTTATTGCGGTGGTTATTTGGCACCGATTTCGGTGGTTATTTTACCTTGTTTTATTGCGGTGGTTATTTGGCAACGATTTCGGTGGTTATTTTACCTTGTTTTATTGCGGTGGTTATTTGGCACCGATTTCGGTGGTTATTTTACCTTGTTTTATTGCGGTGGTTATTTGGCACCGATTTCGGTGGTTATTTTACCTTGTTTTATGGCGGTGGTTATTTGGCACCGATTTCGGTGGTTATTTTACCTTGTTTTATTGCGGTGGTTATTTGGCACCGATTTCGGTGGTTATTTTACCTTGTTTTATTGCGGTGGTTATTTGGCACCGATTTCGGTGGTTATTTTACCTTGTTTTATTGCGGTGGTTATTTGGCACCGATTTCGGTGGTTATTTTACCTTGTTTTATTGCGGTGGTTATTTGGCACCGATTTCGGTGGTTATTTTACCTTGTTTTATTGCGGTGGTTATTTGGCACCGATTTCGGTGGTTATTTTACCTTGTTTTATTGCGGTGGTTATTGGGCACCGATTTCGGTGGTTATTTTACCTTGTTTTATTGCGGTGGTTATTTGGGATCGATTTCGGTGGTTATTTTACCTTGTTTTATTGCGGTGGTTATTTGGCACCGATTTCGGTGGTTATTTTACCTTGTTTTATTGCGGTGGTTATTTGGCACCGATTTCGGTGGTTATTTTACCTTGTTTCATTGCGGTGGTTATTTGGCACCGATTTCGGTGGTTATTTTACTTTGTTTTATTGCGGTGGTTATTTGGCACCGATTTCGGTGGTTATTTTACCTTGTTTTATTGCGGTGGTTATTTGGCACCGATTTCGGTGGTTATTTTACCTTGTTTTATTGCGGTGGTTATTTGGCACCGATTTCGGTGGTTATTTTACCTTGTTTTATTGCGGTGGTTATTTGGCACCGATTTCGGTGGTTATTTTACCTTGTTTTATTGCGGTGGTTATTTGGCACCGATTTCGGTGGTTATTTTACCTTGTTTTATTGCGGTGGTTATTTGGCACCGATTTCGGTGGTTATTTTACCTTGTTTTATTGCGGTGGTTATTTGGCACCGATTTCGGTGGTTATTTTACCTTGTTTTATTGCGGTGGTTATTTGGCACCGATTTCGGTGGTTATTTTACCTTGTTTTATTGCGGTGGTTATTTTGCACCGATTTCCGGGGTTATTTTACCTTGTTTTATTGCTGTGGTTATTTGGCACCGATTTCGGTGGTTATTTTACCTTGTTTTATTGCGGTGGTTATTTGGCACCGATTTCGGTGGTTATTTTACCTTGTTTTATTACGGTGGTTATTTGGCACCGATTTCGGTGGTTATTTTACCTTGCTTTATTGCGGTGGTTATTTGGCACCGATTTCGGTGGTTATTTTACCTTGTTTTCTTGCGGTGGTTATTTGGCACCGATTTCGGTGGTTATTTTACCTTGTTTTATTGCGGTGGTTATTTGGCACCGATTTCGATGGTTATTTTACCTTGTTTTATTGCGGTGGTTATTTGGCACCGATTTCGGTGGTTATTTTACCTTGTTTTATTGCGGTGGTTATTTGGCACCGATTTCGGTGGTTATTTTACCTTGTTTTATTGCGGTGGTTATTTGGCGACGATTTCGGTGGTTATTTTACCTTGTTTTATTGCGGTGGTTATTTGGCAACGATTTCGGTGGTTATTTTACCTTGTTTTATTGCGGTGGTTATTTGGCACCGATTTCGGTGGTTATTTTACCTTGTTTTATTGCGGTGGTTATTTGGCACCGATTTCGGTGGTTATTTTACCTTGTTTTATGGCGGTGGTTATTTGGCACCGATTTCGGTGGTTATTTTACCTTGTTTTATTGCGGTGGTTATTTGGCACCGATTTCGGTGGTTACTTTACCTTGTTTTATTGCGGTGGTTATTTGGCACCGATTTCGGTGGTTATTTTACCTTGTTTTATTGCGGTGGTTATTTGGCACCGATTTCGGGGGTTATTTTACCTTGTTTTATTGCGGTGGTTATTTGGCACCGATTTCGGTGGTTATTTTACCTTGCTTTATTGCGGTGGTTATTTGGCACCGATTTCGGTGGTTATTTTACCTTGTTTTATTGCGGTGGTTATTTGGCACCGATTTCGGTGGTTATTTTACCTTGTTTTATTGCGGTGGTTATTTGGCACCGA
Source organism: Corallium rubrum (assembly GCA_964035015.1). NCBI lineage: Eukaryota > Metazoa > Cnidaria > Anthozoa > Scleralcyonacea > Coralliidae > Corallium > Corallium rubrum. Next base: position 12,222,575 of record OZ036003.1, read on the forward strand.
TCTCGGTGGTTATTTTACCTTGTTTTATTGCGGTAGTTATTTGGCACCGATTTCGGTGGTTATTTTACCTTGTTTTATTGCGGTGGTTATTTGGCACCGATTTCGGTGGTTATTTTACCTTGTTTTATTGCGGTGGTTATTTGGCACCGATTTCGGTGGTTATTTTACCTTGTTTTATTGCGGTGGTTATTTGGCACCGATTTCGGTGGTTATTTTACCTTGTTTTATTGCGGTGGTTATTTGGCACCGATTTCGGTGGTTATTTTACCTTGTTTTATTGCGGTGGTTATTTGGCACCGATTTCGGTGGTTATTTTACCTTGTTTTATTGCGGTGGTTATTTGGCACCGATTTCGGTGGTTATTTTACCTTGTTTTATTGCGGTGGTTATTTGGCAACGATTTCGGGGGTTATTTTACCTTGTTTTATTGCGGTGGTTATTTGGCAACGATTTCGGTGGTTATTTTACCTTGTTTTATTGCGGTGGTTATTTGGCACCGATTTCGGTGGTTATTTTACCTTGTTTTATTGCGGTGGTTATTTGGCACCGATTTCGGTGGTTATTTTACCTTGTTTTATTGCGGTGGTTATTTGGCACCGATTTCCGTGGTTATTTTACCTTGTTTTATTGCGGTGGTTATTTGTCACCGATTTCGGTGGTTATTTTACCTTGTTTTATTGCGGTGGTTATTTGGCACCGATTTCGGTGGTTATTTTACCTTGTTTTATTGCGGTGGTTATTTGGCACCGATTTCGGTGGTTATTTTACCTTGTTTTATGGCGGTGGTTATTTGGCACCGATTTCGGTGGTTATTTTACCTTGTTTTATTGCGGTGGTTATTGGGCACCGATTTCGGTGGTTATTTTACCTTGTTTTATTGCGGTGGTTATTTGGCACCGATTTCGGTGGTTATTTTACCTTGTTTTATTGCGGTGGTTATTTGGCACCAATTTCGGTGGTTATTTGACCTTCCTTTATTGCGTTGGTTATTTGGGACGGATTTCGGTGGTTATTTTACCTTGTTTTATTGCGGTGGTTATTTGGGATCAATTTCGGTGGTTATTTTACCTTGTTTTATTGCGGTGGTTATTTGGCACCGATTTCGGTGGTTATTTTACCTTGTTTTATTGCGGTGGTTATTTGGCACCGATTTCGGTGGTTATTTTACCTTGTTTTATTGCGGTGGTTATTTGGCACCGATTTCGGTGGTTATTTTACCTTGTTTTATTGCGGTGGTTATTTGGCACCGATTTCGGTGGTTATTTTACCTTGTTTTATTGCGGTGGTTATTTGGCACCGATTTCGGTGGTTATTTTACCTTGTTTTATTGCGGTGGTTATTTGGCACCGATTTCGGTGGTTATTTTACCTTGTTTTATTGCGGTGGTTATTTGGCACCGATTTCGGTGGTTACTTTACCTTGTTTTATTGCGGTGGTTATTTGGCACCGATTTCGGTGGTTATTTTACCTTGTTTTATTGCGGTGGTTATTTGCACCGATTTCCGGGGTTATTTTACCTTGTTTTATTGCTGTGGTTATTTGGCACCGATTTCGGTGGTTATTTTACCTTGTTTTATTGCGGTGGTTATTTGGCACCGATTTCGGTGGTTATTTTACCTTGTTTTATTACGGTGGTTATTTGGCACCGATTTCGGTGGTTATTTTACCTTGCTTTATTGCGGTGGTTATTTGGCACCGATTTCGGTGGTTATTTTACCTTGTTTTATTGCGGTGGTTATTTGGCACCGATTTCGGTGGTTATTTTACCTTGTTTTATTGCGGTGGTTATTTGGCACCGATTTCGATGGTTATTTTACCTTGTTTTATTGCGGTGGTTATTTGGCACCGATTTCGGTGGTTATTTTACCTTGTTTTATTGCGGTGGTTATTTGGCACCGATTTCGGTGGTTATTTTACCTTGTTTTATTGCGGTGGTTATTTGGCACCGATTTCGGTGGTTATTTTACCTTGTTTTATTGCGGTGGTTATTTGGCACCGATTTCGGTGGTTATTTTACCTTGTTTTATTGCGGTGGTTATTTGGCACCGATTTCGGTGGTTATTTTACCTTGTTTTATTGCGGTGGTTATTTGGCACCGATTTCGGTGGTTATTTTACCTTGTTTTATTGCGGTGGTTATTTGGCACCGATTTCGGTGGTTATTTTACCTTGTTTTATTGCGGTGGTTATTTGGCACCGATTTCGGTGGTTATTTTACCTTGTTTTATTGCGGTGGTTATTTGGCACCGATTTCGGTGGTTATTTTACCTTGTTTTATTGCGGTGGTTATTTGGCACCGATTTCGGTGGTTATTTTACCTTGTTTTATTGCGGTGGTTATTTGGCACCGATTTCGGGGGTTATTTTACCTTGTTTTATTGCGGTGGTTATTTGGCACCGATTTCGGTGGTTATTTTACCTTGTTTTATTGCGGTGGTTATTTGGCACCGATTTCGGTGGTTATTTTACCTTGTTTTATTGCGGTGGTTATTTGGCACCGATTTCGGTGGTTATTTTACCTTGTTTTATTGCGGTGGTTATTTGGCACCGATCTCGGTGGTTATTTTACCTTGTTTTATTGCGGTAGTTATTTGGCACCGATTTCGGTGGTTATTTTACCTTGTTTTATTGCGGTGGTTATTTGGCACCGATTTCGGTGGTTATTTTACCTTGTTTTATTGCGGTGGTTATTTGGCACCGATTTCGGTGGTTATTTTACCTTGTTTTATTGCGGTGGTTATTTGGCACCGATTTCGGTGGTTATTTTACCTTGTTTTATTGCGGTGGTTATTTGGCACCGATTTCGGTGGTTATTTTACCTTGTTTTATTGCGGTGGTTATTTGGCACCGATTTCGGTGGTTATTTTACCTTGTTTTATTGCGGTGGTTATTTGGCACCGATTTCGGTGGTTATTTTACCTTGTTTTATTGCGGTGGTTATTTGGCAACGATTTCGGTGGTTATTTTACCTTGTTTTATTGCGGTGGTTATTTGGCAACGATTTCGGTGGTTATTTTACCTTGTTTTATTGCGGTGGTTATTTGGCACCGATTTCGGTGGTTATTTTACCTTGTTTTTTTGCGGTGGTTATTTGCACCGATTTCGGTGGTTATTTTACCTTGTTTTATTGCGGTGGTTATTTGGCAACGATTTCGGTGGTTATTTTACCTTGTTTTATTGCGGTGGTTATTTGGCACCGATTTCGGTTTATTTTACCTTGTTTTATTGCGGTGGTTATTTGGCACCGATTTCGGTGGTTATTTTACCTTGTTTTATTGCGGTTTATTTGGCACCGATTTCGGTGGTTATTTTACCTTGTTTTATTGCGGTGGTTATTTGGCACCGATTTCGGTGGTTATTTTACCTTGTTTTATTGCGGTGGTTATTTGGCACCGATTTCGGTGGTTATTTTACCTTGTTTTATTGCGGTGGTTATTTGGCACCGATTTCGGTGGTTATTTTACCTTGTTTTATTGCGGTGGTTATTTGGCACCGATTTCGGTGGTTATTTTACCTTGTTTTATTGCGGTGGTTATTTGGCACCGATTTCGGTGGTTATTTTACCTTGTTTTATTGCGGTGGTTATTTGGCACCGATTTCGGTGGTTATTTTACCTTGTTTTATTGCGGTGGTTATTTGGCACCGATTTCGGTGGTTATTTTACCTTGTTTTATTGCGGTGGTTATTTGGCACCGATTTCGGTGGTTATTTTACCTTGTTTTATGTCGGTGGTTATTTGGCACCGATTTCGGTGGTTATTTTACCTTGTTTTATTGCGGTGGTTATTTGGCACCGATTTCGGTGGTTATTTTACCTTGTTTTATTGCGGTGGTTATTTGGCACCGATTTCGGTGGTTATTTTACCTTGTTTTATTGCGGTGGTTATTTGGCACCGATTTCGGTGGTTATTTTACCTTGTTTTATTGCGGTGGTTATTTGGCACCGATTTCGGTGGCTATTTTACCTTGTTTTATTGCGGTGGTTATTTGGCACCGATTTCGGTGGTTATTTTACCTTGTTTTATTGCGGTGGTTATTTGGCACCGATTTCGGTGGTTATTTTACCTTGTTTTATTGCGGTGGTTATTTGGCACCGATTTCGGTGGTTATTTTACCTTGTTTTATTGCGGTGGTTATTTGGCACCGATTTCGGTGGTTATTTTACCTTGTTTTATTGCGGTGGTTATTTGGCACCGATTTCGGTGGTTATTTTACCTTGTTTTATTGCGGTGGTTATTTGGCACCGATTTCGGTGGTTATTTTACCTTGTTTTATTGCGGTGGTTATTTGGCACCGATTTCGCTGGTTATTTTACCTTGTTTTATTGCGGTGGTTATTTGGCACCGATTTCGGTGGTTATTTTACCTTGTTTTATTGCGGTGGTTATTTGGCACCGATTTCGGTGGTTATTTTACCTTGTTTTATGTCGGTGGTTATTTGGCACCGATTTCGGTGGTTATTTTACCTTGTTTTATTGCGGTGGTTATTTGGCGCCGATTTCGGTGGTTATTTTACCTTGTTTTATTGCGGTGGTTATTTGGCACCGATTTCGGTGGTTATTTTACCTTGTTTTATTGCGGTGGTTATTTGGCACCGATTTCGGTGGTTATTTTACCTTGTTTTATTGCGGTGGTTATTTGGCACCGATTTCGGTGGCTATTTTACCTTGTTTTATTGCGGTGGTTATTTGGCGCCGATTTCGGTGGTTATTTTACCTTGTTTTATTGCGGTGGTTATTTGGCACCGATTTCGGTGGTTATTTTACCTTGTTTTATTGCGGTGGTTATTTGGCACCGATTTCGGTGGTTATTTTACCTTGTTTTATTGCGGTGGTTATTTGGCACCGATTTCGGTGGCTATTTTACCTTGTTTTATTGCGGTGGTTATTTGGCACCGATTTCGGTGGTTATTTTACCTTGTTTTATTGCGGTGGTTATTTGGCACCGATTTCGGTGGTTATTTTACCTTGTTTTATTGCGGTGGTTATTTGGCACCGATTTCGGTGGTTATTTTACCTTGTTTTATTGCGGTGGTTATTTGGCACCGATTTCGGTGGTTATTTTACCTTGTTTTATTGCGGTGGTTATTTGGCACCGATTTCGGTGGTTATTTTACCTTGTTTTATTGCGGTGGTTATTTGGCACCGATTTCGGTGGTTATTTTACCTTGTTTTATTGCGGTGGTTATTTGGCACCGATTTCGCTGGTTATTTTACCTTGTTTTATTGCGGTGGTTATTTGGCACCGATTTCGGTGGTTATTTTACCTTGTTTTATTGCGGTGGTTATTTGGCACCGATTTCGGTGGTTATTTTACCTTGTTTTATGTCGGTGGTTATTTGGCACCGATTTCGGTGGTTATTTTACCTTGTTTTATTGCGGTGGTTATTTGGCACCGATTTCGGTGGTTATTTTACCTTGTTTTATTGCGGTGGTTATTTGGCACCGATTTCGGTGGTTATTTTACCTTGTTTTATTGCGGTGGTTATTTGGCACCGATTTCGGTGGTTATTTTACCTTGTTTTATTGCGGTGGTTATTTGGCACCGATTTCGGTGGCTATTTTACCTTGTTTTATTGCGGTGGTTATTTGGCACCGATTTCGGTGGTTATTTTACCTTGTTTTATTGCGGTGGTTATTTGGCACCGATTTCGGTGGTTATTTTACCTTGTTTTATTGCGGTGGTTATTTGGCACCGATTTCGGTGGTTATTTTACCTTGTTTTATTGCGGTGGTTATTTGGCACCGATTTCGGTGGTTATTTTACCTTGTTTTATTGCGGTGGTTATTTGGCACCGATTTCGGTGGTTATTTTACCTTGTTTTTTTGCGGTGGTTATTTGGCACCGATTTCGGTGGTTATTTTACCTTGTTTTATTGCGGTGGTTATTTGGCACCGATTTCGGTGGTTATTTTACCTTGTTTTATTGCGGTGGTTATTTGGCACCGATTTCGGTGGTTATTTTACCTTGTTTTATTGCGGTGGTTATTTGTCACCGATTTCGGTGGTTATTTTACCTTGTTTTATTGCGGTGGTTATTTGGCACCGATTTCGGTGGTTATTTTACCTTGTTTTATTGCGGTGGTTATTTGGCACCGATTTCGGTGGTTATTTTACCTTGTTTTATTGCGGTGGTTATTTGGCACCGATTTCGGTGGTTATTTTACCTTGTTTTATTGCGGTGGTTATTTGGCAACGATTTCGGTGGTTATTTTACCTTGTTTTATTGCGGTGGTTATTTGGCAACGATTTCGGTGGTTATTTTACCTTGTTTTATTGCGGTGGTTATTTGGCACCGATTTCGGTGGTTATTTTACCTTGTTTTATTGCGGTGGTTATTTGGCACCGATTTCGGTGGTTATTTTACCTTGTTTTATTGCGGTGGTTATTTGGCACCGATTTCGGTGGTTATTTTACCTTGTTTTATTGCGGTGGTTATTTGGCACCGATTTCGGTGGTTATTTTACCTTGTTTTATTGCGGTGGTTATTTGTCACCGATTTCGGTGGTTATTTTACCTTGTTTTATTGCGGTGGTTATTTGGCACCGATTTCGGTGGTTATTTTACCTTGTTTTATTGCGGTGGTTATTTGGCACCGATTTCGGTGGTTATTTTACCTTGTTTTATTGCGGTGGTTATTTGTCACCGATTTCGGTGGTTATTTTACCTTGTTTTATTGCGGTGGTTATTTGGCACCGATTTCGGTGGTTATTTTACCTTGTTTTATTGCGGTGGTTATTTGGCACCGATTTCGGTGGTTATTTTACCTTGTTTTATTGCGGTGGTTATTTGGCACCGATTTCGGTGGTTATTTTACCTTGTTTTATTGCGGTGGTTATTTGGCACCGATTTCGGTGGTTATTTTACCTTGTTTTATTGCGGTGGTTATTTGGCACCGATTTCGGTGGTTATTTTACCTTGTTTTATTGCGGTGGTTATTTGGCACCGATTTCGGTGGTTATTTTACCTTGTTTTATTGCGGTGGTTATTTGGCACCGATTTCGGTGGTTATTTTACCTTGTTTTATTGCGGTGGTTATTTGGCACCGATTTCGGTGGTTATTTTACCTTGTTTTATTGCGGTGGTTATTTGGCACCGATTTCGGTGGTTATTTTACCTTGTTTTATTGCGGTGGTTATTTGGCACCGATTTCGGTGGTTATTTTACCTTGTTTTATTGCGGTGGTTATTTGGCACCGATTTCGGTGGTTATTTTACCTTGTTTTATTGCGGTGGTTATTTGGCACCGATTTCGGTGGTTATTTTACCTTGTTTTATTGCGGTGGTTATTTGGCACCGATTTCGGTGGTTATTTTACCTTGTTTTATTGCGGTGGTTATTTGGCACCGATTTCGGTGGTTATTTTACCTTGTTTTATTGCGGTGGTTATTTGGCACCGATTTCGGTGGTTATTTTACCTTGTTTTATTGCGGTGGTTATTTGGCACCGATTTCGGTGGTTATTTTACCTTGTTTTATTGCGGTGGTTATTTGTCACCGATTTCGGTGGTTATTTTACCTTGTTTTATTGCGGTGGTTATTTGGCACCGATTTCGGTGGTTATTTTACCTTGTTTTATTGCGGTGGTTATTTGGCACCGATTTCGGTGGTTATTTTACCTTGTTTTATTGCGGTGGTTATTTGGCACCGATTTCGGTGGTTATTTTACCTTGTTTTATTGCGGTGGTTATTTGGCACCGATTTCGGTGGTTATTTTACCTTGTTTTATTGCGGTGGTTATTTGGGACCGATTTCGGTGGTTATTTTACCTTGTTTTATTGCGGTGGTTATTTGGCACCGATTTCGGTGGTTATTTTACCTTGTTTTATTGCGGTGGTTATTTGGGACCGATTTCGGTGGTTATTTTACCTTGTTTTATTGCGGTGGTTATTTGGGACCGATTTCGGTGGTTATTTTACCTTGTTTTATTGCGGTGGTTATTTGGGACCGATTTCGGTGGTTATTTTACCTTGTTTTATTGCGGTGGTTATTTGGGACCGATTTCGGTGGTTATTTTACCTTGTTTTATTGCGGTGGTTATTTGGGACCGATTTCGGTGGTTATTTTACCTTGTTTTATTGCGGTGGTTATTTGGGACCGATTTCGGTGGTTATTTTACCTTGTTTTATTGCGGTGGTTATTTGGGACCAATTTCGGTGGTTATTTTACCTTGTTTTATTGCGGTGGTTATTTGGGACCAATTTCGGTGGTTATTTTACCTTGTTTTATGGCGGTGGTTATTTGGGACCAATTTCGGTGGTTATTTTACCTTGTTTTATTGCGGTGGTTATTTGGGACCAATTTCGGTGGTTATTTTACCTTGTTTTATGGCGGTGGTTATTTGGGACCAATTTCGGTGGTTATTTTACCTTGTTTTATTTCGGTGGTAATTTGAGACCAATTTCGGTGGTTATTTTACCTTGTTTTATTGCGGTGGTTATTTGGCACCGATTTCGGTTGTTGTTTTACCTTGTTATATTGCGGTGGTTATTTGGGACCAATTTCGGTGGGTTTTTTACCTTGTTATATTGCGGTGGTTATTAGGGACCTATTTTGGTAGTTATTTTACCTTGTTATATTGCGGTGGTTATTAGAGACCGATTTTTGTGGTTATTTTACTTTGTTGTTTTTCGATGGTTATAATGGACCAATTTTGCTGGTTATTTGTCCTAGTTATATTGCGATTGGTCCTTATTAACCATCGTAAAATAACAAAGTCAAAATAACAACCAAAATTGGTGCCTAATAACCACCGCAAAATAACAAGGTCTCAATAACCACCAAAATTGGTCCTTAATAACCACGGCAATATAACCATCAACGGAAAACGGGATGCAGATAACCATCAGATGGTTATCTGCCTGCTGTAAATCGGCATGCACATAACGACCAGATGGTTATCTGCCTACCGTAAAACGTTATGCACCTTACCACCAGATTGTGATCTGCCTACCGGGAAACGGTTTGCACATAAGCACCAAATGGTTATCTGCCTACCAGAAAAGGGTATGGACATAACCACCAGCTGGTTATCTGTCTACCTGAAAACGGTATGCAAATTACCACCAGATTGTGATCTGCCTACCAGGAAACGGTTTGCACATGAACACAAGATGGTTATCTGTCTACTGGGAAACGGTAATCTGCAAATTACCGGAAAACGGTATTGATTAACCACCTGATGGTTATCTGCACACCTGAAAACGGTATGCATATGACCACCAGCTGGTTCATATAACCACCAGCTGAGGTCAGCTCAGCCCCGCTCGGCTCAGTTCAGCTCAGCTCAGCTCACCTGAGGTCACTGGAACATGCACAAAATGTAAAGATTAATATTGGTGGGCTTTAACCTCCATAATATTTTTGGATAAACATATATTTGAGGAGATAGGACCTGTACCACTGATCTGTACCACTTATATAGAGATCAGGGATCTGTAACGTGAGCAACGTTTTCCACTGCGCGCACTTGTCAGCCAGGTTTCTCTTTTTGAGTTATCCGTTTTAGTGGAAGCTTTGCAATGAGCCTGCACAAACGTGAACCTGCGTGCATCCACATTATAATATGCGAAATGTTGTATGCGCAAAGGTTCGTTATAAAAATGGCGGCGAGTTTGAAACTTGCAGAGCGTCATTTCTGACTATTTTCTACATTTAAACAAAGTGGATTAACCGTTTCTGATAAAAGACACTACAAGTGTTTGTAAAAGTGTTTTGTCCTGTGGTTGAATGATGTATACCAACGACGAAAACAGGTATTCGTGTTTTATTTGCTTCAGAAATGCGTATATTTTGGCGCCTAAATTAATAACAGTTTATACATTGTTTATATCGTAAAAATGACTGTTTGGAGTAACTTCACGACACAACATCAATTTTTGAGCCTTTAGTTAAGCATAAGTTCCATGACTACCCAATATAGTTTACTTCAACATATATCTTTTTGTAACTAGTTTCTTGTGGCAAATGTCAAATAGATTGGTGGTTCCATATTGACTAATATATTTATGGTCATAACCTAAATAAACTATATGATTAACCCTACAAAAAATGCCATAGATATATCCTGACCCTATCAGTATGGCTATATCATATGTGGCACTATTGTACTAGTTATTATTGCTTAACATCCAAATAACCACAATCCTGACCCTAAATATTAGGCAAAAAAACCCCAAACCATTCTCTTCACAAAAACTTAGGTAGGGTAGGTTGGATTTACTTTCTTTTTTTTTATCTCTTTTTTTTAACTTTTTTTTAAAATTTAGCCTAGGAATAACAATATTCTTTCCAACACCAAATGTCAATTACGCTAGCACATCTATTAAAGCTAATTTTGAGCACATTACTAGGTTCTGACACTTGCTATCCCAAGATGCAAATCTTGCTGCAACTTGGGCCCTTGCTCTTTAAAAATTCAATAAAAAGATTAGGGTTGGCATTTTGCTAGCAAAAAACTAGGTAGGGTCAGGAGACCGGAAACCCAGGTATATATATATTTTTTCCCCTAACTGTAAGTACAGTATATACCGCTCAGAAATAACCTAACAGTGCGGTTGAGGTTGGGGTTAAATTAAGCAATGATAGAAATGGTAATAAACTTCAGTAAAGCACAATAAAATTATCTAGTAATACAGAAAACAGTCTATATTTTGATTCATAGATTCATAGAGACAGTTTAACACTGAACAGAGTTATATTATGATTATATCAAACCTAGGTTTGACCTCAGTTTTTGTTAGGTTATTTCTGAGCCATACTGTATGAACCAGGAGACCAAACCAGGTCTAGCTGTGAAAATCTGACATCAAGCTGCCTTGCAACTAGCCAGGAATCAAACCTGTGAGGCCCCAGCTCTTCAATTTTAATGCAGTTGTCTTGATTTGATCTTAAACGATACTGTAGGTACCAGTTTAAGTGCGTAAGGGAAGCCATGAGGAGTAAACAATGTTTAGGTCTTGTTTTGACACACCCATGTTGTTTGGTATGCTGCAGTTTATTTACTAAAATGCCCCTCCCTTTCTTCTTACGTCTTAGCTCTGCCAGGAAAAAGGGGAAAAGAAGGTCTTCGGTAAGAGATAAGAAATATCTATTACACAGCGTATTGCTATTATTGCAGTAGTTAAAAATGCTAATTATATATAGTCTGTAGCAACAGTAGATTTTTATGAGAATAATCACAGTCATCAAACTTTAACGTTTCCCAGGAGCATTTGACAAGCTCAACCAATCACATTTAACCTGTCTTACGGTGACTGGTTGAGCTAAAAGAAACCTGTCAAATGCTCCTGGGAAACGTTGAAGTTTGACGCTGGCATAGGTAATGTTTCTTTTTTATCAATGGTGTCCATCCTTAGATGCAATCGATGGTAATAGTGCGTGGTAAGTTTGACTTAACCATTCATTTAATATCTAAATACAGATTTTAAAGATGCCCAAATCTCCTGGATTAGCTTTGGATGACATTGATCCAAACACACAGGTACAAATATATTACAGTAGTATAACTTTGCTAGACAGTTAAGTTTACTGTCAGAGAAATGCTATTAATAATGTCTGATGACATCAAACAAAACAGCTATTTAAAGCTCCTCTCTCCCTCTCCCTCTCCCCCTCCCTATATATATATATATATATATATATATATATATATATATATATATATATTTCTGGGTTAATTCGTAGAATTTGGATGACACCATAGATGTAAAATCTAAAAAGTCCCGGAGATCTGCAAGTAGGCGTGTAAGCTTTGCTGAGACTTGTCAAATAAAGTAAGTACAATGCTGTAAAATGTTGAGTCTGCAACCACAGAGTGACACACCTTCAGCAGCTTATCAACTCAGAGACTTAAATAAGCATATTAAATTACTTTTCAGAGAAATTCCCAATGAAGTATTGAAAAGAGCACAATTTGAAATTGATGAGAACACTTCAGGTTTGGGATTAATTTAAAACAGATTACTGTACAATACTATTACAGAATCATACTCAGAGACATGAGAAAATTTTTCATGATGTCTTACACTGTAAAAATAGTTTGCCAATAGACGTTATTGGAGGATTGGTGCCAAGCCCCAGGGGGGGATGCCACCCCCTGATCAGAGGTAACCATGGCAACCCCACCACAGCCCACCTCCAGGCACCAGTCACACTGTCAAGCAGTGGAAATATATATACTTACCTTGCATTCTATCAGGAGTGAGTGGGTGGGTCAACACAAAGCAAAGCAAGAATCCCCACGTATTAAGTCAATAAACAGCGCGCGCAAAACCAGTCGAGTTCAGACCACGCTGACAAGACTCTGATGAGCGCTGATGTAATCACCACATATTATATATGAGTGACCGCTGACCAAGTATCTATTACAGATAGCGCGCACAACCAGTCAAGCTCAGACCACGCTGACAAGACTTTGATGAGTGCTGAGATAATACCACGTATTACAAGCGCGCGCAAACCAGTCAAGCTCAGACCACGCTGACAAGTCTTTGATGAGTGCTGAGATAATACCAGGTATTACAAGCGCGCGCAAACCAGTCAAGCTCAGACCACGCTGACAAGACTTTGATGAGTGCTGAGATAATACCACGTATTATAAGCGCGCGCAAACCAGTCAAGCTCAGACCACGCTGACAAGACTTTGATGAGTGCTGAGATAATACCACGTATTATAAGCGCGCGCAAACCAGTCAAGCTCAGACCACGCTGACAAGACTTTGATGAGCGCTGAGATAAACCCCATATATTATAGTGAGTGTCTGCTGACTAGCATTGTCTCCTTTTTTACCTTGCCTAAATTACATTTAGCCACATCTAAAGTCAACCGAAAAATTTTCGGCTGACTCGAGCGGACCGGAATCCCGAAGGTGCGAGTTCAAATCCCGCTCGAGTCGACCGAAAATTTTTCGGTTGACTATACCAGTGTAATACATCATGAAAAATTTATAGTACAACGTCTATATACATATACAGTATCCTGCTTACAGTACATTTACTTATAATCAATATGTGTTGTTTTTTTTAATGTAGCACACTTAGTACTAGAACTGGGCAATACATGTGATGAGAGGTAATTAATAACTATAGACACTGCAAGATCCAAATTAACGCTTCGCAAATCGCACGAAGCACTTATGAAAATTTCTGAAAACTGGAAGCAGTTCTACAAAAAATTGCGAAGCTCATTTTTGAAAATTGTAGCGTAACGACTATAACGTAGTATCGTCTCTCACATGTACCGTAACAACTCGAAACACAACATAACGCGAACGTAAGGTAACATTTCAGAACATATTTTAGATTTAGAGTGACTTCTTAGAAGCATGGCGCAACTTTTAGTCTGAATGTATCTTAACTTCTTTGAACGTAGCGCAACTTCTCTGAACGCCGAGTGAACGAAGGATAACTTATGAACATAGCGTAACTTTTCTGAATGTACATGTAGCGAAATTTTTCAGAACGTGGCACATAACTTCTTTAAATGTAGCGAAAACTTTTCTGAACGTAGCTTATAACTTTTTAACGTAACGCAACTTTTTGGCGGCAGTGTAATTTCTTAGAACGAAGCATAATTTTTTTAACTTACAGAAGGTATAGCCTAACTTTTCGGAACGTAACGTAACTTATAAGAACGTAGCAAACAGGACCCTGGACACATAATTTAACCGCTTTTTAATTCACTATTTGCGTAATGTATAATACTATCAGGCTGTTTGTCATAACTCAGATCATCATTACAGTACATGTTTGTACATTTATTTATTTTACTGTTTGTTTTAAAATTTTGTTTCATTCTAGTACATATAGAGAGCCAGCTACAACTCTTGCAGGTATATACCTCATATTCTATTTAAGTTTACATCTGACTGTACTGTTAAGTTAAATGGTATTAAATCACCTTTCATTTACTATAGAGCTAAATGTAGCTACTGCATTACAGTCTGCAAAAAATCACATCCTTTCCACCAACTTATTCCCAAAAATCTTTGGCTTGCAAGCTTCAACATCTTTCCCAATATATTTCTTCTAGTTAAAATTATGATAAAGTGCTCAAACAAATGACTTTTTAAACCTATTTTTTAAACTTTTTTATTTATCTTTTTAGGATTGTCTTCACTTTTGTCAAGTCCAATTCAGGACAGTCCTGAAAAGCAAAGATTTCACGAGGTTGCATATATGCATATTTTTACAGTTAAAATGGAAATACCTTCCCACTCCCTTTTCTGTAGTTGGTTGTGTATTAGTGTATTTCTGTAGCCGCTACCGAAGCGTGAGGAAAGTCTAGCGATAAAAGTCGTCAATTCTTGATGTATATTCATCTGTTGGTATCGATTTGGGATAAACATCCATTGTATTATGAATAAATGCCATTTAAGCCTGGTTTCCATATAGTTGTAATTGTTGTAATTCAGTCGGCAACTGTCGCCGGTCAAGTCTTACAATAATTACAACTTAATGGAAACGCTTGTTGTAATCCAATCGGCGACTGTTGTAGAAGTTGAACCAGGTTCAACTTCTACAACAATTACAACAGTCGCTGATGCGACAACAGTTAATGGAAACATCAATCACCGACATGTCGCCGACTTTTTGCTAGATGTTTGCAACGTAAAACACAAAATTATTTACAAAAACTGGCCAAATCCTTTCAAAAAAACCTCGATTTTGTTAAAGAAGACTATTAAATGACTAGTTCGAAGACTTGAATGCCGTACGCCTGCTCAAATGTTTGCAACTGTCGTCAAACGTTCACGAAACATGAAATTTAAGCGGCGAAGATTACTGAACTTGTAAATAATGCTTGTCATATTGTTATATAAACTGTGAAAATGATCACAAACAAAGTTTTAGTCATTCAATTTGTTTTTGAATATCAAACTTAGCTCATCTGAACCTTGTCAAAACCGAGAAGTCCTCAGTCCGAGCGAATCGGCCATTTGAATTACAACAATTACAACTATATGGAAACATAATTGTTGTAATTCAGTCGGCGATAGTCGGCGACTGAATTACAACAATTACAACTATATGGAAACCAGGCTTTAAAGCTAAATTATACTATTTTTGTACACTTTTCAACAAAAAAATTTCTCATGCAGGCTTCGGTAGCGGCTACAGAAATACAGTAATACGCAACGATCTACAGAAGAAGAAGCAGACCTTGAATTTTGAGGCGCGCGATCGCTCTGGCGCGCTTCCGCTCCCCTTAATATGTTCCTGAGAGAGTGATTTACAGCGCACCTTCGCTGCTTAATTGAAAAGACAGTTTTAAAATAAATATCTCAAATGAATGTCTCAAATCGTTTTTAGTTCAGCATATTGTTTGCTGCCAGTGCCTGCATGTTTAAGTCTTAGTCTGTTACTTAATAATAATAATAGTATAAATAAGTTTTGTGGAAACACCACGTAAAATATTTCTTTGCTAAGCTTTCGGCCTGTTGACTCAGGCCTTCATCAGAGCAATGACAACAAGTTGTTGGCTCACGTCATTTATAAATTAAGCAACTGATCAATTAAATCACGTAAGAATACAATGGCGTATCACGTTAATTTTATTAATTAGAAAACAAAATCAAGAATGTTCTCCGAATAGGGCACGCCACGTGCTATTTAATGGCTGTCCCTCCTGAGAAATAGTGTGATGTTTTGCAATCTCAATGGATTCTCTTGTTCTTCGCGTGAAGTATTGCTTGTCGCTGGCTAAGAGTGATGACTCTTCCCACTTAACACGATGGTTCCAAGCGTGTTTGGCAACAGCAGACTTTTCTTGTTGCGCTTTTATGCAACATGTCTTGTGTTCCTTCAAGCGAGTTGAGAGATTCCTTCCCGTTTCCCCGATGTATACCAAGCCACACTCACAAGGAATGCGATACACTCCAGGCTTAGATAAGCTATCCACTTCATCTTTATGTGTGAAAAGTACCTTGAACAATTTGTGTTGACTACTGTGAAATACCTTCACACCAGCACGATTTAGAATCCTCTCAATCTTGTGAGATGCTGGTCCGATATACGGAAGAGAAACTGAAGGTGGTTCTTGCTGGGGCTGTGTATTCGGCTCTGGATGTACCGAAGGAGTCATAGAAGGTTGAATCATCTTCTCAGGAAAACCGTTGTTAGTTAAAACCAACTTAAGGTGATCTAATTCTTCCTGAAGATGTTCTTCGTCACAAATTGTTCGCGCAATTGGTGTTTCCACAAAACTTATTTATATTACTTTATCGCCATGAAAACGTTCAAAGAATTAGTATATTCGTCTGTTGGTATCGATTTGGGACAAACATCTATTGTATCATGATTAAATGCCATTTAAAGCTAAATTATACTATTTTTGTACACTTTTCAACAACAAAATTTCTCAGGCTTCGGTAGGGGCTACAGAAATACAGTAATACGCAACAAACTACAGAAGAAGAAGCAGACCTTGAATTTTGAGGCGAGCGATCGCTCTCGCGCCCTTCCGCTCCCCTTAATATGTTCCTGAGAGAGTGATTTACAGCGCACCTTCGCTGCTTAATTGAAAAGACAGTTTTAAAATAAATGTCTCAAATGAATGTCTCAAATCGTTTTTAGTTCAGCATATTGTTTGCTGCCAGTGCCTGTTTAAGTCTTAGTCTGTTACTTAATAATAATAATAGTATTATATTATACATTACTATTATTTCTTACTGTTCCACAGTGTTGAATTTATTATGTTATTACATGTAATTGTATATACAATACATGTAATTGTATTGTAGTAACACATTTAGAAAGTATTACTTTAAAATATACTAAGTAAATGTAATAATATTTGAATTTATTAATTTGAATTTATTAAATTTGCCACTTAACGTGTGGCAGGAGAGAGGAACAGAACTTTCGTCCCAATTGACACCAAACTCCTATGTGTAGACAACTAAGACCTAGGTGTTGATTTTACGGAGGGAGGAAAACCGGAGAACCCGGCGAAAAACCCTCGGAGCACAGGAGAGACCAACTACTAAACTCCACTCACATAAGTCCCAAGCTGGCGGAGGACGGGGTTATTCCCAAACGGTCACCCATCCAAGTACTAACCCCGTCCGACCGGGCTTAACTATTGGTGAGAGGCAGCGTCCTAACAGCACACGCCACCCATGTAATAATAAATGTACTGCAGTAATATATTATCCAATAATCAGTCTCAATGGTTGCTTCCACTCCAGGCACTGGCTGCCTAATTAATTAATATTATAAATGATAGTCGTGATTACTGATAGTTTTGGAGAGATCTATCTGTCACTCCCTACCACTCTCCCTAGCAATACCAGGGGAGCGATTTGCCACTCTCCTGCTTTATACAGAATTCAAGGTCTGAAGAAGTGGCAAGGTATTTTCATTTTGACTGTAATAAGTTTTTTTCACGGTCATGACATCGTGTGAGATTACATTTTGCAGATTTGTTACTACAAAAATTTTATGTCATGATTATGTGTTTTCATTTCTTAATGCAGACTAATGAACGTTGTTCTGACGCTGCTGACACAACCACTGCTTTGGACTTCACATGCGTTGGCTTTAAAGCAGACACTTCATTAAACCAACTAAACATGATTGGCAATCAAATGGACATGACCATTTCTACAGGGAGGTTGATTCATGAAGATGTACCGGGTGTCCAAACTACAGAAATGTCTTTTTATCAAGCAGAAACACCAAAAAATCTACACAGGCAACCTCTTCAGAAACTCAATGTGAGTGCTAGGTTATGCTTTAGTCACACAGCCTAGACAGCAGTGGGTTAAGGTCTTCGTTAAGGTTTGCAGGGTCATTTCTGTAAAGCGCTCTCAATTCGTCAGAATTTATGCCACAAAAATAAAATAGATATCTTTAGAAAGCTATAAATTTGTAGAATACAATGGTGTCTTTGGTTTCACGATAAACACAAGCCGTTAATAGTTGTGAAATTTTTTAATTAAAACCAGAGGGCTTCACTCGGGGCGACTTAAGAACAAAGCGTTTCATTTTGATCAAAAAAAATTTTCGCAGTTCGATTCCGAGATAAATGTCCAGCAAAACGGTGTCAGCGTTTTTTTATTTATTGCCTGGTTTCGAATTTATGACTTATTTTGTCCGAATGTTGGTCGAAAAACAGCATTTTTAACTTTGGTCGTCAATAAAATCGGCAAAACTTGACATATCAAAAAACGCTGACACCGTTTTGCTGGAAATTTATCTCGTAATCAAAGTACAAAAAAAGATTTTGAACAAAATAAAACGCTTTTTACTCGAGTCGCCCCGAGTGAAGCCCTCTGGTTTTAATTTAAAAATTCACAACTATTAACGGGTTGTGTTTATCGCGAAACCAAAGACACCATTGTATTCTACAAATTCATAGCTTTCTAACGATATCTATTTTATTTTATTTTTGTGGCATGAATTCTGACGAATTGAGAGCGCTTTACAGAAATGACCCTGCAAACCTAAAGAAGACCTTAAATATTGGTGTAAAGAGTGCAGTCAGTCAGCGCAATGTCTTCATGATGTATTGTATTAACATCGTAACCAAACGTCTTATATAGCCTACTGTGAAACGACTGGTCTTAAAGGGCATATGACTCGAAAATTAAATTTGTCTTATTGAAAAGAACATTTAAAATAATAAGATAACATCTTTTGCAGTTTTTGCTTTCCTTGCTTTTTTTTGAGATATTCCAGCTTGTTTGATATGCAAATGACACAATTTTTTACGTCACATGTGCATAATGAGTTATCAGAAAGGGTTACATATCTTTGCTATTATGAAAACATGGGCTTAACTCAAAGGAAGCATGTGCGTGTTTCTACCCACAACACCAAACATGTAGAATTCCAAGTGATTTCGTTTCACAATAGCAAAGATATGTAACCATCTTTCGGTAACTCATAATACTCATTATGCACGTGTGACGTAAAAAGTTGTGTCATTTGCATATCAAACAAACTGAAATATCTCAAAAACGAAGCAAGGAAACCAAAAACTGCAAAAGATGTTATTTTATCATTTTAAGTGTTCTTTTCAATAAGACAAACTTAATTTTCGAGTCATATGTCCTTTAACACGTAGTTTTGTCATCGTGTGCCTGACTTTAACCTCTTGACTACCAGAGGTTTTCCCTTGACGACTAAAACCGTCTGGCTTTAGCCAGAGTAAAATACTAAAGGCAGGGTAATATAGCAAGCGATGTCCCGCGGTCGCCTCCACGAAATCATAAATGGTCAGGCCTGGGTATATTGGTATTCTTGTCAATGCTGGCGTTGTAATTCTCTCTGCAGTACCATAACTCTCTTTTTACTGACTCTTTTCTAATCTCCACAGAGTTCACCTGAACAAGGAGATGATTTGGATTTTACTTGTCACGGAGGCAACATTCAAGGAGTGATTAACGGAGACATGACCAACAGCAAAATGGAAATGACAAGAAATTACGACCAGTGGGAATTGCAAAAATCATATATGCCCACACCACATTCAACAACATCGGGAGTAAATAGTGAAGATTTGGATTTTACTTGCCACGGAAGCAACATTGAGGGAGTGATTAACGGAGACATGACCAACAACAAAATGGAAATGACAAGAAATTACGACCAGTGGGAGTTGCAAAAATCATATATGCCCACACCACATTCAACAACATCGGGAGTAAATAGTGAAAAGATCAGTTTACAACGCTCTGCGGTAAAATATACAGATTGAGTTATTTTAAGTGTCTATGAAATGAAAAATTCGTTGGCATTTTTGTTGTTTTATTGTACAGAGAAGCATGGCAGGAGCACTCACTGAAAATTTCAAGAGAATCTGATGCGTAGTTTTCGCGCTATTAACTCTCAAAGTTTGCCATGGCTAGTTCGTTCTTGGAGAAAAATTGGGCTTTCGGTAACAATGCTTATGACGTACGCAAATGACAACTATGCATAAGAACAATATATTTCACTATTAATGATCCATCTGCGTACGTCATAAGGCATTGTTACCAAGAAGCCCAAATTTCCCCAAAACAAACTACTCTGGAGTAAATGTGTGTTTCATAGGCACTTTTTAAAAACAACAATCTACCTTTAAATTTACTCTCTAGGTTTGACCATGTTGGTAGATTACTTACAGCTGTAGTAATACTGCTGCAACCAAGTTATTCATGTCTGTCTTTTTTTCTAACACTTTAGCGTTCATCGGAGCAAGGAGACAATTTAGATCTCACCCGATGTAATGCAGGCAACATTGAAAACATACAATGCAAACCTGTTGATCAAGACATAACCAGTAATCAAATGGAACTGACAATGAAGTACGACGAACAGTGGGAGAAATCATATTTGGAAACACCGCTTTCGTCGACACTACTACTAGACGTAAACACTGAGCAAGCCTTGCAATTCCCTGAGGTAAAATACCGCAGGTTGCTTTAGCAGTCTACTACACACGCAAAAACGCACACTCTGTGTCAGACCTGATGCAGAATGATGTCAGATCTGTTCAGAAAAATGTAGCGATCCCTGATACAGCCTGTTGCAGTATCAGCTATGATACACCTATGATATCATATCTGTATCATACCTGCGGCTACAACAGACTGTTCAGAACAGATTCTGTCAAACTGTATCAGCCTGACACGGTTAGTGCTGTATCAGTTTGATATAACAGACTGAACAGGTATGTTGTCTACGGAGCTGTCGCAGTCTGTTAGAAATTCTAACTAAATGTTTATACATCAGCGCTGGTACATTCTGTAGCTGTCAGGCTGTATCAAGGGTCGCTACATTTCTCTGAACAGATCTGATATCAGAGCTGATCAGACTGTGCGTTTTTACGTGTGTATTTGATATGGGGTGAACTGCCGACGGAGGCTTTTAGGGACACAATACTTAGTATATGGTGCAGATGTAGTATCTGCAACGTCTCTATATGAAAGGTCATATTTCGATCATCTAAAATCGCATTTAAATTCGTTTTCTTCTAAGATTTTTCTCGCGCATTTTTCATTATAGCGTTCACCAGAAGAAGGAGAGAGTTTAGATTTGACTTGTCAGGGAAACGATATTCAGAAGCGAGGAATGAACGACGAAGCCATCACCAGCGACCAAATGGACATGACAGGGAATTATCAACAGTGGGAGTTGGGTAAATCGACTATGGTGACACCACACTCAACAACATCGAGAATGGACAATAATCGGAGCTTTGGACACTCTGGGGTAATGTGTGTTTATTTATAACAACAACAACAACAACAACAACAACAACAACAACAACAACAACAATAACAACAACAGCAACAACAACAACAACAACAACAACAACAACAACAACAACAACAACAACAACAACAACAACAACAACAACAACAACAACAACAACAACGGCAACAACAACAACAACAACAACAACAACAACAACAACAACGGCAACAGCAACAACAACAAGCACAGTAATAACAACAGCAACGACTACAACAACAGCAACAACAACAACAACAACAGCAACGGCAACAGCAACAACAAGCACAGTAGTAACAACAGCAACGACTAGAACAGCATCCATATAGCAACCACATTAACAACAGCCATTACAACAACATTAGCAGCACCACCACCACCAATAGCAGCAACAAAAACAATAACAACAACAGCAGCAGCAACAAAAAAACAACCACCACAACAACAACAACAACGACAGCACCACCACCAACAGCAACAAAAACAACAGCAGCAAAAACAACAACAACAGGAACAACAACAACAGCAGCAACAAGAACAAGAACGACAACGTCGAACACAGTAGTAGCAGCGGCAAACAACAACAACGACAACAACAACAACAACAACAACAACAACAACAACAACAACAACAACAACAACAACAACAACAACAACAACAACAACGACCACAACAACAGCACCACCACCACCAACAGCAACAAAAACAACAGCAGCAAAAACAACAACAACAACAGGAACAACAACAACAGCAGCAACAACAAAAACAATAACGACAACGTCGAACACAGTAGTAGCAGCGGCAACCACAGCAGCAACAATAGTCACAACAATAACGAAAACGACGACGACAACAGCAGCAGCAACAACAACAACAATGAAAGTGCTGGCGAAGCCATATAATAAACTAATGATCATTACGGGAAGTATCAGACCAGACAAGACTTTTCTCTGACTCACATTTTTCTCAATAGCAATCACCCGAACAAGGAGACAATCTAGATTTCACTTGTCAGGGAAGCAACATGCATGATAACCAAGATGTCTCCAGTAACCAAATGGATATGACAAGAAATTACGAGAAGTGGGAATTAGAAAAATCCTCTTCAGCCACACCACATTCGACGATATCGAAAGAAAACAATGTTCAGAGCTTACAGCGCTCTCAGGTAATATATGTAATAATATATCTTACACGAGAAGCCGTTTATTATCTGATTTGAAAACATTTACCCTGCGAGTCAGAGCCCCTTTCCGACCTACGCAAGCTTCGGGGGAAAGTAGGCTCTGCCAACAAACTCGATATTTCTTTTTGAGCATGCGTGAACGGTTGCCAAGACACTATTTTGGGCCCAGGCTCTAACGCGTCACTTCCTATTTTCCTGCTTACGCATGTTCGTAAACTAGAACTTGTTTGACCAGTTTAAAACCTGACTGACTCGCCCCAAACTTGGGGCGAAGATCGAGTTTGTTGGCAGAGCCCACTTTCCCCCGAAGCTTGCGTAGGTCGGAAAGGGGCTCTGACTCGCAGGGTAGAAAACAACATTGAGAAGTGTGTTGAAAAACGAGGCGATAGCCAAGTTTTTAACTCACTTCGAGGTGTTTTTAAATTAGATGATAAACGGCTTTCGAGTGTATGGTATAGCTTCTCAAACAAATCAGTATTTAAAGAGAAATTTGAGGTAAAACTTGTCTTAATTTATGGGCGTTTATTACCACATTTCACAATAACGTCTCGGGAACTGGTTTTCATTGTGTTTTCCTCATGAATTATTAATGAATTTGAGAGAAATATATGTGCATACATGAGAAGGATTGATATGAAAAAAACGCGATGTTGAGAAAACCATTGAGTTAACCCCTTGACTGCCGCCTTCTACTTTTGTTATTCAGTTATTCTAGCTAATGCTTGTCTTAAAGTGTCTACTGAAAGCCCAATTTTTCTCCAAGAACGAACTAGCCATGGCAAACTTTGAGAGTTGATAACGCGAAAACTACGCATCAGATTCTCTTGAAATTTTCAGTGAGCACTCCTGCCATGCTCCTCTGTACAATAAAACAAAAATACCAACGAATTTTTCATTTCATAGACACTTTAAAAATATCAAACGAAATTAAGTGACTAGAATATTCCTGCTTGTAAATTTTCAGGTCATGTTACCAAGGACAATTGTTGTGGAAAGGCCATTCTTTAAAAAAGTAGAATGTCCTAAAATAAATCCTTTAGCATTTCTGAATGAGCTCAAAACTGATCGCAAGATCTCCAAAAAAGATACCAAATTCGTCCTACATGATCCAAATACGCCCAAGACTGACAAAGACCAGGCAGAGGTAAGTTAGTTTGCAAATATTGTGGGACACTTGGGACATGCGTGTTTCTCCCTTTCCGTTTTCAATGTTGAAAATGAACGAATTTTGACGAAAATAAAGGGTTCCGTACTCAACACATGCACTTTGTACGGGTCTTATAAAAACTCTTAAAGTGCCTATGAAATTAAATTTTTTATTGCTTCATTTGAAAGAGCATCAAAAAGTAAGACAATATGCAGTTTACCATTCCTTGATATCTTTTATAGTTCCAGAGTTATAAAGATTTAAAGATGTCAAAATGAAGAAAAAATATTGCTGGCTGGCACAAACAAATTGCTGATTCAGTGCAAATTGTGACGTCATGTGGTTTGCATGTTAATTTGGTGAATGTTTAAATGAACTATAGCTCAGTTACTGTGTGCCAGAATCAAATGAACCTTTGCACACATATAGTGCAGGATGAAACACAGTTGATAATATCACCAATTTTGTTGTCAAGGTAACACTGTTGTACCCAGGCCCCTTGCATGGATTTTATAAAACACCATGTATTTATCTCTGTGGGCATAATTTTCAAATTATTATAGTATAAACGTATTTTAGGCATGCATAGGTATGACAAGCACTTGTCTGATATTATTTTATCCTTGTCAGGACAGAGAAGGTGGTTTATATATAAACTCCGTGCAAGGGGCCTGGGTACAACAGTGTTACCTTGACAACAAAATTGGTGATATTATCAACTGTGTTTCATCTTGCACTATATGTGTGCAAAGGTTCATTTGATTCTGACACAGTAACTGATATATGGTAGACTGCATATTGTCCTACATTTTCATGCTCTTTCAAATGAAGCAATAAAAAATTTAATTTCATCGGCACTTTAAGTTTCAACATTGAAAAGAGAGTAGGATGATAGGATGAAACAAAACGAAGTTACAAAAGTGAAATAAAAGTAGCGTGCTGCGTAGGCAGTGTTGAAACAACAATGGAAATATAGTAAGGTTAGATATACTGCCGAAATAGAGAACATAGGAGTCTAACGTTTCGAGCGAAGGCCCTTCGTCAGAGAGAAACGTGATGGGATCCTCTGCACTTTTTGTCGCCATTGTAATTTATTTCGACGTGCATTTTTCACTGCATATACACTAATAAATTACCCTGGTTCCAGAGGTTTTCTCCCGGCATTTTCTAGCCGCGGTGAGACAGTACTAATAAATCTACTTGGTTACAAAATTCTAGGATACATGTACGTTACCAAGTTCAAGCAGAGGAGAGGGACTATTGTTTGGAAAGTTAGAGAGTCCCAAAATGAATGGCTCAGCTTTCTTGAATAAACTCAGAGGCAATGGTGCTAAGATTGTCTCCTCGGTCTCTACAGAACATAGAAAAATAAACCGCTCGGCTTTCTTGAATGATTTCAAGGCCAATGATACTAAGATTGTCTCCTCAGTCTCCATGGAAAATAGCAAAATAAACGGCTCGGCTTTCATGAATGATTTCAAGGCCAATGATGCTAAGATTGTCTCCTCAGTCTCCGTGGAAAATAGCAAAATAAACGATTCGGCTTTCTTGAATGACTTCAAGGCCAATGATGCTAAGATTGCCTCTATGGAAGATAGAAAGCCTGATTCGAGAGGTCGAGATCTGGCTGCGACTAGAGGTCAGTCAGATATCGTTGATTATCAAGATGCTGACATGAAAACGTTGGAGTGCCAAAAACTAAACGGTTCAGCTTTCTTGAACGAAATCAAGACTAATGATGCTGACGTTGTCTCTATGGAAGGTAACCAGATTAATTTATTAATAAGTGGTCAAGATATGGCTACGACTGGATGTCAGTCAGATATCGTTAACTGTCAAGATATAGAGATGAAACAGGCACAAGGCAAGTAATCAAAGAGGAGTGTTTATTTATTAGAGAGATGGGTGTTGATTAGAGAGAGGGGTATTGATTAGAGAGAGGGGTGTTGATTGGAGAGAGAGGTGTTGATTAGAGAAAGGGGTGTTTATTAGAGAGGTGGGTGTTGATTAGAGAGAAGGGTGTTTATTAGAGAGAGATGTTTTGATTAGAGAAAGGGTGTTTATTAGAGAGAGGGGTGTTGATTAGAGAGAAGGGTGTTGGTTGGAGAGAAGGGTGTTTATTAGAGAGAGAGGTGTTGATTAGAGAGAGGGGTGTTGATTAGAGCGAGAGAGGTGTTGATTAGAGAGAGGGGTGTTGATTGGAGAGAGAGGTGTTGATTAGAGAGAGGGGTGTTTATTGGAGAGAGAGGGGTGTTTATTGGAGAGAGAGGTGTTGATTAGAGAAAGGGATGTTGATTAGAGAGAGGGGTGTTTATTGGAGAGAGGGGTGTTGATTAGAGAGAGATGTGTTGATTAGAGAGAGGGATGTTGATTAGAGAGAGGGGTGTTTACTGGAGAGTGGGGTGTTTATTGGAGAGAGAGGTGTTGATTAGAGAGAGGGGTGTTTATTGGAGAGAGAGGTGTTGATTAGAGAGAGGGATGTTGATTAGAGAGAGGGGTGTTTATTGGAGAGAGAGGTGTTGATTAGAGAGAGGGGTGTTTATTGGAGAGAGAGGTGTTGATTAGAGAGAGGGGTGTTTATTGGAGAGAGGTGTTGATTAGAGAGAGGGGTGTTTATTGGAGAGAGAGGTGTTGATTAGAGAGAGGGATGTTGATTAGAGAGAGGGGTGTTTATTGGAGAGAGAGGTGTTGATTAGGGAGAAGGGTGTTTATTAGAGAGATGGGTGTTGATTAGGGAGAGGGATGTTGATTGGAGAGAGGGGTGTTGATTAGAGAGAGTGGTGTTGATTAAAGAGAGGGATGTTGATTAGGGTGAGGTGTGTTGATTAGAGAGAGGGGTGTTGATTAAAGAGATGGGTATTGGTTAGAGAGACGGGTGTTTATTTGAGAGAGAGAAAGAGGTGTTGATTAGAGAGAGGTGAGTTTATTAGGGAGAGGAGTGTTGATTAGATAAAAGGGTGTTTATTAGAGAGAGGGGTGTTGATTAGAGAGAGGGGTGTTGATTAGAGAGAGGGGTGTTGATTAGAGAGAGGGGTGTTGATTAGAGAGAGGTGTGTTTATTAGAGAGAGGGGTGTTTGTTAGAGAGAGGGTGTTGATTAGAGAGAGGCGTGTTGATTAGAAAGAGGGGTGTTGATTAGAGGAAGGGGTGTTTATTAGAGAGAGGGGTGTTGATGAGAGAGGGGTGTTTGTTCGAGAGGTGTGTGTTAATTAGAGAGAGGGGTGTGTTGATTAGAGAGAGGGGTGTATTGATTAGAGAGAGGGGTGTTGATTAAAGAGAGGGGTGTTGATTAAAGAGATGGGTGTTGATTAGAGAGAGAGAGAGAGGTGTTGATTAGAGAGAGAGAGGTGTTTATTAAAGAAAAGGGTGTTTATTAGATAGATGGGTAAGTCTCTGTAACTTTTATCTTAGTTCCAGGCATTGTGCTGACTCCGAATGCAGTCGATCTTGTGCAGTCACAGATTATTCCTGTGTGCAAGAGAAACTTGTCTGTAATATCAGAAGAAAGTGCTGTTGAGCAGAGCATGAACCAGAAAAAAGATGAAAATCAGTATGTATTACTCGTTGTGAAATGAACATAGCGATAGAATGTTTCTGACCTAAGCTGACCCCAGCTCAGCTCAGCTGACCACCAGCTGAGCTATAACCCCCAAACGGTATGCATATAACTATCTAGTGGTTATATGCATACCGTTCTCCGGTATGCAGATAACCAGCTGGTGGTAATACCATAGAGATCATGTAAATACTAGAGGGGGCATTAGCGGGAAAATTTGGTAACCACATGGGGGCCGCCATTACCTATGATATTTCAGTCAATTGGTTGGCAAATGTATAAGACCCAGTCCTTTGCCAACCAACGCGCCTAATGTTTGCCTCTAAAAAAATCCAAGATGGCGGCGTTCAATTGGTTACCCGCCGTTGACTGAAACTAAGATAGGATGCCCCCTCTAGTATTTATATGATCTCTATGGGTAATACAATTTCCCGGTATGCATATAACCACCAGATGGTTATCTGCATTGATATGTATTAAAATTGCGTTAATAGTTGAATCAAAAATTTGTATAGGGAACTATTTGCTTGAGATTGTCATAGCCCTGTACGTAAAAAACAAACAAACAAAGCAACTGAAATACAGTACAAACGTAGATTGCTGTGTAGGCAGTGTTTTGGATAGAGCAAAGTAAAAAGGTGGTAAACTGCCGATATTTTTAGTAACGAGATAGTGACATTTTGAGCACGGTGTAAACATTTTGGCCACGTGCCTTTCACCTCTGTGACCCAGGTTCAATTCCTGCTCTCAGCAGTTATCTGATTAAAATTTCACCTTGGCCGCATGTGAGAAGAGTGCTTCCAGTTTGACACTACCAAACATCGCAGGTTTCCTCCGGGTACTCCGATTTCCTCCTGTAATGTTTTATCATATTTGTACCATTAGTAGTAGTAGTATGTTCTTTTTAACCATTCTTCACATTTATATTATATTATATTATATTATATTATATTATATTATATTATATTATATTATATTATATTATATTATATTATATTATATTATATTATATTATATTATATTATATTATGTTATATTATATTATATTATATTATATTATATTATATTATATTATATTATATTATATTATAGAAACACTGGACCAATGAGGGATGGCCCTTACTGGACCTCTAGGGAGAACAGTTAGCTATTAACTGATAGAGCTATCCAGTATAAATAAGATTAGTTTAGTTTAATTTAGTTTAGTTTAGTTTAGTTTAATTTAGTTTAGTTTAGTTTAGTTTAGTTTAATTTAGTTTAGTTTAATTTAATTTAATTTAGTTTAGTTTAGTTTAGTTTAGTTTAATTTAGTTTAGTTTAGTTTAGTTTAGTTTAGTTTAATTTAGTTTAGTTTAATTTAGTTTAGTTTAGTTTAATTTAGTTTAGTTTAGTTTAGTTTAGTTTAGTTTAGTTTAGTTTAGTTTAATTTAGTTTAGTTTAGTTTAATTTAGTTTAGTTTAGTTTAATTTAGTTTAGTTTAGTTTGGTTTAGTTTAGTTTAGTTTAATTTAGTTTAGTTTAATTTAGTTTAATTTAGTTTAGTTTAATTTAGTTTAGTTTAGTTTAATTTAGTTTAGTTTGGTTTAGTTTAGTTTAATTTAGTTTAATTTAGTTTAGTTTAGTTTAGTTTAGTTTAGTTTAGTTTAGTTTGGTTTGGTTTAGTTTAATTTAGTTTAGTTTAATTTAGTTTAATTTAGTTTAGTTTAATTTAGTTTAATTTAGTTTAGTTTAGTTTAATTTAGTTTAGTTTAGTTTGGTTTAGTTTAGTTTAATTTAGTTTAGTTTAATTTAGTTTAATTTAGTTTAGTTTAATTTAGTTTAATTTAGTTTAATTTAGTTTAGTTTAATTTAGTTTAGTTTAGTTTGGTTTAGTTTAGTTTAATTTAGTTTAGTTTAATTTAGTTTAGTTTAATTTAGTTTAGTTTAGTTTGGTTTAGTTTAGTTTAATTTAGTTTAGTTTAGTTTAATTTAGTTTAGTTTAATTTAGTTTAGTTTAGTTTGGTTTAGTTTAGTTTAATTTAGTTTAGTTTAATTTAGTTTAGTTTAGTTTAGTTTAGTTTAGTTTAGTTTAGTTTAATTTAGTTTAGTTTAGTTTGGTTTAGTTTAGTTTAATTTAGTTTAGTTTAATTTAGTTTAGTTTAGTTTAGTTTAATTTAGTTTAGTTTAGTTTGGTTTAGTTTAGTTTAATTTAGTTTAGTTTAATTTAGTTTAGTTTAGTTTAATTTAGTTTAGTTTAGTTTGGTTTAGTTTAGTTTAATTTAGTTTAGTTTAATTTAGTTTAATTTAGTTTAGTTTTACTGCTACTAAAAATCTCGGCAGTGTACGACCTTTTCACTTTGAACCACGGTAGCGATTGAGCAAATAAGGGATATACTATAGAAACGTTGAGTTCTTCTTAGGCATTGTGCTGGATTAGGATTGCTTATTTTCACTTACAGAAAACAATGCGAGAAGGACAAGGAACCTGATGAGGATGAGGTAAGTTGAAGCCAGTCCACATCAGAAAGAAAATGTTTTGTCTGCCCCTGGTCCGTAACGTAAATATTAAACTCTGTATACACGGAACCGCATGACAAAACTTGTACGGTTTCGCTTGTTTAAAGACCGTTTTCCACTGCTACCGTACAGAAAGTTAGCGTTTTTCTTTGTCTTATGAGTTATTGAGCAGAACTAATGTCCTTAAGACAAAAGAAAACGCAACGTTTCGGTACAGTTGGAGAGCAGGGCTTAATCAGGGAAATATGATAATCTTGCCCTTTTTTTGTCAAATCCTATTTTCTCACTAGAAGCCGTACACCTACAAAGAATTTCGAGTTATGGGTCATGTTACTTTCATGCGCCATGTCATCAAACGAAGTGAAACACCAATAATAGAGGTAGGGACAGTGTTCGTATTTAACTCGATGTTCGTTTTATTTTTTTAGAAAAAGGTGTCAACATTATGGAGGGGATAACTTAGGAATATTTTATCTTTTTAATGAAGTTACATTTATATCAAGTAGCCATGCATTCTCTATCATCAGCATTGTTATTATCATCATCATCGTTATTGTCATCATCACCATCATTATCATAATCATATCATTATCACCACCATCATCATCACCATCATCATCATCATCATCACCATCATCATATCATCATTATCATCACCATTATCACCACCACCATCATCATCACCATCATCATATCATCATTATTATCATCATCATCATTATCACAATCATCACCATTATCATCACCATCATCATATCATCACCATCATCATCATTATCACCACCATCATCACCATCATCATCATCACCGTCATCATCATTATCACCACTACCATCATCATGATCATCATCACCACCATCATCACCATCACCACCATCATCATCACCATCATCATCATCATCACCATCATCATCATTATCACTACCATCATCACCATCATCATCATCATCATCATTATCACCATCATCATCATCATCATCACCATCATCACCACCATCATAATAATAATCTAAGATCGATTAAGCTAACGTTAATTTTGTGGAGGGAGGAAAACTGGAGAAAAATCTTCACACTGAACACAGAAAAAAAACGACATCTCTACTTGTATGACTGGCCCGAAGCCTGGACAGGTGGTCACCCATCCAAGTAATAACCCCGTCTAAGTCTAACTGGTTTAACTTTAAGTTTTGAGCAATGAGAGGCTACGCGCCAACAGCACACGCTTCTCGACCACTTTGCTATTCCACGTGGGTGACAGTTAAATAAGAGTTTGATTGTACGCTTCCTGAGGCATACATTATCATTATTAATATTTCTTTCAGGATGCTCAACCCTCCGAAATGAAAGACATCATATACGAAAAATGCTTGCGTGAAGCGAAATTTGACATCTGGCACAACAATTTCGAACAGTTTCAAGCAGAAATAAGAACGTAAGGATTTATCTAGTAGATTATTATTTTTTTAAATATTTTTTCGTCTCGTGTCGTAGTTTTTTGTTCTTTACGTGCGCTGTATATGTGTATGTATGTATATATATATATATATATATATATATATATATATATATATATATATATATGTATATATTGTTACTTATTGATAACTATTATTTACTGGATCTAGCCTTGAGATTTTTCAATTTTTTTTCTAATCTATCACTGTTCGCCTCGACTAGCCTTTGCTAATTGCGGACAGTGATTGTTACTGTATAATTTTTGATTTCAATAAAAATGATGATGATGATGATGATGATGTAGCGTCATCTGTGATCTATTACAGTAGACGCACACACGCACGCACGCACGCCCAAAAATGTAAGCTCTTTACTAAATGCCAGCCAGTTATTTTTTTGTATATATATTTTTTCGGTTTGTTAAGGAACGAAAGGTTATTATCTTTAAAAGAAGAAGAGTTGAATAAGTCGAACCCTGCAGTATTTGGAAAGCTAAAAAGAGCAGTGGCAATGGGCACACAGGTGAGGAAAACTAGAAACGAAGTGCGATGTATATTCTGATTGAAGCGTTATTGCTTTTTTGTTGGGTGTTTTAGGATTCAATTGAAAAGAGGATAATGTTACTGAAGCGGGCTTGTAACTTCAGCGTCTTTTCTAAATGGTACGATAGGCAAACTGAAATAGTCGAACAAGTACTGTATTCCCTAAAGGTAATTATCATCATTATATTATCTTCACCACCATCACCACTACCACCATTATCATCACCACCATTTTCACCATTACCACCACCACCACCATCATCACCACTACGACCACCATCACCACCACATCTACCACCATCATCACCATCACTATAATCACAACTACCACCATTATCATTATCACCACCACCATTTTCACCTTTACCACCACCACCATCATCACCACTACCACCACCACCATTTTCACCATTACCACCACCACCATCATCATCATCACCACTACGACCACCATCACCACCTCATCTACCACCATCATCACTATAATCACCACTACCACCATTACCATCACCACCACCACCATTACCATCACCACTACCACCATTATCATTATCACCACCACCACATCTACCACCATCATCACCATCACTATAATCACCACTACCACCATTATTACCACCACCATCATCATCACCACCACTACGACCACCATTACCATCATCACCACCACTGCGACCACCATCACCACCACATCTACCACCATCATCACCATCACTATAATCACCACTACCACCACCCTCATCATCACCACTACTACGACCACCACTACGACCACCATCATCACCACCACCATCATCATCACCACCACCATCATCATCACCACCACCATCATCATCACCACCACCACTACGACCACCATCATTACCACGACCATCATCATCACCACCACTACGACCACCACTACGACCACCATCACCACCACCACCATCATCATCACCACCACCACTGCGACCACCATCATCACCACATCTACCACCATCTTCACCATTACTATAATCACCACTACCACCATTACTACCACCATCATCACTATCATCATCATCACCATCACCACCAACATCGTCATCACCACCATCATCATTACCACTACGACCACCATCACCACCACATCTACCACCATCTTCAGCATTACTACCACCATCATCACTGTCATCATCACCACCATTCACCACCAGCATCGTCATTGCCACTATCATCGTCATTACCACCACCACCACCATCATCATCATCATCATCATCATCATCATCATCATCATCATCATCACTGTAAAAGTATGTGGTCTTATAGTATAAACTGTATGGTAGCTAATACTTTGTTTTTCTGCTTTCATTTCTAGGGAAAGAAGGAACTCCTTTCAAATGACGAATCTCTTCTACAGAACCGTGAAAATGAGCTAGATGATGACAGTCTTGAAGTGGATAAACGTAAGTTCTATCTTGTTCATAGATAATACTTAGTAAATTTGAATATCAGTTGATTCCGACGAACGTGAAGTACTATCGTTCAATCATGATTCTTCTGTAATATGAGCATGGGTGGCGTGTGCTATTAGGGCGTTGCCTCTCACCAATAGTTAAGCCCGGTTAGACGGGGTTAGTACTTGGATGGGTGACCGTCTGGGAACAACTCCGTTCTCGAGCTTGGGACTCATGTGAGTAGAGTTTAGTTGGTCTCTCCTGTGCTTCGAGGGGTTTTCGCCGGGTTCTCCGGTTTTCCTCCCTCCATAAAAATCAACACCTTCATCTTAATAACTATTTCATGTATTGTAAATATATAGCTATACCTATTTATGTATTCTGTTGTACACTGTAATGCGCATTCGATCATTACGTCATGAAGAATACGCAATATAAATCACTAATTATTATTAATTATTATTATTATTAATATTTTAGCTTCAATTTATTTTTTAGTTATCATGGTGTTGGAAGCAAAGAATCAAGACTTAGAAGTGACGCTAGACTCAGAAGAAAAGGTATTTGTGTGTTACAGTAAGCGTTGTCAGTGAGTGTTGTTCTAGCTAATTAACAGCTTTACAACCTTACAAAGTAACTTAAATCGTCTTTCCAATAAAAAATGGTCTGATCTGATTTTAGAAATGGGATGCGTACAAGAAAAAAACTGATGAATTTAAAAGACAGCTCGAAGGATTTGAACTAGGTTTGTCAGTGTACATGTACTTTAAAAACTAATTATAGTCAGATTCAGCTTGCTTTTGAAATTCGTTTGTCAACATTTGTTGGAAGGTTGGGAACTAGGTACGGAAGTTCGCGAAGTTCATTGTCAAGTTCGAATTTAATAAGCTTTGAATTGAATTCCTTTGGTGAAATCACGGAGTAGAAGATTATTTGTTGTATAGTGTTTGATAGAAATGAAGAATAATAGATACTTGGTTAAACAGAAACAAATTGCCAACTTAAATTTGTATCTACGTCGCAATGTAGTTCTAAACATTGCAACGTAAGTTCGGAATGTTCATTTCAATTATTCGTTTCGGATTTCAAAATCAAGCTGAAACTGATTATAATAATTCATGAGGAAAACACTTAAGCCCCGGTCAAACGAGGATGAGAGTTGATGAGAGTTGGCAAGCGGGAGTTTGTCTGAGAGTTTTCTCAACTCTCATGCATGCCCCGGTCAAACGAGGATGAGAGTTGATGAGAGTTGACCATGAGACTTGACGAGAGTTGTAGGATTTACCGCGCGTAGCAGGAGACTAGGAACGAATTTCGAAGTAAACAAAGTTCGTATTTTTACAATCTCGTACTGGACAAATAAATAGACATATATATTTTACATTCTTGCCTTTTCTTGTCACGAAAAGTCACATTAAACTCTCATCAACTCTCATATGCCAACTCTCATGACCGGTCAAATGAGCAAAAACTCTCATCAACTCTCATTAAAATTTGAACCAGCTCAAAGTTGATGAGAGTTGATAAGAGTGCATGAGAGTCGATGAGAGTTGGTGGTCAAACGCGACCGAGAGTTGCAACTCTCATCGACTCTCATCAAATCTCATCCTCGTTTGACCGGGCCTTAAGTACCATGTTTTGATCAAAATCTGATAAAAAATCCTCCGGATTTACAGAAACTTTAGCTTTGATTTTCTGGACTTAGAAACGTTGTTTTTCAAAATTACTACGCTAATGACTGCTGTTCATGTTTTAAATATTACTTGAAATGATACGAAAGACTACCCAATGAAACAAGAGTATCGTTACTATGATCATATAGATATCGTTGATTTTCTAATTGCTAATTTATATATTTATTTCATTTTTTAGAACTACAAACAAAAGAGAGCCAGCGGGAATATCTGGCTAGGTGAGGACAAACCATCTTCAGCGAATTTGCTTCATTGGATTTTTTGTGTTTTGCTAAATGAAAACATTTTGTTGTTACTTTTTTATAAAGTGAAAAGAACACCATATCTTGCCAGATTGCTGATCAAAAGAATAAAAAGACGGAGTTAGAAAATAATATTCAGAAACTAAGTGACGACATGGTAACTTTTGTCCGAGTTTGTTTGAACGAAATACTGACGTGTCGAGCTGAATCCTTCATCGGAGTGAAACCTGGCTTCCATATAGTTGTAATTGTTATAATTCTGTCGCCCATTAAGTCTTACAACAATTACGATTTAATGGAAACGCGAGTTGTAATTGTTGCATTGCAATCGGCGATCGATCGCTGACTGTTGTAGAAGTTGAACTCGTAGAAGTTGAACCGAGTTCAACTTCTACAACAATTACAACAGTCGCCGATGCAACAACAGTTAATGGAAACATCAATTGCCGACAGTCGGCGACTTTTCGCTAGGGTTTTGCAACCTAAAAGGCCAAATTCATTACAAAAACCGGCCAAATCCTTTCAAAAAAATCTCGATCTTGTTAGAGAAGTCTACCGAATGACTAAGTGGAAGACTTGAGCGCCAAACTCTGAACTCAACGTTCACAAATGTCCTTAAACGTTCACGAAACATGAGAGAGTCAAAGCGACAAAATTACTGCACTTAAATACTACATGCTATATTGTTATATATCCTGTAAGAGTGATTACAAACAAACTTTTAGTCTTCCAGTTTGTTTTTGAACACCATATTTAGCTCATTTAAGCATTTTAAAAACTGAGAAGTCCTGAGTTCGAGCGAATCGTCAATTTGAATTACAACAATTACAACCATATGGAAACCAGGTTTAAAGGGTATGTCTCTCCTCTGACGAAGAACTGCTCGAAACGCCAGTATGTCGTTCCAAATATCCTACCCAATTCACCATCTTTAGCACTATTCTTTAAATATTAAACCAAATGTTATATTTGTTAGGCATATGCCGATTTGAATTTAAAAGAAATGAAAAAGAATCTGCCCTATCTTGAAGGGTAAGGAGAAAAATAGAATTGTTTTTAAAAGAATGTAATTTATTCTTTGATAAAACTATTTGGATATTAACGTATTTCATGTTTTTTTCTAAAAAGAATTCAGGAATGGAGTTTAACAGAACACGATGCCAACTTTTTGAAATTCACATTTCTGTGTAGTACTTTTGACCTGGAGGTCTCCTACGAAGAGCAAGAAGGTTAGAATTATCGTATTTAACTCTTTCACGCATGGCTCTCCCCATTGACGAGTAAAACAGTCTGGTGTTAGACAGAGTAAAAAAGTCTGGCGTTAGACAGAGTAAAATAGTCTGGTGTTAGACAGAGTAAAAAAGTCTGGTGTTAGACAGAGTAAAAAAGTCTAGTGTTAGACAGAGTAAAATAGTCTGGTGTTAGACAGAGTAAAATAGTCTGGTGTTAGACAGAGTAAAATCGTCTGGCGTTAGCCAGAGTAAAATAGTCTGGTGTTAGACAGAGTAAAATAGTCTGGTGTTAGACAGAGTAAAATAGTCTGGTGTTAGACAGAGTAAAATCGTCTGGTGTTAGACAGAGTAAAAAAGTCTAGTGTTAGACAGAGTAAAATAGTCTGGTGTTAGACAGAGTAAAATAGTCTGGTGTTAGACAGAGTAAAATCGTCTGGCGTTAGCCAGAGTAAAATAGTCTGGCGTTAGACAGAGTAAAATAGTCTGGTGTTAGACAGAGTAAAAAAGTCTGGTGTTAGACAGAGTAAAAAAGTCTAGTGTTAGACAGAGTAAAATAGTCTGGTGTTAGACAGAGTAAAAACGTCTGGCGTTAGACAGAGTAAAATAGTCTGGTGTTAGACAGAGTAAAATAGTCTGGTGTTAGACAGAGTGAAATTGTCTGGTGTTAGACAGAGTAAAATTGTCTGGCGTTAGACAGAGTAAAATAGTCTGGCGTTAGACAGAGTAAAATAGTCTGGCGTTAGACAGAGTAAAATAGTCTGGCGTTAGACAGAGTAAAATAGTCTGGTGTTAGACAGAGTAAAATTGTCTGGTGTTAGACAGAGTAAAATCGTCTGGTGTCAGACAGAGTAAAATTGTCTCGCGTTAGACAAAGTAAAAATATAAAGTTGTTCGACAACAACGATGCGCATGAAAGGGTTAAAATGCTTATCTCATTTTTTTGGATTTTATATATTCGTCATCTTTGGGTTCTCCGGAGTAAAATTGCAATATATC
This sequence comes from Corallium rubrum, assembly GCA_964035015.1. Classification (NCBI taxonomy): domain Eukaryota; kingdom Metazoa; phylum Cnidaria; class Anthozoa; order Scleralcyonacea; family Coralliidae; genus Corallium; species Corallium rubrum. The sequence goes on from OZ036003.1 coordinate 12,259,748, forward strand.
TTGTCCTTCCGAAATTTCATCTTCGTGGACTTTTTTTGCCGTCAAAGTTGGTAACTGCTTACAGGAGGTGACCTCGAAAAAGGTATGATCTTTTGGAAAGAAACGGTGCTTACAGCACTATGCTACTATTTCGCACTTTCACAACAAATAATTAGAAAGTGTAATTCTATTGTAAGAACTCTTTCTTTCCAAAAGCTCATTCCTTTTTCGACGTCATTTACCGTAAGTAGTTACCCATTTTGATTGCAAAAAAGTCCATGAAGATGACATTTTGAAACGACAAAATTTTTTTGCAGTTAATTGACACAAAACTATAATTATATATTTATACTATAGACTCCAGTTTGCCAGCCAAAACCAAACATATCAGTCTTATCTCTCAACTATCAGGTATTGTGAGCAATTATAAGGTTGAGCGATGTATCGTAATTTATCAGTAAACACATTTGCCGATATCGAAACAGTGGCAAGTTACGATGTTTCTCCAATGCCAATGTTGCGATTTTGTGGGCACTTAGTTTTACACGCGTCATGAGTTTAGTTTGATTGTATTTTTTATTGTAATTATTTTAGATCGTAGTATTCCTCTTGCAAAACTTGCTCATCAGCTCATCGTCCAGAAGTTTTCCCAAAACGATTTCCTGATAATGTTTCCGACTCGCGATAGGCTACCCCAGGTAAGTGGAACGTTTACAGATAGCAGGGATGAGTAGGGAAATCTGTGGATATCAGGGGGATGAGTAGGGAGATCTTTGGATATCAGGGGGGTGAGTGGGATATCAGGGGATACATTGGGAATCTATGGATATTAAGGGATGCGTATGGATATCTTTGAATATCAGGGGAGAAGTAGGGAAATCTATGGACATCAGGCGGTGAGTAGGGAGATCTTTGGAATCAGGGGGGATGAATGGGGACATCTATGGATATCAGGGGATAAGTACGGAAATATATGAATATCAGGGGGTGAGTAGGGAGATCTTTGGATATCAGGGGATAAGTAGGGAGATCTATGGATATCAGGGAATGAGTAGGGAGATCTATGGATATAAGAGGATGAGTGGGAGATCTTTGGATATCAGGGGATGGGTATGGAGATCTATGGATATCAGCGGGTGAGTAGAGACCTATGGGATGGGTAAGGAGACTACGGATATCACAGAATAACCAGCGAGGTGTATGGATATCAGGGGATAAGCAGGGAGATCTATGAATATCAGGCGATGAGTAGGGAGATCTATGGATATCAGGGGATGAGTAGGGAGATCTACGGATATCAGGGGATAAGGGAGTACCATTGATACGGATATTTCTGGGTTTTCTAGTGAGACCTATAGATATCAGGAATTTTTAACTTAAATTTGTCACCAATCGTTTGAATTAATTAGATATATTTTTTTGTCAGTTATTGCATCTAGTATCAGAAGCTATAGCGAGAGCATGGGCCCTTATTGCAGATGTTCAGACAATATCAATCAATCACATTGTATTACTGAATGGGAAAATGTAAGTGACCACTTTTAAGATAATGTCACAAAATACTGACGCTTCAAATCTAAGCCCTACGTTGCATTAAATCACAAAAAAAGAAAGAACAAAATTCAACTTAATAACGAAAACGTGTACTGTAATATTTTAGACTCACCATAGAATTTTCAAGTCTGGCTAATTTCATTAAATTTGAACTGAATTTTGACCTCAACAAACTGGTCACGGATGGTGTCCTACCATATACAGTTCTCACAAAGATTGGTACCACGAGGTAAAGGCCAGTAATTGGTTAGCTTAATTTGGACCATCCGTACTTCTACTCATGTTGCTAGTATCTCGTGTCTTTGTATTTTTTAAATCGTTATGCTCTTTTTGCGCAATTTTGTCAGAATTGGTAAAAATAACCTGACATTCAAACTGCAAAATTTCTACACGTTCATAAACAAACTCAGACTTTCTCTCTTCTTTTTGTTTTAGTTCTGATGCAATAGCGAAACAGCTCAGTCATATTCCATCAACTATAATTTGCTTCTCTAAAATCGTTGAAGCCGCTGATGAATTCCTGAGTTAATGAATTAATTAAGCTTGTATATATTATGCAATCCTATGAACAGACCAGGCGAGCGTTCTTCGACCTATTCAACGCCTTCAGTTAGACGAGCGATGTATTACTTCTAAAAATCTCGCTAAAAAAATCCTTAAAAAATTCGGAAATCCCTGCAGATCCTAAGTCACAAAAATCACTGAAAATAAAACAAAAAACACAGTTTATGCAGCGAAAAATAAGTTCGGGAGACTCTTATTTCAAAGAACTTTTGAAGTTATCAAGATTGACGTTTGCAGCTCTTCCATATCTCACTTTGTTCTTTAGATATTGAGATTTGCCTGATATGCAAATAACATCACTTAGACGTCACACTGTATTCTGCGCGGATACACAGAAGCACATGCACAGTTAAAAGTGATTTCGTTAAATAATCTCAAATTGATATTCATGATTTTCCAACAAGTCATTATACAGTGTGACGTCTAAGTGATGTTATTTACATATAAAACAAATCTCAATATGTAAAGAACAAAGTGAGATATGGAAGAGCTGCAAACGTCAATCTTTATAACTTCAAAAGTTCTTTTAAATAAGAGAGTCTCCCGAACTTATTTTTCGCTGCATAATCCCTTTAAAATCCACCAAAATTCTTGAAAATTGATAGAAATACCTAACTAATTATTGGAAAATCCTGACAATCGCTGGAAATTCTTGGAAGTCATTGAAAAATCTTCAATATGAATTTTAAAAAATCTCTGTATTCTGAAAATCGCAAAAATCTCGTACGCCTTTTTTTAGGAGTGATACATCCCTCGCAGTTAAGGATTCTCTATCTTAATTAAAGGTGGGAGTACCCATTGCCTTTCATAATATTATTTGTTTAATATATATATACTCCTTGATTTATATAAATATGCCATTCTGTAAATTTTTCTTAAGCTGCAAAGGTTAGCAAGATCTAGGTTAGTGCAGTTTTCAAAAATATTAAAAAAAATATGTATCATATCAATAATTCGGTCATAGTGGGCATCACAGTCAGCGGGAATAAATAGTTTTTATTGAATTTGAACGTTGTTTAATATGAACAAAATCAGGAACTATCAATGTATCAGTCAAGTGAACATTTTAAGCCTTTTGCAGTTGTTTGTTTGTTTGTTTGTTTGTTTGTTCGTTCGACTTCGTCCATTTATTCCTTCCTTCCTTCCTTCCTTCCTTCCTTCCTTCCTTCCTTCCTTCCTTCCTTCCTTCCTTCCTTCCTTCCTTCCTTCCTTCCTTCCTTCCTTCCTTCCTTCCTTCCTTCGCGCGGAGTCAATAGCAAGCGACGTTTTTTATGCTAACCAGGACACCACTGTTTATTTAACATGCACTGTGTCTGATTCTATCATAGAATTCTTCCTTAACAAATGATAAGTTTTGATACAAAGCGTCCTATTTTGATACAAAGCGTCTGGTCCTTAACTGTACTCGATACAGTTCAATATATGTATAACACTTCAAAAATGTGGTAAACTGACGAGAATAGTTTTGATAACGAAATACTGACGTTTTGAGCAGAGCCCTTCCTCAAAACTTCAGTATTTCGTTATCAAAACCATTCTCAGCAGTTTACTACCTTTTCACTTTGCTCTATCTAAAACACTGCCTATCACAGCAGTCTACTTTTTCACACTCTTGTAAAACATAAGCTTAATCCTTTATCGCCCAACGACGTATTTAGTATTTTACTCTGGCCATAGTTAATAGAAAATATACATGGTTTGGAAGCTCACAAAAGTCATTGTTTTATGTTTTTGTTCAGGTTTATGGAAATTTTTGCACTTTCACGGTTACTGAACATATTGTGTTTTCTGTATAATGAAGCAATCATCCAATAGCAACGTTTGGGTTCAATCACTCAACTGTACTGTTTAAATATTAATAAACCTAAAACAAAGGATTTGGCACCTTCATGTACCTTTCAACATGAATCGTAGCTTGATTATTAACCGCTTTGAAGTTTGCCGGGTTTCTAAACCATGTATATTTTCTATTAACTATGCTCTGGCTAACGCCAGACGATTTTTTAATACTCGTCAATGGAGTGGCTACTGGGCGATAAAGGGTTAATAGACTATCTCGGTTGACCCTTTATCGCCCAACGATGTCTTTAGTATTTTACTCTGGCTAACGCCAGACGATTTTACTCGTCACTGGAGTGGCTACTGGGCGATAAAGGGTTAATAGACTTTCTCGGTTAACCCTTTATCGCCCAACGATGTCTTTAGTATTTTTACTCTGGCTAACGCCAGACGATTTTACTCGCCAATGGAGTGGCTACTGGGCGATAAAGGGTTGATAAACTGTGTTACGTTTACTTTTCTTTCTTAAAAAGTTCATAGTTTTGATTCATGGTTGCGTCTATAGTTATGTCCTAGTCCTTGACGACCTGATCTTTTAAATGCTTTCACTGGTTCACGTATTCCTGAACAGCTTGGTCCCAGGCCTTGGCCAGGGGTCCAACCCATGTTCTGTAATATCTGGTTGCCAATGTTTTTCTCATTAAGTGGGGCAGCATTGTCACCAACAAGACCTGGACAGAAACACAGAAAACCAAGGTTAAATATTTTGATCATGTATATTTAATAGCTGAAGTGGGGTGCAATGGTGAAAAAGATGGACGAAATGACAAGGTGAAAAAGCTGCTGATTTCTAGTAACCAAATATTGATGCTTCAAGTAGAGCCCTTCGTTAGAGTAAATAAGAATGTGATGAAATTGAAAAAGGGAACTGGATAGGTGATCAGGAAAATTGAAGAGAGAAAAGCGTTACTTTACCTGATATTCGTGGGGCAGCTTTTCGCCTTCGTTTCACATCGATGCCAGGCCCGCAGGTTTGAGATTCTTGCCTAATTTATACACGAAAAATAAAGAATTAACAAAAAAATAATTCATGAGGAAATATTAAAATTAATTAATAATGTAATCGTGGAAATTAGCACATTGCCCCCACACACCCTTCTCTCAAACTTAATGTTTCCCAGCTTAGACATAGCTATTAGAAAATGTATTACAATGCTTACATCTCCCGGAATGGCCTTCCCAGAAAATGACATAACGCAGATTGTTCAGGTTTGCTTGTATTCCTAAAAGATGAATGGAAAATATATTTGCATGCACAAAACAATTTTTAAAAAAATGGAATTACCGTATTCGCGCGAAGCGACATTTTCTTTTGTCTCGCAAGCTCTCGAGTGGAACTAATTAGCCAAGACAAAAGAAAAATGTCGAGTCGGTCGACAAATGTCACCTACTGTAGTGGAAAACCACCTTTAAGCGCCGCGGCGTTCTTTAAATTTTTAGTGTTTCGGATGCGGTGCTTATTTGAGGGTGGCGCTCTTTAAAAATTATTTTATTTGTAGACGATAACAAGAAATGTTAACAACAAAATAAACATGTTTCAAGAGAGAGTTAAATGGGAGAGCATTGAAATATACTCACTTTGAACTTAAAAACACTGAGGCTGATTTAAGATTGAGATGTGCTGTAGTTGTTTTTTAGTTTGGCTTCTCGAACAATTCTGTCTGACGGTGCTTCGGTTAAAGTCTTTGTATAGGTTTTCAGGGTCATTTCTGTAAAGCGCTCTCAATTCGTCAGAATTTATGCCACAAAAATAAAATAGATATCGTTAGAAAGCTATGAATTTGTAGAATACAATGGTGTCTTTGGTTTCGCCATAAACACAAACCGTTAATAGTTGTGAATTTTTTAATTAAAGCCAGAGGGCTTCACTCGGGGCAACTCGAGTAAAAAGCGTTTTATTTTGTTCAAAATCTTTTTTGTAGTTTGATTCTGAGAAAAATTCCAGCAAAATGGTGTCAGCGTTTCTTGATATGTCGAGTTTTGCCGATTTTATTGACGACCAAAGTTAAAAATGCTGTTTTTCGACCAACATTCGGACAAAATAAGTCATAAATTCGAAACCACTGAGGCAATAAATAAAAAGACGCTGACACCGTTTTGCTGGACATTTATCTCGGAATCGAACTGCGAAAATTTTTTGAACAAAATGAAACGCTTTGTTCTTAAGTCGTCCCGAGTGAAGCCCTCTGGTTTTAATTAAAAAATTCACAACTATTAACGGTTTGTGTTTATCGTGAAACCAAAGACACCATTGTATTCTACAAATTCATAGCTTTCTAACGATATCTATTTTATTTTTGTGGTATAAATTCTGACGAATTGAGAGCGCTTTACAGAAATGACCCTGAAAACCTATACGAAGACTTTAAGCGCCGCATTGTCGTAAGTGCGGTGCTTATTCGTGGGCGGCGCAATCTTGTACAGACCCATGCGTTCCCACCATGGGCGGCGCTCTTTAATATTTTTACTCTCATATGCAACGCTTAATCGGGGGAGGCACTTAATCGGGGGTGGTGCTTAAACGAGTAAATACGGTACTAGACTTAATCACCAGTACTCTCTAATGGTGCCAGGATACTGGCAAAGCATTCTGGTACAGTAATTGTAGTCATAATAGCATTTGAACATTATTGTGCAAATAACCTATTTTCCCATTTTTTCAGATGCTCAGAAAAATGGAGTCAAACCTTGTTTTGACAAGCACAACCATGCCTCGTCTTGGAGAATCTTCCATTTTACAGTTCAGAGCATACAATGCAGCTAGCTGAGACAGCTAGAGAATTGAAACCAAAATGAGATTAATTATTAAATATGCACAAAACAAGAGAAATACTTTTTTTGAGAAAAACCAATTACTTTTTTCTACCTCTTCTTTGTTTTTTCTTTTAACATGGGCAAGTCGTAACCTAAAACACAATAATATTTTTATAAGTTTGTAAAGCAAATGGAAAATTAAAATACATTGATCAACATACTGTAGGATGCAACCTCTCAATTACTCACTCCATTTTTGTTGGATCTTGTAAAAATTTCTTGATTCTTTTGTTAACTTCTAGCATTGCACTAGTGCCCATCTAAAATGGGTCGTAAAGAAAAATATACTGTAATCCTAAATAAATTTTTCTGTAAAAAGATAACTGATAATTTTTAAATTGACATTAATTAAAATTATCATTAATTGCTGAAATACTATTGCATGTATTTGTTAATTACAGATATATGTATATTGGTTTAAAATTATTCAATTATTGTTTCAGGGCATAATAATAATAATAACACTTTATTTAACCAGGGTAACTAGAATTACAAGCGTAATTTTCATCTAGGCCCTATAACAAGATTAAAATAATTAGAGTTTTACTATTTACACGTCTATCATACATTACTACATTCAATTATTACACACTAAGGATACAATTAAGATATTAAGACTACATATTAATTAAGTATATATACAATTAAGTTAGCGTTCTTCGTTGTGTAAAATAATAAAAAAATGCCATATAAATAAAATTTAATAAAAAGTATTAGTTGTCCTGTAGGTGGTTGTTCATGTCAGTAAATGCCTTCTTCAAGTACCTAGCTCGAAATGTCATTTCAGAAGGAGCATTTCTGATATCAACATCGAGTGAGTTCCATTCAACTACTGCTAAAAATTTAAAACAGCGTTTTCCAGCTAATGATTTTGCTTTTGGTAAAATAAGTTTATTATTTTGAGATCCTCTTGTGTTAATATTATGGATATGAGAAAAAGGTTGGATTAGATTAGTAATATAAGAAGGAGTTAAATTGTTTAATGCTTTATAAACCAGCAAACATCTAAAAAACTTTATTCACTGATGGATAGGTAACCAGCCTAATTGCAAGAACAGAGGAAGAGACAGGCATAGCCTAGGTTAACAAGTTTCCTCTTCTCAACAACGGCACTGCACATGTGTACTACAGTTTAAACAAAATAATACCTACCTCAGGTCTAAGGACATTTGGTCCTGATTGTCTGCCATTTATGACTACAAATAACAATGAAGTTACTGATTAGGCTATTGTTAAGTGTCAAAAATTTCCATATCATGCCTAATGCTTGCATGCAAATGATAGCAAGGGTTGAAATCAGGGTTGAAATCATACAAGGCTATCCAAAACAAAAAAAAACACATTTGTTTTTCTGTTTCCCCCACTTGTGTAGGGGTTAACCAGTGCCCCCCCCCCCCCCCCCCCCCACAGCAGTTTCCTCCACTTCTGTCTGTCCATCTTTCTTTCTTTCTTTCTTTCTTTTTTTCTTTCTTTCTTTCTTTCTTTCTTTCTTTCTTTCTCTCTCTCTCTCTCTCTCTCTCTCTCTCTCTCTCTCTCTCTCTCTCTCTCTCTCTCTCTCTCTCTCTCTCTCTCTCTCTCTCCCTCTCTCTCTCAAAATTACTAGGAGTTGTTATTGACGAAAAATTAACTTGGGAAGATCACTTAAATGAAATAATTATACCAAAGGTATTGAAGGGTCTTCGTATGCTCAGAGAATTGCGATCTATTCTAACATTCCCTCAAATGATATCCCTGTATCAATCATTGGTGGTACCTCACTTTGATTATTGTAGTACCATATGGGGAAACTGTGGAATAGTCTTAAGAAATAAGCTTCAAAAGCTGCAAAACAGGGCTGCTCGAATTATTACCAGGTCTGGATACGAGGTCAGATCAGCTGAAATTTTATCATCACTTGGTTGGTGTGACCTCGAGACCAGAAGAAATCAGCAAAAAGCCACAGTGATGTACAAAGTAATCAGTGGTATTGCTCCTGACTACTTACAAGAGCTGTTTGTACCAGTAAATGAGGCACATAATTACAATTTACGTTTCTCAGATATAAACGTTAAAATTCCACAACCTCATACTGAGTACCTCAAACGTAGCCTTTCTTACAGTGGCGCTCTCTTATGGAACAGTTTACCATCAACAATAAAAAGTCTCCCAAATGTAAATAATTTTAATAATATAATTAATACCTATACTTTTTAATTGAACCATTGTAGCTTTTTGCATTTTAATTTTAATTTGTAAATATTTAAGTATATTTGATGTTACAGCTTACATGAAAAGCAATTTGTATATAATTGATGTAACTACCGTGATTAAATAAAGTTGTCTCTGTCTGTCTGTCTGTCTGTCTGTCTGTCTGTCTGTCTGTCTGTCTGTCTGTCTGTCTGTCTGTCTGTCTGTCTGTCTGTCTGTCCATCTTTTTGCCTGTCCATCTGTCTGTCTGTCTGTCTGTCTGTCTGTCTGTCCGTCCGTCCGTCCGTCCGTCCGTCCGTCTGTCTGTCTGTCTGTCTGTCTGTCTGTCTGTCTGTCTGTCCATCTTTTTGCCTGTCCATCTGTCTGTCCATCTCTCAAGCATCCTCCATTTCCAAACCACTCTCTCATCTCCACCTTCACCACTTGACCATGTCATCCCCAACTTTCCTTTCACACCTTCCACCTCATATGACATGCTTTGCTTCACACAAGGCCATGCAAATGAAGGTAATTTTCAAATACAAACCTTGCTCTTCATCCAAGAAAAATGGCTTGGTTTTCAAATACTCTAACGTCTCTCTATAAAGTTGATGAAATTTCTGGTCTTCTTCATCACTTAGTGATTTTCCCAACCATTTACATTGTGAGTCTGCTTCATAACAACTCTCTTCTTGTTCATCATCTCCAAACTGCCCTTCATCATTCGTAAATAAATCATCTTCACTACTTGATGACAAGGCACTGCTCTCAGGTGTATTATGATCAGAAATATTCATTAAATCACTGTCACTATCCTCTACTGTACAAAGCTCCATCGATTGCTCATGCTTACTGTTGTACGATTGTTTTGAGAAATGTTTTGAAACTCTCTGGGGTATACCTGACACAGGATTAGTATATTCCCCACAACTGCTAGTATGTCCATTCTCAGCATCAGCTAAAAAATCATCGTCATTTAATCGACTCCTGTGTGCTTTAAGTACGACGTGTTTCCCGGTACTACCACACTGTGCAGACCGTGATCTATTTGGGTTAATCGCCATGGATGATGGAAGTTTAAAAATACTAGGTTGTAAGGTTACAGCAGTGGAGTTACTACTCGACATACATAGACTTTTCTTCTGCTTTCTCTTCCTCTTTCGTCTTTTCTTTTGATGGTTAATCTCGTTGCAAGAATCACTGTCAGCTTTATCTGCTAACAGATATGGATCACTACAGCCATTACTAAGGTTATTCAGTTGAAATCGGAGCGAAGATAATCTCCTAGCCATATTGACTTCTAAATCTGAGTCACTTTGTACATGTTCAGCTGCGATATTCTCCATATAATCCCTCAACGCTTCATCTGTGGTGTCGCTCTCTTCACTAATCTTCCCAGCACTTTCCAATAAGTAAAAGAAATTTGAACGATTTCGTCTCCTTCGTTTCTTAAACGAACGTGGTTTCACCGTCTGTGCGGCAGCTGGAAAAAGATCCGCCATGTTGTTTGGGTCGATAGCCATTGATTCGGAAACACGCTCGCATCTCGTATGAGAACTCGCCATTGTTTCAAGATTATTGAAGAAACACACAAACAACTATCAGAGAAACTCTAGGAAACACATTAGTACCATTTTCACATTTCTTTTTGGTATTATATGTGGCCCATTGAAGAAGAGATTGAAATGAAGAATTTCCAGAGTTGTTGGGTCAGTAGGGACAATTAGGGAAAGTTAGGGACATTTAGGCGAAGTTAGGAACAACAGCGGACAATTAGGGGTAATTAGGGAAAATTAGGGACATTTAGGTGAGATTAGGAACAACAGCGGACAATTAGGGGTAATTATGTATTTTAGGAGCAATTTGGGACTATTAGGAACAATTAGGAGTAATTAGGTGACATTAGGAACAATTAGGTGAAATTAGGAACAATGAGGGGAAGTAGGTAAGTTAGGAACAATTAGGAGTGATTATGTGAAGTTAGGGACAATGATGAGCAATTAGGAGTAATTATGAGTAATTAGGGGAGGTTAGGAATAATTAGGTGAAGTTAGGGATAATTAGGAGTATTTGATTACTGTCCCATTTCCACGCTATTTATCCTTATACTCATTTTCAGTTTCTTTTCCTCGCGGCTTTTCTTCGAATATCGGAAGAACGTTCGTGCCAACTGGAATAATAAAGTTGTTAGTTGAAAAAGAAGCAACGAGAGTTTCAAAAGAGGCGAGATTCTCGCGAACAAAGGCCATGTAGTCTTCCAGAGATACCCAAGACTTATGTAGAATTTACCAAAGCTCTAATACAGTTAATATATGCTTCCTGATAGTCAAAATAAACACTAGTATGTATCCGATTGAACAGCACGTCCTGACGAAAATCTAACGTGACCAGAGAAAAAGGGATTCCTCTTGAAGTTTATATGTCTTCCAGGTAAATCTAGTGCAATATTTACAGCTAAACAGTGTGTAGAAATGCAGGAGTAGTTCCTACCGGCTTTCCATTTCGCTTTTTTTGTGTATGCTTCGTATAAAAACACGGTAAGGAAGCTTTTGTTGTACTTATATTAAATCCCTCAATCAATACTCACCCAAAGCATGTCGAAATGGCTCAAACTTGGCGTTCTCAAAGAAGATCTTGGAACGACTTTCCTGTTTTCTTATAAATTATCCTTAAATTTAACACAGTTTCATTTATAAACAGTATTCACTGGCGACCTGCGACGCTGTTTTCATTCGAATTCATCGATATCAAATATTTGACCGGGGAAATAATATTTCATATTACATCAGGGTGTTTTCCCTTTAACCTTATGTTCGCCTTGCGTGCTAAAATGTTTAATTATGTGGGTATACAAATTTGCCTCGCTGTTTTATTCGTTAATACAATCCCCAAGTAAATAATTTATAATTAAGCGTTGAGAAATTTAACAACATGAGCCATAAGTTATTGGCAGGTGTTTATTGAGATTTGAATGCCAAATATTTTCTTCTTGCTAATCTTCTCTATCCCGATTTCCTCGTTTATACTAACGAGGTTTTATTGTCACAACTGCTTATATTTTCATTTTCATTGCTTCAAGTTCCCTTGCAGGAAAGCTATTTTCAATTTAGCAAACACTTATTTTGTCGCAAGTCTTGGAAAGGTCTCAATATCTTCTGTAAAAGAAAGCTTTATAGTATTAATAGCTGTGTTGTGATACAGGCTTAAAAAAAGTTACAGAGCTTTTATCTTTTATCACGACAAAGAAACACAATATTTGGCAGGGAAAGTCTTCTTTTAATAAGAATTGCTTTTTGTTTTCTTTGTTAAATAATTATATTTTTTATGCTAATTTACAGCTGAACAATGTCATTATGACAACCCCATGTTTCAAAGTGAAAATGAATGTAATATTCTTTTTATTCTGAAACTACTCAGGGAATATTTGAAATTTGAGTTTTAATATCTCTTACTGATTATATTGTGATAAATTAATTTAAAAAGTTGCAACAATATATGTGCCATGGAAACTCTCTTTTATGAGCACAATAATTTTGTTTTATTTCTTTTGAGAAAATTCTGGGAACCATGTTTTCAGCTTATCAGTTATGCAGCTAGGTATATTCACACGTAAAAATACACAAGCTGTTACAGACCTGCAAGCAAGTTGTTACAAGTCTGTTCAACAGGCTGTCACTGTCATGTGTTCGCACTGGCTGTCCCAGTCTGTTAACATGTCTGTAACAAGTTGTTGACAACTTGTAACAAGGCTGATGACTCCAACAGACTGATGACAAGTTGTTCCAACAACCTGTTACCGCTCTGCACTCAATAAGTTGTTAACAGATTGATGCTAACAAGGTTGTAGCAGCTTCTTGAATGAACAGCATTGTTACAACTTGTTCCCAGCCTTGCTACAAGCCTGTTGCGAACACATCCTGTTGACAAGCCGTGAGATTTTTACGTGTGTAGGGGACTGTGGGATAGATTGCTTACTTTGGGGCTCTTTCCAGGCAGTGCTGTAAGCTGTAGCTACAAATTTGTACTGGAAGTCAATTGGCCATACAGCTCAAATGACTGTAAAGCAGTTATCCAAGATCAAACCAGAAGTCCAACACAGTGTTAGTAATTTTGATGTTTGTCTCCTGGCTTGTATTTTTGGCATCCACTATGAATCTAAGTTTTACCTTAATACAGTGTATCACAGTTCAACTTTGCCATGGATTGATACTGTAGAATCCCGAAAGTAGTGGCCCTCCTTACTTTCGGTTTTATCCACTGTTGGGGAGTTGCTACTTACTGGGGGCCGCTACTTTTGGGTGGTAAAATACGTTAACATACTGTGGGAATATTCTTCTTTGTTCCTTCCTATTTACCACATTTAATATGCTTTAGTTTTTCCTTATGCCATTATTTTCAACTCTGACTGTTATACACTTTGGTACGTTGATAGTTGAAACTTAATACTTTCGAGTTAATCAAGCGATGACTTGGGGGCCGCTACTTACAGGGGGCCGCTACTTTCGGAAATTTTATAGACATCTCAAATTTGTCGCTACTTTCGGGGGGGGGGGGGGCCACTACTTTTGGGATTCTACAGTATTGAAGATGTAAAGATCTGAAAATGGTTTGAAACATTATTCAAGCAAAATCATCTCACCATGACATGATAATAATGATGTCACAGAATTCTTGGGGCCTCCTAATTAATTCCTTTGCTTGGGGCCTGTGGAGATCACCCACTCTTCCCAATGTGGGCACCCAGCTGTAGTGTAGTTGCACCACTGTAGTTTTTTCTCAAAGTAAACCAGAAATGTGGCTGCTTCTAGCCTCCTCAGCAGGCAACTCTGTGGCTTCTCACTTCTTAGTTTTTCCAAGTCAGAGAGCTTTTAGGACTGTGCGAGCGATGTTTTGACTGGGATTGCAGGGAAGTATAGGGATTATTGGGGTTTGTGAAGGGATTGGCCGACGAATCACCTCTCCCCCTTCCCCTCGTGCATTTAATTCCCCTCTTCCCCGTGCTCTTGTTAATTTCCCTGGCTCGGCCAAAACATTGAAAACATTGCTCGCACAGTCCTAGAAACTCTCTGATTTCCCTGGCTCAGCTAAAACATTGAAAACATCGCTCGCACAGCCGTAGAAGCTCTTTGACTCAAAAAAATAAGAAGTGAGAAGCCACAGAGTTGCCTGCGGAGGAGGCTAATTGTTTATGTAAAATGAAGCTATTAAAAAAAGTAAATAACTCTTGCTTTAAATATTCCTTTAAATACATTCAATATATATACAATTATATACAAGTTATTTTATTTTCTAGTTCATTTTATGTTGATCTAACAACCATGGATGACAGTCAACTAGAAACTGTTAGGATGAAAAGAAGAGATTCTTCATCTATTCCAAGACCCAGTCTTTTACCCGGAGAAATCATGGTGTGCGAGATTCCAAATGTTCTTCGTTTTGACGCGATGGGCGAGAGCAAACATGGCATCTCTGGTGCCCTTTGTGCGACTAATTTCCGTGTGTCGTTCATAACTGCTGGAACACATGCCAGCAAAAGGCAGTCTATTTTTCATTCCAGTCCAGACCTGTCTGAAAACGGAGAGGGATTTGCATGTACACCACAGTCTCAAGATGCAGTGCTTATCCCCCAGGCTTGTATACTGTACATTTGCAGTGTAAATGGTGATAAAGTGAAGAAGATTAACCCAGGACATGTCTTCAAGTCTAAGCTACAGACACTGGTTATTTATTGTAAGGATTTTCGAATAATTTCATTTGGATTCAGATTTTGCCCAAAGGAAAACCAACGAAAGATTGTGAATGCCATTTTGCATTACTCTTACCCTTCGGTCCTTTCAAGACTTTTTGCCTTTGACTACATCCCTGATTCGAACTTCCGGAGGGGGGAACCTATGCCAACATTTCGTTGTTCTTCAGATTGGGTCAGTGAGCTGAGGCGGCTAAATTCTGATGACAGGTGGCGAGTAACGGAGGCGAATATGGATTTTGGAGTTTCTGAAAGTCTTGGGAAATTCTTGGTGTGTCCCAAAGGGTTAAAAGATGAAGCTATAGCTGCAGCAGCTATTCACTACACTAACGGTCGTCTGCCTTTCTGGTGTTGGAATCACCCGGTTACTGGAGTCCCCCTTCTCTGCAGTATTGGACTGTAAGTAGTGGATAAAGCATGAGCAGCGATCTGTTTCTGATTTACAAGGTGAGCTGCAAGGGAGCCGTAGTAAATCAGATACAGATCGGCTGCGAATGCTTTATTGTACTTATCAAATTAACGCATCTAAATACAGTAGAACCTGAGTTTTGCAACCACCCCTGTTGCCAGGTAAAAGTGGTTGTAAATGACAGGAGGTCGTACATGGCAGGTAGTGATGTGACGTCATAGCAGCCATTTTGGCAGCGATGCAGTGCTTCTTTATATAAACATTGTTTTAAGGTTAGGAAAATGGCGATTTATAAAGATTTACAAGGGAAATGGAAAAACAAGAACATTTCAAAGAAGTGCAGTCTTGATTTATTAATGTTAAGATGGTTATTAAAAGAAAAGAAATTGACATTTGTCCGTTTAATATCGTGGCCCTTGTTTGTTGCGGTAACGTCAACGATCGTCAAGATCAGCTTGTCTAAAGTTAACATATATTACTCATGGTTTCGAATTGTTCAGTCGTATTATTAACTCTCAAACATCAACTAAAAAGTATTTAACTCTGACAACAAAAATTCACACAGATTTTCATCAAATAATGCTCAAAAGAGAAGCAAAACAAGCCTAAAATGCGGTAACGCGGCAATTGTGCAACACTTCCGGTTTCTTGTTTTTGCATGTGGTCGCATTCGTGTTTGTTTACTACGAAAAAATGGGTATTTCTTTAACGTATTTCGGCAGTTTTGCATTGAGATGGTCACTCATAACAGGTAAATATCTTGTTTGGGACACTAAAAAGTGGTCGCTGGTCGCGTTAGGCAGGTGGTCGCTCATTGCAGGTACATTTCTATTACAAATCGCCCGTGCCTGGTTGTAAACAGCAGGTGGTCGTTAAAAGGGGTGTCGTATAACTCGGGTTCTACTGTAGCCATGTTTTCAAACTATTTTTCAAATTGGAGTGATTTTAGCTAAGAAAATTAAGAAAAAAGTTTATGTAAATCAGGACAAATCTGTATGCGATTTACAGATATTGATTAAATATTAATTTCTTTTGAATTTTCTTCATGAATTATTAATGAATTTGATGAGTAATATGTCATACACGAGAAGCAGTTTATTATCTGATTTGAAAACACTGAGAAGTGTGTTTTTTAACTCAATCAAGATGTTTTTAAATCAGATAATAAATGGCTTCTGAGTGTATGGTATACATGTAGCTTCTCAAACAAATCAGTATTTAAAGAGATATTTGAGGTAAAACTTGTCTTAATTTATAGGCATTTATTACCACATTTCAGAACAATGTCTCGTTAATAATTCATGAGGAAAACATAATGAAAATCTCTAAGATTAAAAAAAGTAGAGTGGTGTTTAGGCGGTGTTTCAGGGGTGTAGCCAGGATTTTGAAAGGGGGGTCTGGGGGCATGCTCCCCCGGGAAATTTTGAAATCGGGAGTCGCTGAAATGCCATTTCCCAGCTTTTGGAGGAAGATTTTACAGACCCTAAAGGTTAAAAAATCTTAAAAATGTTATGTAAAATACTCAAAACATGCAAACGTCACATAGATACTCAAAACGCATGCACTCAGTAGATTGAATACACTGTTTACAGTTTATTTCCTGACATAATTCATATTGCATCAGTTTTGTAGTTACATGTCTGTTGTTTTATATCTAAAGGGTAACCCCTGGCTACCGCACTGCAGTGTTTTAGATAGAGCAAAGTGAAAAGGTGCTGAGATCAGTTTTGATAATGAAATATTGACGTTTCAAACAGAGCCCTTCATCAGAGTAAAATTATTTTAAAAGTAGCATGCTGCATAGGCAGTGTTGAAACAATGATCAAAATATAGTAAGGTTTGATGTACTGCTGAAACAGAGAACGTAGGAGTCAAACGTTTTTTGAGCGAAGGCCCTTCTCTCTGATGAAAGGCCTTGCTCGAAGCGTTAGACTCCTTCCTACCTTCTCTGTTTTGGCAATATATCAAACCTTAAAATTATTTTACTCTGATGAAGGGTCAGCTCCACTCGAAACATCAGTATTTTGTTATCAACCATGTCATATTTTTCACAAAAACTGTTTGGGGTACTAAATTTCCTTTCGTTTTTCTAGTCCTGAAAGTGATTTGTTAGAGAAACATGAAAGCACTATTTTTGACACCATCAAATCAACTTATCCCAAAGGAAAGATGACACCAATTACGATATTTGATGTGAGCAGGCATTGTGCTTCGCCGAGGGAGCTGGAGATAAGCTTTGAGAAGGTCAAAGAACTTTGTATGCACGAGAACGAGAAAGATTTCTGGGCAGGAGATGCACACTGGCTTACCAGTCTGGATGGAACAAGGTATGGTAGTAGCCTAGTTTCTAGGCCTTCCTCGATTAACACGTTTCGGAAGTGATCCGAACGGACCCGCTGGGGAAGGCCTAGCAACATTCGTAAACACTTTCACTATACAGCTCAGTTGTTTATTGAGGAAGAATTGTGATGTTATGATGTCCTAAGTGTTTCCCCCGACACTTACTATTTCTATCTGCATAAAATAATACAAGCCTACTCACCTCGGATCGACGAAGGTTCACTGTCCTAGCTTCTTATCACTAGCTCTCCTTCTGCAATATATGACAGCAATATTCATTGAATATTGGAGTATAAAACATCTTGCCTTGTAAGATTAACGTTTTATGAATCGACTTTATATCTAGTTATCTCATTTACATTAGTGTCCCCAACTTGCAAGCAAAGAGATACTTTGAGTTCACTGGATCATGCATGCTTATCTATTTCTATTCTAGATGGCTCCATCATATTCGTTCATCTCTTGTGGCTGCCTACGCTGTCTCCAAGCTAATCTACTCGGACGCAAAGCCGGTGGTAGTACGAGAATTAAGCGGTCGGGATTTATCCCTCGTCATTACGTCCCTAGCGCAAATTGTTATGGATCCGTACTACCGCACGATCAAGGGATTCCAGTGCCTGGTTCAGAAAATGTGGGTCATCTTTGGCCATCCATTTGCCAAGAGAGTTTCTCATATCAAGGTGACTAAGAAGGATGAGAAAGAAGAGATCTCAGAAGCACCAGTTTTCCTGCATTTCCTAGATTGCGTTCAGCAGTTGTTGGTGCAGTTCCCATCCGCGTTCGAATTCTCGGAAACGTTCTTATTGGGGATCTTGGATTGTGTCTACTCGTGCATGTTTGAGACATTTCTCTTCAACTGCGAGCGGCATCGTTTTAAAATCTCTAATCAGGAGCATTGTTCAAACCGTCTAGTTAGCCTGTGGGACTACATCATGGATAACCTCCCGTCTACGGATTTCTCGTTATTCTTAAATCCCCTCTACGAGTTCCAACGGACTGGTCTGAACGCCGAGGGAAAGACCGCAGCCGAAGACGCGTACCTGGTGGGTAGCACCGATTTTCCCTGTCTCAAGTTCTGGGCGTCGTGTTACCTACGCTGGCTGCCGATCGCTAATCAGACTGTCGGACGAGGACACTGTCCCTCCAAGCATCTTCAGCAAATGATTTTAATGAATCAATTAAGATTATTACAACATCGTCAAGCCGTACTCGAGGCCGAAGCTAGAGGCTTCGGCTCAAACGCGGATGATCCATATAGTCTATCGTCTTCACGAGAACAGACCCCGCCGTTGTTAACTCCGATAGGCGATTTTAAAGCCAGTATACTTAATTCTCTCACAGGGCCTTTCTCGTTCTCCGAGTTCTCGCTGAATCCGCTTATGGGAGGCAGGAAAGGAGCATCTTGGGACGAGGCGACGCAAGTCTAGCGTTGATATGTATAGGTTTAATATATAGAGCTATGTCAAGGCGCAGGAAAATGGGTTTTACAGTGCGAAAACTTGAATAACATGCGGCGTTGTTCAAAGCACTATTTATATAGCTTAATAGTTAATCTTGGATTTATTCTTGGTTTGCACTTAACGTCATGGCGCCCATGTTGGAGGAACTTTAAAAGCACAGTAGAGAGCTTAAGCAACAGACGTTTTAGAGCCACGGACGGCGATTGAATTCAATAGCATTTTTCATTCAAAACCACGATAATGAGCAATTTAAAATTCCAAGAGCAAAGTGAACGCCGTCGTCGTTCTACACAAGACGTCATTGAGAGCATTTTCACGTTCTTGAGACGACGGGAACTTCTAGAACGTTGAGGCCTGTCATCGTTGTTTTACTACAATGAGACATGCTTTTAAAGTAGAAACTTGTATTTTGAGGGGGATAATTTCATTACATTACAATATAAGATAAAGGATCTGAATGTTTATATTATATAGATGAAATTTAAGCTTATAAGCTAACAGTTTAGATATGTGATTATTCATAGCCTTTGTTTTGAGTAAAAAAAGTCTTTTCAAAGAATACGCGGTTCAGTAGTTCTGTATTGTATTCCTGTTCTTCCGGTCACCGTCCGTGTCTCAAAAACGCCTAATATGCTTAAGCTCTCTAATGTCACCATGACGCAAACTTGAAAAACTTCGCGGACAAATTCAAGTTCACATGATTAAAATTATTGTGAATATCACACACGTCAAAACTTGGACTTAAATAGTCCGCAAGAAAGTGCACTAATGACTTACTCTTTTAACGTTTTATGAATATCATTCCTTTCCTTTGCACACAAATACAGTATAATTTTTGTCTCGCGCAAAACTATTAAGCGGTAATTGATTTAATACTTGACGCTGTGCCTTTAACAAAAGACTCTCATCAGCAACTATTGTATTTGAGTATGTTTTCCTCCGACATGGCCGCCGTATCTTTGTCTCTTAAATCGTAAATCTTAAAGTGTCTGTGAGATGAAAAATACGTTGGCATTTTTGTTGTTTTATTGTACAGAGGAGCATGACAGGAGCACTCGCTGAAAATTTCAAGAGAATCTGATGCGTAGTTTTCGCGCTATCAACTCTCAAAATTTGCCGTGGATAGTTTATTTTGGGGAAATTTGGGCTTCTTGGTAACAATGCCTTATGACGTACGCAGATGGATCATTAATAGTGAAATCTATTGTTCTTATGCATATGTAACGTTTTGCCGATGTTCAGGCGGGTTGTTAACCTGAGTGTGTTGATTGCCGCCCAAGCCGGGATAGAAAGGACACAACGGCTGGTTGTAAAAGGTGTACTTTACTGGACGACAACTCAACAACAACTGCCGTATCACGACAGTGCTCACGCTATTTACACAATGACACACGTCAACTACAGTATATACGACTACAAACTAAGTACAAGTCCCCATAACGCTGGACGCTACACATAGTTGTCCATCTGCGTACGTCATAAGCATTGTTTCCGAAAGCCCAATTTTTCTCCAAGAACGAACTAGCCATGGCAAACTTTGAGAGTTAATGGCGCGAAAACTACGCATCAGATTCTCTTGAAATTTTCAGTGAGTGCTCCTGCCATGCTCCTCTGTACAATAAAACAACAAAAATGCCAACGAATTTTCCACTTCATAGACAATTTAAGAGATTGATTGCAAACTTTCAATTAATAGTGGAAAATCGTCCACCAAAATTCGGGGCCACTTAAGAAATTTGGTATCAAACACAGAGAAGTGTGTTGAAAAATCAAGACGAAGCCTAGTTTTTTTAAACTTTAACCAACTTCGAGGTGTTCCAGATCGAACACAACTTTCGAGTGTCTGAAATAGCTTCTCAAATGAATCAGTATTTTAAGGGAAATTTGAGCTAAAAGTTGGCTTTAAAAATACTGGGACAAAATATAAATAAGTTATTTACCAAACATGGCCACGGAAAACGACCCTTTTTGCGCTTTGACATGTTCTACTCTCTCGGTAAATAATTAGGCAAGGTATTTTGACATTATGGTATATATACACGCAGTACGAAACTATACATTTAACATATATCGTTTTTTATTATACAATTGCATTAAAAACTGTCCAAATAACGCTAAAAATGAGTACAAATATACAGCGATATTTGGATAGTTAGTTATTTGGATAGTAGAAAACCGGTTTGACAGATTTTGTTAGCCAATCAAATTTACACGCGTGAGACTACTTCATGTGTGATTATTTTGTCTTGGTGCAAGTAGTCACGCTACTTCTCTGGCCTTTTAGAGTTTTCTTTTTCCAAAAAAATTTGTTGATCAGAGCAGTTGTATAATAAATATCTTATTAGATGTTTTGGTGTGTAGTATCGCTGTATATTTTTACTCGTTTGTATTTTAATAATACGGCACAACCGGTAAAAATATACAGCGATACTACACACCAAAACATCTAATAAGATATATATATATATACGCACTCGGCTATTCGTAAACCGATATTTCCTGGCTCCTTGGGAGAAACAGGGACATTCGTATTTTATTAATGCAGGAGACTTGTCCACGCAAATTCACATTTTCTTACGCGAACTAATCGCGTCTATACTAAACAGTTTTATAATATTAATTATATACAGATTGTATTAAAATTATAGTTAGGTCAAAAAAAATGTGCTCTTGATCTGTCTGGTTCTAGTCGGAGGGCATTTATAAATATATTTTAAGAAAAGTCGCAGAAATGGCGAATGTGGAAAAATTTGGAAAAATCGAAATTTGAATTCTTAGCATTCGGAAATGCTATTTTGAGGCAGTGCTGAGCGAGCTTTATGGAACATGCGTTCCTGTGCAGCTATCCTTAAGCCTGTGTTTGCATAAGATCGTCCCGATCGCTTGAGTTCATCCAATCAGATTGGGCGATTCGAGTTAGCTCTCGTTTGATTGGAGAGATTTGGGCAATCGGGGCGATCCGGACGATCTTATGGAAGGCTTTAGCGCCTCGGTTTCGCTGCGCATGCTTGCTATAGCACAGAAATAGACATACCATCGCATGTATTTAAATTGAGGCCGTCTGCGGCGCAGGCTAGAACGCCCAGGAGTTCGGAGCTAACAGAGTTCCACAACTTCTGGAGTCAACAGCTTACAGTATTGCATAGTGTCTATACTGTGCTCGTGCAATTAAAAATTGGCTGATGCAAGCCTATTATCAGATGCAAGCTGATGCAATTTCTGGAACAGGCGCGTTGGGGGGTTAACTGCGCAACATTGCGAAAAACCGCAGTACCGCATTTAAAATATCAACGGACAACCGAAACTGCTTTGATGGATAAAACAGATAATACCATGATCGTCTCTTTTGTTCTCCAAGGGAATGTAAACCTCGTATTTCCCTCATCGCTCTGCAAGAGGAAATTTATCCTTTGTCTTCTAATTTTCCCGTGCATGTTGATGAGGGAAAATTAGAAGACAAAGAAATCCTTTGTCTTCTTCAAAATTTCCCGCTTGCATATATTTTCCCTCATCAACATGCATGTACGGGAAAATTAGATGCAACTTCTCTGATCAACCGTGTGAATTTCCTGTCGGTAAGATACTCAAAGCTTTCCTCGGCTATCATAATATTACAAAGTAATAACATGACTTGAGCTCAAGTCATGTTATTAGTTAAGCCCCAGTCCAATGAGGATGAGAGTTGAGAGTTGACGAGAGTGGTAGGATTTACCGCGCGTAGCAGGGAGACTAGGAACGAATTTCGAGGTAAACAAAGTCTCATGACCGGTCAAACGAGCAAAAGCTCTCATCAACTCTCATTAAAATTTGAACCTGCTCAAAGCTAATGAGAGTTGATAAGAGTGCATGAGAGTCGATGAGAGTTGGTGGTCAAACGCGACCGAGAGTTGCAACTCTCATCAACTCTCATCCTCGTTTGACCGGGCCTTTATAATTACTTATAAATACCGAACCGAAGCTGCAAAATTACCGAAATACTGTATAAAAACATTCAACACGATCTCTTACCAAAATTAAGCGTATATCTTAATTGTGAAATAGGGCTAGAATTAAGACATGGCCTTAATTTTAAAATAGGGCTCAAATTAAGACATGGCCTTAATTTATCTGTCCCACAAGCGGGATGTTAAACTTGAACACATAAAGCTAAAAATCCTAGAGGGGCGTTGTGGTTGGGGTCTGAGAGGTGGGACTTTTTTCCGGAGGGTTGTGATTAGACTTAGGGCTACCGGGGGGTTGTGGTTAGGTTTAGGGCTTCCGGGGGGTTGTGGTTAGGGGTTGGGGGTATGGGGGAGAGTTTTCATTTAAAATTAAGGATTAGCCTTAATTTTAGGCGAGTTAACAATTAAAAAGAATGAGTCTCAGGGTCATGCATTGCGCGCTTGATCGGCCATTTTCGGGTGCCCCGAAAATGGCGACGTTCGTATATCCTGAGTTGTAGTCTTGTATCAGTGAATATCCGAACAATCCTCGGCATACATTATTCATTTTCCCACTTTCCTTGGAAGTAGGTATAGTAGAAGGACTGTTGTATACTATTTTAGCAACATTTCCTTATAATACACGATAATACTCAACGCATGTTTGTGTATTATTCCGAGCCATGTCTGCTTCGAGCAGCGCATCGCCTCCAAAGCGTGGAAGGCCAAGAGATGATGTAGGAATTACACGAATTAAATTAAAGAAGGACGTATACGAGATGTGGATTGCCAGAAAAGATTCTCTTGGATTTTCTACAAAGACCCATAGTGATTTTGCGCGGCACTTAATCCTGAATTTTTGTGAAGAATGACACCAATCACTGCAATCTCCCGGCGATGGTAAGTAGAATATCTTGTTATTATAATATAATTTAATATAATAATGCATTTCATTTTGTTCTCAAATCATTCTGTTATTATTTACGTGCTAGGTGATAATATATATGTTCGGCTTGTTCTATTTCAGATCAGCGATTGCCGTGTCCTGATATAATTCATTCAACGCCAGTTGGAAAAAGCAGTCCTCGCAGGAGACCATTCCCAAATGCCTTCATATCACCGATTTCTAACCGGTCTGGCAATGACATGTAAGTAAAATGTTCGACTGTAATAGATACGTTATAGATTATTCTTTTACAACAATATAGATTATTCTTTCACTATATACATTATTCTTTATACTTATTCTTTATAATTGTATTATATAATTCTTTATTCTTTATATAATTTTTCTTTAGCTTATATAATTTTTCTTCATATAATTATTCTTTATATAATTCTTTATACATTATTCTTCATAATTATATTCTTTATACATACATACATACATACATACATGTAATTATATAATTATATAATGTAACCTTCTCTTCACTGCAGAGCCATGGATGTTCATGTTGCCTCTACATCTGTTCATCAACAGTTGGACATTAGCAGAATAGAGAGCCTTTCCATGTCTATGAATCCAGAATTGGAATGTACTCTGACGATCCATCATCTGAGAGTGATACCACAAGTTATGATGCAAGGTAAGTTAGATTTTTATGCCTATGGTTGGCTATTCACATTTCCAGCATAATATTCGTTGTTTATTTGATCAAATGATTTTACAATAAGTATGTAATTATTTAGACAATCTGAATGGTTGATTCTTATGCAATTTCTGTTTACCACATTTTGTCAATTAATAGTTATTCAAGTGAAAGTGGATCTGAAGAAGACTCAAGCAATGAACACTGGTCCAGTGATGAGGTTGAAGGGTAAGACAAATGTATTTCTTTATTTTTGTATTGTAGTGCGCTTCATTCTCATTGTGCGAGTGACCATATTCACTGGCTTGCACTTGTCCCCAGCTACTAGGGAAAAGTCTCCGATTGCTCTGCTGCTACTTGTGCTGTACAGTCGTATTTTTACTGTTTATTTCAATGTCAAGGTATTTAGTTGCAATAGCAAGTTGGGGACACTATTTAAATATTACAATATTAAAAATATTTATGTCTGTTTTGTAGAACTGCCACCACATCCAACAGTGAACGCAGAAACAACTTGATAATGCAATGAGTCCTGTTATGACTGGGGGTGGGGGGTGGGGTGGGCTAATGATCCTTACTTGCAGCCAGCGGCTGAATTGTGAAGGACGCAGATCAATGTGGCCGTGGCAAGGCATATCAAAGGTGCTCCAAGCAGCCACCATACACAGTTCAGACCACGGGTCACAGCTAAGATGTTAGGTGTTAATTTTATGGAGGGATGAAAACCGGAGAACCCAGTGAAAAACCCTCAGGAGAACCCAGTGAAAAAGCACAGGAGAGATCAACTACAACTCTACTCACATGAGTCCAAGCTCAACAACGGGGTCATTCCCAAGTGGTCATCCATCCAAGTACTAACCCTATCTATAACCGGGCTTAACTTTTTGGTGAGAGGTAGCACGCTAACAGCACACACCACCCATGCTCCCCATATCTAAGAGTATTTACAACAATGTGTCATGTACATACTCTATATCTAAGAGTATTTCTGACAGTGTGTCAAGCATTGTACATACTGTACTCTATATCTAAGAGTATTTCCAACTGTCAAGTATTTCAGTTAGTATTTTGTAACAAGCAAAAGTATTTATTTTTAAAGTGTACAGTATATACCAGTATGTAGTTTAGTTAATATTTCAGGTTTTGTCGTGCAAGATATTGTTACTTAGAAAAACACTAAGCTCAAGTTGTAGTGAATGTGCATTCTGACTCGTCTAAAGTATAAACATTTTAAATAACCTCTGAATACTATAAACAAAACTTGCACAGCAAAACCCAAAATCTTTATAAATAATTAGTGCACAAAACTTTGGTGTAGTTATTCAAATAAAAACCAAAAGTGAAAGGTTTAATTGGGGTGATGTGAGTGTACATCATGCTTTTTGTTCTCACCACCAAGCCATGCTTTTGTCCTACATGTTCTTCTAATGCCAAACCAAGGTTTAATGGAGATAGTGAAGATATTATGCAAAACTGCATAAGCCTCATTAGATATATGCTAACAGTACTGATAGTTTTAATTGTAAATTTTCAATCTGTTTATGTGGATATAATATACAGTACTGTTCACTTGCATAGACTTGAAAAAAAATGTCAGGCTCTCCTGAATCCCATATACACAACATCATCTGCAGGGTATATGTGTCTTATTGCCAAAACAACACAAGATGGACACACCTTTCGGTTCCCCCTTCCCAACTTTTTGTATCCCCAGAGAATGTACTGGCGATACGCAGCCTTTCTAAAGCTGTTTGTGGAATAGTCTGGTTCCTCAGCCCTAATGTCACACCTTCCTCGGATAGCCATGACCAATACATCCCTGTCGGTACAAGTGTTTTGGAATGTTACAAATGATGTGACACATCTGATTTTTTTACAACACTTGTTTTCCTCTTCAGTTGCCATAGGTTGGCATACTCCACACGTACACCATGGTGGCCTTGCATCAGGGATTACAGGAGGGCCTCCACCAAATTCCACTATATTTTTGGCATAATCAAGACTACCCTTCCCATTGGTCAAAAGTTCCAGCAGTACCTTGTCCTTTTGGTCAAGTGTCAGAGTTCCAATAAATTCCTGAAAAAATATTACATTTTTTGTAAACCCAAATGGCATATGACTTACTCATTTTTATATGGTAGAATTGAGTCAGGTTTTGGGGCAGTGTTGGGACTATCATTGTATCAAGCTTTCTTGTAAGATTCTTCGAATATGAAATTTGTGTATTTTCTTGGTAAACGCTAGCCTGCGTGCAGACTCTACTCGTTTCCGGAAGATGATATCATCTTCCGGAAACGAGTAGAGTCTGCACGCAGGCTAGGTAAACGCAACTAGTCCATGCTAATTAGGTCACTGAAAGAAGTCGAGTTCAGTAAATGTCAACTACATTGCTAAAAACTGTATTATAAACAGTGTAAAACCAGCATTTTAAAGTGTTCATATATTCACAAGGGTGCGTTTATTCACAATATTTATACGAAAAATCCCCGACTGAACATTTGGATCGAAGGACACAAAACGATTACTTTCGTGAATATTTAATTACGCGATTTGCAAGCTTGGTATCGTAAATAAATTGCTCTGCCATCTAGATAGCGATCAAAATGTTATAGGTTCGATTCCTCTGATTATATGAACTTGATCAACGTCGCTAGAGGATTTACTGTCGCCGTGAAGACATTTATAAAAGTAAACTTACCGTAATCTGTTGTTTTGCTTCGTCGACAGCGATCTGATGGCGTTCAAAAGCATTTCTGCCAGCATTTGCGTCAGCTACTGGTTGAAGTGGCTTATTTTTACAAGCAGCTTCTTTAGTTCCACATGAACACCTTTCTGTGCATTTCAGTTCTTCATCCCGGCATGGACAACCTCGCTTCTTTCTCCCGTTGCGTTTGCTGCATGTATTTTTGCAAGTACAGAACTGAAATGAAGGGGAATTTGTTGTAGTAATACAGGTACTATAATTAACTATTTATTATATAATATATGAAACAATGAGGGGAAGTAGAAGTAAACTCACTTGTGTTCGACCGTCGTCGGCTGGTAAAGGCACTCCAACAGCAGCTGCTTCTTGCGCAGTTGGCGATCTATAAGCTGGTGAACCGTACACATTTAAATCGTCTTCTAAATCGTACTGCGACACATTCAACTCTGGGTCCGACTCTGATTCAGACATTATAAAAAAATATATTTAAAAACCTGTTCGGAAGAAGCTGTCACTGGGTTTTGAATAAGGCAACGCACAAAATGCAAAGTGAAGGTCCAGTGACGTGTTGGTTCCCGTATGTAAACATAAACACAAGCGCGCAATGCATGACCCTGAGACTCATTCTTTAAGGATAATCCTTAATTTTGGATGTGAGGTCGACCTGAAACATTACATACATTCCAATGTCCGCCAGTGCGCAGCAAATCCGTGTGAAATGACTGGGAACTAGCTTGTGTTTGTGAAAGAAGACTTTCTTTTGATGAGGCCACGTCTTGTTCTCTGCAGTTGTGGCCGCTATCTTGGAATTCAAGCAGCATTTTCTTCAAGATTTTTTAATTTTGGATGTGAGGTCGACCTGAAACATTACATACATTCCAATGTCCGCCAGTGCGCAGCAAATCCGTGTGAAATGACTGGGAACTAGCTTGTGTTTGTGAAAGAAGACTTTCTTTTGATGAGGCCACGTCTTGTTCTCTGCAGTTGTGGCCGCTATCTTGGAATTCAAGCAGCATTTTCTTCAAGATTTTCAACCACCAGGAATTTCTTGAACTCATCATATCGTAGATTTGTTAGTTGTTTCAACATGCAGGCTCATAAACTCGTGGCGGACTCCTCAAATCCGCCATTTGGTAAGCCATGTACAATGTTTTCCTTATATGAAGTGACCTATATTATATTGTAGCCAGAATAGGTTTTAGAATATTTTTTTTAGTTTAGTTTTTTAGTTTAGTTTAGTTTTTTTAGTTAAGGATTAATCAGTATTTTCTGACTGTTAAATACAAATATATTTATATGTTACTGTTTGATATCGTGGTATGACTTTTTAAATACTTTCAGTTTCCAAAACAGAATATTTGATTCTAACTATATATATATATATATATATATATATATATATATATATATATATATATACTACCATTTGCGTTCAAGTGTTTAGTGTTTAGCGAATTAACTAGTTGTTTCCAGGTTTTGAAACAAACGTTGTCCAATGACAACTCATCGGTTTGACAGATCAAACAATGACGAATAGGGGGTGTAACCACAGAATAGTAATACAACCAGAAGTCCAACTCGCGTCGGAACCTTTGAAGTTTATGTCCTCGCGCATGTCGCCTCGCGCATCTGGATTCCTCGCCATCCTACGCCATCCTACGCCATCCTGGCAAGTTCCCCCGGCAGTTTGGTCCTTCAAAAGAAGGTTAAAACTGCCGGGGGAACTTGCCAGGATGGCGTAGGATGGCGTAGGATGGCGTAGGATGGCGTAGAATGGCGTCGGATGGCGTAAAATATCGCGCCTGCGCATTGAAGAAATGCGGACAAGTTTTCACTTGAGTTGGACTTCTGGTTGTATTACTATTCTGTGGTGTAACGCTTCGTTGTCAAGACTTGTCATCGTTCATGTCAGACCGCAGCGTTTGCTTGGAATATACTTTTCTTTGGCTTAACTGTGAGAATTGGAATAATCAGCAAACGTAGGTCGCTTAGATAAGGGTAGTTCCACATCAGTGGGTAGTTCACTTCGATATGACGGCTGCTGAACGCATTTATTTTATATTCTATTTGCCGTGGCCCGTGAGAAAATATCAACAAACCGTTGAAACTTGAAACGGAAGCAATAACAACGAAAAGTTACACCCCCTATTCGTCATTGTTTGATCTGTCAAACCGATGAGTTGTCATTGGACAACATTTGTTTCAAAACCTGGAAACAACTAGTTAATTCGCTAAACACTAAACACTTGAACGCAAATGGTAGTATATATATATATATATATATATATATATATATATATATATATATATATAATTTAATGTATAATAAATTAGTGTTTAATGTAAAATAGATTAGTGGAACTTTGTTAATACAGCCACCATTGGGCAAAGAAATGTGGTTATAATAATGCAGTGGCCATATTAATGAGGTGGCTGTATTAACAAGCTGACTGTATTAACGAGATGGCTATATTACTGAGGTGGCTGTATTAATGAGGTGGCTATATTAACGAGGTGGCCATTTTAATGAGGTGGCTGTATTAATAAGGTGGCTGTATTAATAAGGTGACAGTATTAATGAGGTGGCGGTATTAACGAGGTGGCCATTTTAACAAGATGGCTATATTACTGAGGTGGCTGTATTAATGAGGTGGCTATATTAACGAGGTGGCTATATTACTGAGGTGGCTGTATTAATGAGGTGGCTGTATTAACGAGGTGGCTATATTAATGAGGTGACTATATTACTGAGGTGGCTGTATTAAGGAGGTGGTTATATTGATGAGGTGGCTGTATTAATAAGGTGGGTGTATTAACGAGGTGGCTATATTAACAAGGTGACTATATTACCAAGGTGGCTGTATTAACAAGGTAACTGTATTAATGAAGTGGCTATATTAATGAGGTGAGCTGTATTAATGAGGTGGCTATATTAACGAGGTGGCTGTATTAATGAGGTGGTCTTATTATAGGGTAGCTATATTAATGAGGTGGCTATATTACTGAGGTAGCTGTATTAATGAGGTGGCTATATTAACGAGGTAGCTGTATTAGTGAGGTGGCTATATTAATGAGGTAGCTGTATTAATGAGGTGGCTATATTAACAAGGTAGCTGTATTAATGAAGTGGCTATATTAACGAGGTGGCTGTATTAACAAGGTGGCTATATTACTGAGGTGGCTATATTAATGAGGTGGCTCAGGCTATATTACTGAGGTGGGTGTATTAACAAGGTGGCTATATTATCGAGGTGGCTATATTAATGAGGTGGCTATATTAATGAGATGGCCTTATTAATGAGGTGGCTGTATTTTAAAACAAGGTGCTTGTATAGGGGGGTTCCACTGTGTTTAAACATAGCAAGATTGCATCTAGTCATAGATTATTTGTACTGGTCTTTCTTGCAAATTTTAGCATCATTATTGGTCATAGACCATATCAGAAGCAAATATAAAGTAGGAGTGGACTGGAAAGCAACAACTTCTTTGGAAATAGATGGGTAATTGTTAGTCATTATATACTGTTACATGTCATATTAACCCATTGCTAGTGTATATTTACAATGTACGGAACATTATGTAATTACAGCATGCTCATGTATTTTGTTTTTATTTCAACCACAATAGAAAAGTTGTTCTAAATTGTAACCACAGCATTGCTCGATACTTGGCCAGGGTTGGTGATGAATTTAAACTGTATGGAAATAGCATCTTGCAAGCAACAGAGGTGAACAACATACCATTGCAAGTCTAAAATTATTTGGAAATTTTGCTGGGAATACAGTTTTACTGTTGTGTGTGTGTGATTTCTAAAGTTAGGAATAATGTCGTACACTTTAGGTTGACAGTTGGGTGGATTTTAGTGCTACATTTTTGAATGATTCAAAGAATTGTCAGTCTGCTCTTAGCCACTTGGATAAACAGCTATCTCCTGTTACATACTTAGTGGGGAAGACAGTGACACTGGCTGACTTTGCTGTTTGGGGAGCATTAAAAGGTGTTACTGTACATGTTTTTCATTCTATTCTGATCTATTCTGTTCTATTCTTTTCTATTCTATCCTATTCTATTCTACTCTATTCTATGCTATTCTATTCTATTCTATTCTATTCTATTCTATTCTATTCTATTCTATTCTATTCCCTTCTATTCTATTCTATTCTATTCTATCCTATTCTACTCTACTCTACTCTATTCTATTCTATTCTATTCTATTCTATTCTATTCTATTCCCTTCTATTCTATTCTATTCTATTCTATTCTATTCTATTCTATTCTATTCTATTCTATTCTATTCTATTCTATTCCCTTCTATTCTATTCTATTCTATTCCATTCTATTCCATTCTATTCCATTCTATTCCATTCTATTCCATTCCATTCTATTCCATTCTATTCTATTCCATTCCATTCTATCCTATTCTATTCCATTCTATTCCATTCTATTCCATTCCATTCTATTCCATTCTATTCCATTCTATTCTATTCCATTCTATTCTATTCCATTCTATTCCATTCCATTCTATTCCATTCTATCCTATTCCATTCTATTCCATTCTATTCTATTCCATTCTATTCCATTCTATTCCATTCTATTCCATTCTATTCCATTCTATTCCATTCTATTCCATTCTATTCCATTCTATTCTATTCCATTCTATTCCATTCTATTCTATTCCATTCTATTCCATTCTATTCCATTCTATTCTATTCTATTCCATTCCATTCTATTCCATTCTATTCCATTCTATTTCATTCTATTCCATTCCATTCTATTCCATTCTATTCTATTCCATTCTATTCCATTCCATTCTATTCCATTCTAATCCATTCTTTTCTATTCCATTCTATTCTATTCTATTCCATTCCATTCTATTCCATTCTATTCTATTCTATTCCATTCTATTCTATTCCATTCTATTCCATTCTATTCTATTCCATTCTATTCCATTCTATTCCATTCTATTCCATTCTATTCCATTCCATTCTATTCCATTCTATTCCATTCTATTCCATTCTATTCCATTCTATTCTATTCCATTCTATTCCATTCTATTCCATTCTATTCCATTCCATTCTATTCCATTCCATTCCATTCCATTCTATTCCATTCTATTCTATTCCATTCTATTCCATTCTATTCTATTCCATTCTATTCCATTCTATTCCATTTTATTCCATTCTATTCTATTCCATTCTATTCCATTCTATTCTATTCCATTCTATTCTATTCCATTCTATTCCATTCTATTCTATTCTATTCCATTCCATTCTATTCCATTCTATTCCATTCTATTTCATTCTAGTCCATTCCATTCTATTCCATTCTCTTCCATTCTATTCCATTCCATTCTATTCCATTCTATTCCATTCTATTCCATTCCATTCTATTCCATTCTATTCTATTCCATTCTATTCCATTCTATTCTATTCCATTCTATTCCATTCTATTCTATTCCATTCTATTCTATTCCATTCTATTCTATTCCATTCCATTCTATTCCATTCTATTCCATTCTATTTCATTCTAGTCCATTCCATTCTATTCCATTCTAATCCATTCTTTTCTATTCCATTCTATTCTATTCCATTCTATTCCATTCTATTCTATTCTATTCCATTCTATTCTATTCCATTCTATTCCATTCTATTCCATTCCATTCTATTCCATTCTATTCTATTCCATTCTATTCCATTCTATTCTATTCCATTCTATTCCATTCTATTCCATTCTATTCCATTCTATTCTATTCCATTCTATTCCATTCTATTCTATTCCATTCTATTCTATTCCATTCTATTCCATTCTATTCTATTCTATTCCATTCCATTCTATTCCATTCTATTCCATTCTATTTCATTCTAGTCCATTCCATTCTATTCCATTCTCTTCCATTCTATTCCATTCCATTCTATTCCATTCTATTCCATTCTATTCCATTCCATTCTATTCCATTCTATTCCATTCCATTCTATTCCATTCTATTCTATTCCATTCTATTCCATTCTATTCTATTCCATTCTATTCCATTCTATTCTATTCCATTCTATTCCATTCTATTCTATTCCATTCTATTCTATTCCATTCTATTCTATTCCATTCCATTCTATTCCATTCTATTCCATTCTATTTCATTCTAGTCCATTCCATTCTATTCCATTCTAATCCATTCTTTTCTATTCCATTCTATTCTATTCCATTCTATTCCATTCTATTCTATTCTATTCCATTCTATTCTATTCCATTCTATTCCATTCTATTCTATTCCATTCTATTCCATTCTATTCCATTCTATTCCATTCTATTCCATTCCATTCTATTCCATTCTATTCCATTCTATTCCATTCTATTCTATTCCATTCTATTCCATTCTATTCCATTCTATTCCATTCCATTCTATTCCATTCTATTCCATTCCATTCTATTCCATTCTATTCTATTCCATTCTATTCCATTCTATTCTATTCCATTCTATTCCATTCTATTCCATTCTATTCCATTCTATTCTATTCCATTCTATTCCATTCTATTCTATTCCATTCTATTCTATTCCATTCTATTCCATTCTATTCTATTCTATTCCATTCCATTCTATTCCATTCTATTCCATTCTATTTCATTCTAGTCCATTCCATTCTATTCCATTCTCTTCCATTCTATTCCATTCCATTCTATTCCATTCTATTCCATTCTATTCCATTCCATTCTATTCCATTCTATTCCATTCCATTCTATTCCATTCTATTCTATTCCATTCTATTCCATTCTATTCTATTCCATTCTATTCCATTCTATTCTATTCCATTCTATTCCATTCTATTCTATTCCATTCTATTCTATTCCATTCTATTCCATTCCATTCTATTCCATTCTATTCCATTCTATTTCATTCTAGTCCATTCCATTCTATTCCATTCTAATCCATTCTTTTCTATTCCATTCTATTCTATTCCATTCTATTCCATTCTATTCTATTCTATTCCATTCTATTCTATTCCATTCTATTCCATTCTATTCTATTCCATTCTATTCCATTCTATTCCATTCTATTCCATTCTATTCCATTCTAATCCATTCTATTCCATTCTATTCCATTCTATTCCATTCCATTCTATTCCATTCTATTCCATTCCATTCTATTCCATTCCATTCTATTCCATTCTATTCTATTCCATTCTATTCCATTCTATTCTATTCCATTCTATTCCATTCTATTCCATTCTATTCC
This sequence comes from Corallium rubrum, assembly GCA_964035015.1. NCBI lineage: Eukaryota > Metazoa > Cnidaria > Anthozoa > Scleralcyonacea > Coralliidae > Corallium > Corallium rubrum. Next base: position 12,294,063 of record OZ036003.1, read on the forward strand.
ATTCTATTCCATTCTATTCTATTCCATTCTATTCCATTCTATTCTATTCCATTCTATTCTATTCCATTCTATTCCATTCTATTCTATTCTATTCCATTCCATTCTATTCCATTCTATTCCATTCTATTCCATTCTATTTCATTCTAGTCCATTCCATTCTATTCCATTCTATTCCATTCTATTCCATTCTATTCTATTCCATTCTATTCCATTCTATTCTATTCCATTCTATTCTATTCCATTCTATTCCATTCTATTCCATTCTATTCCATTCCATTCTATTCCATTCTATTCTATTCCATTCTATTCCATTCTATTCTATTCCATTCTATTCCATTCTATTCCATTCTATTCCATTCTATTCTATTCCATTCTATTCCATTCTATTCTATTCCATTCTATTCTATTCCATTCTATTCCATTCTATTCTATTCTATTCCATTCCATTCTATTCCATTCTATTCCATTCTATTTCATTCTAGTCCATTCCATTCTATTCCATTCTCTTCCATTCTATTCCATTCCATTCTATTCCATTCTATTCCATTCTATTCCATTCCATTCTATTCCATTCTATTCTATTCCATTCTATTCCATTCTATTCTATTCCATTCTATTCCATTCTATTCTATTCCATTCTATTCTATTCCATTCTATTCTATTCCATTCCATTCTATTCCATTCTATTCCATTCTATTTCATTCTAGTCCATTCCATTCTATTCCATTCTAATCCATTCTTTTCTATTCCATTCTATTCTATTCCATTCTATTCCATTCTATTCTATTCTATTCCATTCTATTCTATTCCATTCTATTCCATTCTATTCCATTCCATTCTATTCCATTCTATTCTATTCCATTCTATTCCATTCTATTCTATTCCATTCTATTCCATTCTATTCCATTCTATTCCATTCTATTCTATTCCATTCTATTCCATTCTATTCTATTCCATTCTATTCTATTCCATTCTATTCCATTCTATTCTATTCTATTCCATTCCATTCTATTCCATTCTATTCCATTCTATTTCATTCTAGTCCATTCCATTCTATTCCATTCTCTTCCATTCTATTCCATTCCATTCTATTCCATTCTATTCCATTCTATTCCATTCCATTCTATTCCATTCTATTCCATTCCATTCTATTCCATTCTATTCTATTCCATTCTATTCCATTCTATTCTATTCCATTCTATTCCATTCTATTCTATTCCATTCTATTCCATTCTATTCTATTCCATTCTATTCTATTCCATTCTATTCTATTCCATTCCATTCTATTCAATTCTATTCCATTCTATTTCATTCTAGTCCATTCCATTCTATTCCATTCTAATCCATTCTTTTCTATTCCATTCTATTCTATTCCATTCTATTCCATTCTATTCTATTCTATTCCATTCTATTCTATTCCATTCTATTCCATTCTATTCTATTCCATTCTATTCCATTCTATTCCATTCTATTCCATTCTATTCCATTCCATTCTATTCCATTCTATTCCATTCTATTCCATTCTATTCCATTCTATTCTATTCCATTCTATTCCATTCTATTCCATTCTATTCCATTCCATTCTATTCCATTCTATTCCATTCCATTCTATTCCATTCTATTCTATTCCATTCTATTCCATTCTATTCTATTCCATTCTATTCCATTCTATTCCATTCTATTCCATTCTATTCTATTCCATTCTATTCCATTCTATTCTATTCCATTCTATTCTATTCCATTCTATTCCATTCTATTCTATTCTATTCCATTCCATTCTATTCCATTCTATTCCATTCTATTTCATTCTAGTCCATTCCATTCTATTCCATTCTCTTCCATTCTATTCCATTCCATTCTATTCCATTCTATTCCATTCTATTCCATTCCATTCTATTCCATTCTATTCCATTCCATTCTATTCCATTCTATTCTATTCCATTCTATTCCATTCTATTCTATTCCATTCTATTCCATTCTATTCTATTCCATTCTATTCCATTCTATTCTATTCCATTCTATTCTATTCCATTCTATTCTATTCCATTCCATTCTATTCCATTCTATTCCATTCTATTTCATTCTAGTCCATTCCATTCTATTCCATTCTAATCCATTCTTTTCTATTCCATTCTATTCTATTCCATTCTATTCCATTCTATTCTATTCTATTCCATTCTATTCTATTCCATTCTATTCCATTCTATTCTATTCCATTCTATTCCATTCTATTCCATTCTATTCCATTCTATTCCATTCTAATCCATTCTATTCCATTCTATTCCATTCTATTCCATTCCATTCTATTCCATTCTATTCCATTCTATTCCATTCCATTCTATTCCATTCCATTCTATTCCATTCTATTCTATTCCATTCTATTCCATTCTATTCTATTCCATTCTATTCCATTCTATTCCATTCTATTCCATTCTATTCCATTCTATTCTATTCCATTCTATTCCATTCTATTCTATTCCATTCTATTCTATTCCATTCTATTCCATTCTATTCTATTCTATTCCATTCCATTCTATTCCATTCTATTCCATTCTATTCCATTCTATTTCATTCTAGTCTATTCCATTCTATTCCATTCTATTCCATTCTATTCCATTCTATTCTATTCCATTCTATTCCATTCTATTCTATTCCATTCTATTCTATTCCATTCTATTCCATTCTATTCTATTCTATTCCATTCCATTCTATTCCATTCTATTCCATTCTATTTCATTCTAGTCCATTCCATTCTATTCCATTCTCTTCCATTCTATTCCATTCCATTCTATTCCATTCTATTCCATTCTATTCCATTCCATTCTATTCCATTCTATTCCATTCCATTCTATTCCATTCTATTCTATTCCATTCTATTCCATTCTATTCTATTCCATTCTATTCCATTCTATTCTATTCCATTCTATTCCATTCTATTCTATTCCATTCTATTCTATTCCATTCTATTCTATTCCATTCCATTCTATTCCATTCTATTCCATTCTATTCCATTCTATTTCATTCTAGTCCATTCCATTCTATTCCATTCTAATCCATTCTTTTCTATTCCATTCTATTCTATTCCATTCCATTCTATTCCATTCTATTCCATTCTATTCTATTCTATTCCATTCTATTCTATTCCATTCTATTCCATTCTATTCTATTCCATTCTATTCCATTCTATTCCATTCTATTCCATTCTATTCCATTCTAATCCATTCTATTCCATTCTATTCCATTCCATTCTATTCCATTCTATTCCATTCTATTCCATTCCATTCTATTCCATTCTATTCTATTCCATTCTATTCCATTCTATTCTATTCCATTCTATTCCATTCTATTCCATTCTATTCCATTCTATTCCATTCTATTCCATTCTATTCCATTCTATTCTATTCCATTCTATTCTATTCCATTCTATTCCATTCTATTCTATTCTATTCCATTCCATTCTATTCCATTCTATTCCATTCTATTCCATTCTATTTCATTCTAGTCCATTCCATTCTATTCCATTCTATTCCATTCCATTCTATTCCATTCTAATCCATTCTTTTCTATTCCATTCTATTCTATTCCATTCCATTCTATTCTATTCTATTCTATTCCATTCTATTCTATTCCATTCTATTCCATTCTATTCTATTCCATTCTATTCCATTCTATTCCATTCTATTCCATTCTATTCCATTCTATTCCATTCTAATCCATTCTATTCCATTCTATTCCATTCTATTCCATTCCACTCCATTCTATTCTATTCCATTCTATTCCATTCTATTCCATTCTATTCCATTCTATTCCATTCTATTCCATTCTATTCCATTCTATTCCATTCCATTCTATTCCATTCTATTCCATTCTATTCCATTCTATTCCATTCTATTCCATTCTATTCCATTCTATTCCATTCCATTCTATTCCATTCTATTCCATTCTATTCTATTCTATTCCATTCTATTCCATTCTATTCTATTCCATTCTATTCCATTCCACTCCATTCTATTCTATTCCATTCTATTCCATTCCATTCTATTCCATTCTATTCCATTCCATTCTATTCCATTCTATTCCATTCTATTCCATTCTGTTCCATTCTTTTCCATTCCATTCTATTCCATTCTATTCCATTCTATTCCATTCTATTCCATTCTATTCCATTCTATTCCATTCTATTCCATTCTATTCTATTCTATTCCATTCTATTCCATTCTATTCCATTCTATTCCATTCTGTTCCATTCTATTCCATTCTATTCCATTCCATTCTATTCCATTCTATTCTATTCCATTCTATTTCATTCTACTCCATTCCATTCCATTCTATTCTATTGATCTGAATTGTCATCATCTTCTTTGGCATTATATTGTAAACTGCACTCTATAATTTTCTCACTGTTCTTCTCCCTTACTCATTTAGCCAATAACCAAGTGGAATCATTGTTAAAAAAAGACACAACTAAAAATATATCCCGATGGTATAACTTTCTTTCCTCGCAAGACAATTTTAAGCAATTTTCTAGTCACAAACCTTCATCTAAGAAATCACAGGTAAATATTAAATTACAGGCTGATCTGGTTGATAAAGTTGGGTTGTTTTTTTTTATAATTTATTGCTGTTATTTTTATTGCTGTTGTTGTTGCTAGAGTGAAGTTAAGACTCAGGGCAAGTTCATTGAATTGGAAGGTGCTGTGGAAGGTCAAGTCGTTGTGAGATTTCCACCTGAAGCAAGTGGGTAAGTGGCAAGGTCCCAGCCATTTTTTTAGATGAAACACTATAGTTACAACCCCTTTTAAGTGGACACCCCTCTAGTCTTAAGCAGAAACGGACACCTATCGTAGGTCCCAGTGACCAAATTAACCTCTCTTAAGCGGACAAATCCATATCAAAATGAACGTTTTCTGTAATAACAGTAATAATGTACACTTGAGATTAACCCAGAGATACCAACACTTTGAATAAGTCCTTTTCAAACATTTTTGACCGTTCAACATTTTTGACCTTTCGATTCCTCGTTGAAAAGGACTTTTCCCACCTGCAGCGCGCCAAAATTCCCCGGTGAATTTTTCAACCGGTGACGTAATTCGGGAAGTAATTATAGTCAGGCTAAATTGCTATGCAAGTGCTATCTTTGGAAGTTGGAGTTAAACAGACTCTTGAAAACGTTTTAGTAGGGGTAGCACCACTTTCCATTGCATGTACGACAACCCGAAACACGTCAAAACAGGGCGATGTACATTTCAGTGATTTCCCACCAGAGCATTTAATTAGATTCAGAAACCTGCAAGCGAAACAAGTCCGCCTCTTTCCTCCCGCTTTTCCGCTCGCCGGCCTTTCCACCCGCCCGCAAAAGGCGATTTGGAGCAAGTCTAGCGTACCCCCTACTGTGCAACCTCTTTTAAGCGGACACCCCTCTTAAGCGGACACCTCAACGAGGTCCCAAAGGTGTCCGCTTAATAGAGGTTCAACTGTACATGTAATTTTTGTTAGTCAATCTCATAAAGTTTGAAGAATATTTGATAGCTTGTAGGTCAGATTTTTCTTCGTTTATCTTCAGTTGTTAAAAAGGTGTATTGTCTTCGCAGGTATTTGCATATTGGCCATGCAAAGGCAGCGTTGTTGAATCAGCATTACAGAGATTTTTACAAGGGAGAAATGATTATGAGATTTGATGACACTAACCCAGCCAAAGAAAATGCGGAGTTTGAAGAGGTACAGATGATTTTAGTCATCAAAAAGAGAACCCTCAGGCATCTTAGTCAGCAATAAGTTAACGAATCATTAACCCATTCCTGTCTGAGCTGGCCAAAAATGGTCCCTTTGTTGCTTTACTCTGTAAAACGCAAGACGATTTTAGTTGTTAAAGGGACAACCATCAGACATCCTAGTCAGCAATAGGTTAACAAGTGATTAATCTATTCAAAATATAGTAAGGTTAGATATACTGCCGAAACAGAGAACGTAGGAGCCTTTGTCACGTTTCTCTCTGACGAGGGGTCCTACCTTCTTATCTAACCTTACTATAATATTTCGATTGTTGTTCCAACACTGCGTACGCAACACTCTACTTTTATTTCACTATTTTGATTAATCTATTCCTGCCTAAGCTCGCCGAAAACAGCATTTTTATTGTCTTACTCTGTCTAACGCCAGATGATTTTACTCGTCAAAGAGAGAACCCTCAGACATCCTAAGTAGCATTGAATTCCTGTAATATTTTGCAACGGAGTATTTCTCAGATCAAAACATAGGCATTGGCTGAATAAAATTTTTGGACAAACCTATACTGCTCAAATCCCATACACGTTTCCATACGGTTTATTTATCCATTGTACGACGTTACGTCTGTCTGTCTGTCTGTCTGTCTGTCTGTCTGTCTGTCTGTCTGTCTGTCTGTCTGTCTGTCTGTCTGTCTGTCTGTCTGTCTGTCTGTCTGTCTGTCTGTCTGTCTGTCTGTCTGTCTGTCTGTCTGTCTGTCTGTCTGTCTGTCTGTCTGTCTGTCTGTCTGTCTGTCTGTCTGTCTGTCTGTCTGTCTGTCTGTCTGTCTGTCTGTCTGTCTGTCTGTCTGTCTGTCTGTCTGTCTGTCTGTCTGTCTGTCTGTTTGTTTGTTTGTTTGTTTGTTTGTTTGTTTGTTTGTTTGTTTGTCTGTCTGTCTGTCTGTCTGTCTGTCTGTCTGTCTGTCTGTCTGTCTGTCTGTCTGTCTGTCTCTGTCTGTCTCTGTCTGTCTGTCTGTCTGTCTGTCTGTCTGTCTGTCTGTCTGTCTGTCTGTCTGTCTGTCTGTCTGTCTGTCTGTCTGTCTGTCTCTGTCTGTCTGTCCACCTTCTTATTTATCACTCATTTATTCTTCTATCTATTGATTTTTATCTGTCTAGTTACCCAACCACCCAATCCAGGTACACTTTTATTTTTTAGGTTATATTGGAGGACTTAAAAATGTTGAATGTGCGGCCAGATAGGTTCACCAGAACATCAGATCATTTTGAAAAGATTTTGGAACTTGCAGGGAAGTTGATAAAAGACGGCAAAGCTTATGTAGATGACACTCCAACTGAAAGAATGAGGGAAGAGAGAGAAAAAAGAGTGAAGTCAGCTCATCGTGACAACCGTAAGGATTCACATTTGTACGTTACATTGTAAGACATTACGTTACATTATAAGACATTGCACTACATTGTAAGACGTTACGTTACATTGTAAGACGTTACGTTACATTGTAAGACGTTACGTTACATTGTAAGACATTGCACGTTGTAAGACGTTACGCTACAATACTACATTCTAAGACGTTACGCTACAATACTACACTGTAAGACGTTACGCTATATTGTAAGACGTTACGCTACATTCTAAGACGTTACGCTACATTGTAAGACGTTACGCTACATTGTAAAACGTTACGCTACATTGTAAGACGTTACGCTACATTGTAAGACGTTACGCTACATTGTAAGACATTACGCTACATTGTAAGACGTTACGCTACATTGTAAAACGTTACGCTACATTGTAAGACGTTACGCTACATTGTAAGACGTTACGCTGCATTGTAAGACGTTACGCTGCATTGTAAGACGTTACACTACATTCTAAGACGTTACGCTACGTTGTAAGACGTTACGTTACATTGTAAGATGTTGCGCTAGATTGTAAGACGTTACGTTACATTGTAAGATGTTGCGCTAGATTGTAAGACGTTACGTTACATTGTAAGACGTTACGCTACCTTGTAAGACGTTACGCGCGTCTATTAAACGGCCAGGCCTGTAGTTTTACTTATTTTTTTTTTCAGCTCTGGAAAAGAATGTGGAGATGTGGGAAGAAATGAAGAAAGCAAGTACTTTTGGACAGACTTGTGCCCTTCGTGCAAAGATTGATTATGAATCAGATAATGGATGTTTGCGAGATCCAACTCTTTACCGATGCAAACCTGAAAAACATGTCCAGACTGGTGATAAATACAAGTAAGTTCTTACTTTAGTATAGATGCAAATATTTCTATTCAGCACTTGTCATCCATCTATCCACTAATCCTCTCTTCCATCCACTTTTTCTTCTATTTACCCAAACCATCTATCCATCCATCTAATTAATTAATTAATTAATTAATTAATTAATTAATCAGTCAATTAATTAATTAACTAATTAATCAATTAACTAATCAATCAATGAATCAATTAACTAATTAATTAATTAATCAATCAATCAATCAATAATCAAATCAATCCATTCATCTATCCACCCTCTCTTCCATCCACCTTCCCTTCCAACCATTCATTCATTCATTCATTCATTCATTCATTCATTCATTCATTCATTCATTCATTCATTCATTCATTCATTCATTCATTCAATTATCCATCCATCCATCCATCCATCCATCCATCCATCCATCCATCCATTCATTCATTCATTCATTCATTCATTCATTCATTCATTCATTCATTCATTCATTCATTCAATCGTGCATCCACCCTCTTTTTCTTTCATTCATCTATCCATTTATCATTTTATCCATCCATCCATCCTTTTTTCCATTCATCTGTCGATTTATGATTTTATCTATCCATCCTTCCTTCCTTCCATCCATTTATTCATCCATTTTTGTTTTGTTCATAAAATAAATTTGAACACATTTTATTTGCGTTATTTTAGAGTCTATCCAACATACGATTTCGCGTGTCCAATTGTGGATAGTGTTGAAGGAGTAACGCATGCTTTAAGAACTACAGAATACCATGATCGAGATCCTCAATACTATTGGATCATTGAAGCACTTGGTAAAACTACTATTTGCTTTGTCTTTGGGTAAAGCCTGGCTAAATCCTGCCGTAAAGCCATGATGTTGAACTTTTTTATATTTTCAGGTTTGCGCAGGCCCAACATTATGGAGTTTAGCAAGATTACTTTACAGAATACAGTTCTTTCCAAACGAAAACTTACTTGGCTTGTGCAAGAGAAATACGTTGATGGATGGTTAGTTCATTTTCTTCAAGGAAAGAAGTGAGGGAGTTGCAATGTGTGTATTTTGCGAATGGTGTTGAAAGTTTTGTTTGCCTTGCAGGAATGATCCGAGGTTTCCAACTGTTCGTGGAGTACTTAGAAGAGGAATGACTGTAAAAGCACTTTTAGAATTTATTTTATTGCAGGTAAACTGTTAGATTGTTGCTTTCTTCTGGTACAGTCGTTTCTTTCCTTCCTTTGTTTGTTTGTTTGTTTGTTTGTTTGTTTGTTTGTTTGTTTGTTTGTTTGTTTGTTTGTTTGTTTGTTTGTTTGTTTGTTTGTTTGTTTGTTTGTTTGTTTGTTTGTTTGTTTGTTTGTTTGTTTGTTTGTTTCTCTCTTTCTTTCTTTCTTATCTCATTCCATTTTTTATTCATAGAGCTCTTTTGCACGCTTGCATGTTTGCAATATCAGTTTATTAAACTTACTTTCAAACAGGGATTTTCCAAAGCTAATGTTCACATGGAGTGGGATAAAATATGGGCGATCAACAGAAAGGTATATTTGACAGCCGTTGCACGTGAGATTGGTGTTCATTAATCAGATAAATCAGCCCGCTGTTTTACACAATCACGTTGTTTTAATTGTTTGTGTTTACAAAAGGTCATAGATCCAATATCTCCACGATACACGGCTTTAAAAAAGGATGAGAAAGTTTTGGTTAATATTCCTGGAATTGCTGAGAAGAGTGAAGCAGCCGTCCTCAATCCCAAGGTACGTGTATAGATGATTAAGAGTACGATGGATTGTAAGAACTATCTATATTTTCATTATTAAATCAACGTCATCTGTTTGACCTGTCCGTCCGTCCGTCCGTCCGTCCGTCCGTCCGTCCGTCCGTCCGTCCGTCCGTCTGTCCGTCTGTCCGTCTGTCCGTCTGTCCGTCTGTCCGTCTGTCCGTCTGTCTGTCTGTCTGTCTGTCTGTCTGTCTGTCTGTCTGTCTGTCTGTCTGTCTGTCTGTCTGTCCATCCATCTGTCTGTCTGTCCGTACAACTGTCTAAACTGTCTATTCGTCTATCCACTGTCACTCACACCATCCGTCCATCCCTGTTTATTTGATAACAAGTTTGGTTCCATTGCATATGGCTATTTCTACATTGTAGTAACTCAAATTACAAATCATTTGCTTACTTCTTTGTAGAATGAAGAAATGGGTACAAAGAAAGTCTGGAGGTCTTCTCAAGTATACATTGATGGAGCAGATGCGAGCACATTGTCTGATGATGAAAAAGTTACCTTCATTAACTGGGGAAACTTTTTGATTAAGACAATTAACAGGTGCAAGAGCTTCTCTAATAAAAATAAGTATTTTATTCTATTGCAAATACAACCTGATGAACACGCATTTTGGTTGGTTACTACTGTAAGTGCGTGGTTTTTTTACTGGTGAATGGCGTCATGTACGAAGCTATTACTGAATTATTTTAACTTTTTTCAGAAATTCGTCTGGTGTGGTCGAGTCCATTGATGCTGAGGCCAAACTGGACGATACGGTATTCACTTTCAATATTTATAACTTGTACTTCTATGAAATGAGTTGCGAATAGAAATGAGATTAGGGATACAATCTGAAGTTCAAAACTGGGATTTTTTTATGACGCAAAAATGTGTCCCACACGATTATTGAGTTACTGCATAATTAAAGCACGAGAGGTCGGTGTGACCCACGCGAGATGCGTGTAGCACACGCGAGATGCGTGTAGCACACGCGAGATGCGTGTAGCACACGCGAGATGCGTGTAGCACACGCGAGATGCGTGTAGCACACGCGAGATGCGTGTAGCACACACGAGATGCGTGTAACCGACGCGAGATGCGTATAACCCACGCGAGATGCGTGTAACACACGTGAGATGCGTGTAGCACACGGAGAGGTGCGTGTAGCACACGAGGGGTGAGTGTTAAACAGGTGGAAATAACCACGTGTACTCTTTTGTTAGCTTCTTGATTTTTTTTTCATATTTCGACTTATGTAAACCTGCCAGAAGTCTAAGCATAATTGATTTAGACATTTTTTGTCTGTTTTAGGATTACAAAAGCACAGCCAAACTGACGTGGCTTGCTGTGACCAACTCCGCGCCATTACTGCCTACCTTAGTTGTTCACTATGACAACATTATAGCAAAACCTATCTTGACGAAAAATGACAATTTCAAAGAACATATCAACAAAGACACCAAGGCAAGTCACCAACACAACCTCTAAGGTTACATTCACACACTGGTATAAAAGTGCCCACGAAACGAAAATTAAGTCAGTCTTATTTGAAAGAACACTTAAAATGATAGAGTAACATCTTATGAAGTTTTTCGTTTCCTTGCTTCGTTCTTGAGATATTTCAGTTTGTTTGATATGTAAATTAAACAACTTGACGTCACAGGTGCATAACGAGTTATCGAAAAAAGTTATATATCTTTGCTATTATCAAACCAAAGTAATTCGAGGGAAGCAGTGTACGTGTGTCTCTCCCAGAACACTAAACCTGTAGATTTTCAAGTGATTATATTTGACAATAGCAAAGATATATAACTTTTTTCGATAACTCATTATGCACGTGTCACGTTAAAATGTTTAATTTACATATCAAACTAACTGAAATATCTCAACAACGAAGCAAGGAAACGAAAAACTGCAAAAGATGTTACTCTATAATTTTAAGTGTTCTTTCAAATAAGACGAACTTAATTTTCGTTTCATAGGCACTTTAAGTACAACTATATATTATAGTTAGATGCTCCAACTTTCATTGGCTGGTTATTTTAAAGTCTTTGTTTTCATTAACATGAATTTTTGGTGAATATGTTAGAGCGAGGTGGAAATGCTTGGAGATCCAGAGTTAGCTAACGTCAAGAAAGGTGACATCATTCAGTTGCAAAGACGAGGATTTTTCATTTGTGACCAAGCGTATAGTGAAACAAGGTATAAAGAACACAATGACTGTCTTAAGACAACTGCCATCTACTGTTTTGTCCTGTAATGATTCTAATAATTGCAACCCTCTGGTGTGCAACGACAGCAGGAGAATATAGCGTTAATGCCATCGTTTTGTTTGTTTGACAGTCGTTATACTGGAAAGGCGTCTCCTTGTATTCTCTTTTCAATCCCAGATGGTCATACAAAGGCCATGCCAACTTCAGGATCAAAAGCAAAAACCAAACAAACTAAAGAGAAGGTAAAACAAGGCCTTTACTGTGCTGGCTAACAACTTATGGCGATAAAACGCGACTAGTAGCTTAACAAGTACTACTCACACTTTTACAAATGGCATGCTTACGATTTTTCAGAAGGAGAGTAACGGAGGGAAGGACAAAAAGAAAGCGAACGAAGTATCTGGACAGGCGGTGGCACCCGTAGCTGGAGAAACGTCTCCCGAAATTGATGCACTGTTAGCGAAAATTGGCGAGCAAGGCGACAAGGTTCGACAGCTCAAGACGGGCAATGCAGAAAAGGTAGGAGAATAAGCGCACGCATATACGCGCACGCAGACGCACGCACGCACGCACGCACGCAGACACGCACGCAGACACGCGCACACAGACTCGCGCGCACTGACGCACGCATAGACGCGCACACAGACGAACGCGCGCATACGCTCATTTACGTATGTAAATAGTTCATAAGCAAGACTTTAGTCCTTTGCTTAACATCTTCATATAAAATGTTTTTTAAGGATGAAATCACAAAGCAAGTAGGTATTCTTCTGGACCTCAAAGGCCAATACAAAACATTGGCAGGTCATGATTTTAAACCTGCAAACAGCGGGAAAGAAGATAAAAAGAAGAAGAAGTCAAAAGATACTAAGGCGGATAAAGGCGCTAAAAACCCAGAACAAAAACCAAGCCAAGATGAAAGAGCAGTGAAAAAAGTTACAAGGTATATTGTCATTCTCTTATTTGTTCATTATAATTTTTAGCTAGCTGGTTGATTGATTGATTGATGATTGATTGATTGATTGATTGATTGATTGATTGATTGATTGATTGATTGATTGATTGATTGATTGATTGATTGATTGATTGATTGATTGATTGATTGATCGTTCGTAATTATTTTTTTCTTTAATAACACAAGACTTGGTCTTGAGGCAAAGAAAGAGGAAAACCTTGCTGACTGGTATTCTCAGGTATTACAACTCTTCAACTGTTTCTGCTGTTTTTTGCTCGCTCATTCGTCAGAGCGACTGCCTTTGTTCCGTTCCGTTCTGTTCTGTTCTGTTCTGTTCTGTTCTGTTCTGTTCTGTTCTGTTCCGTTCTGTTCCGTTCTGTTCCGTTCTGTTCCGTTCTGTTCCGTTCTGTTCCGTTCTGTTCCGTTCTGTTCCGTTCTGTTCCGTTCTGTTCCGTTCTGTTCCGTTCTGTTCCGTTCTGTTCCGTTCTGTTCCGTTCTGTTCCGTTCTGTTCCGTTCTGTTCCGTTCTGTTCCGTTCTGTTCCGTTCTGTTCCGTTCTGTTCCGTTCTGTTCCGTTCTGTTCCGTTCTGTTCCGTTCTGTTCCGTTCTGTTCCGTTCTGTTCCGTTCTGTTCCGTTCTGTTCCGTTCTGCTCCGTTCTGCTCCGTTCTGCTCCGTTCTGTTCTGTTCTGTTCTGTTCTGTTCTGTTCTGTTCTGTTCTGTTCTGTTCTGTTCTGTTCTGTTCTGTTCTGTTCTGTTCCGTTCCGTTCCGTTCCGTTCCGTTTTGTTCTGTTCCGTTCCGTTCCGTTCCGTTCTGTTCTGTTCTGTTCTGTTCTGTTCTGTTCTGTTCTGTTCTGTTCTGTTCTGTTCTGTTCTGTTCTATTCCGTTCCGTTCCGTTCCGTTCCGTTCCGTTCCGTTCCGTTCCGTTCCGTTCCGTTCCGTTCCGTTCCGTTCCGTTCTGTTCTGTTCCGTTCTGTTCCGTTCTGTTCCGTTTTGTTCCGTTCTGTTCCGTTCTGTTCCGTTCTGTTCCGTTCTGTTCCGTTCTGTTCCGTTCTGTTCCGTTCTGTTCTGTTCTGTTCTGTTCTGTTCTGTTCTGTTCTGTTCTGTTCTATTCCGTTCCGTTCCGTTCCGTTCCGTTCCGTTCCGTTCTGTTCTGTTCTGTTCTGTTCTGTTCTGTTCTGTTCTGTTCTGTTCTGTTCTGTTTTGTTCTATTCCGTTCCGTTCCGTTCCGTTCCGGTCCGGTCCGTTCCGGTCCGTTCCGGTCCGTTCCGGTCCGTTCTGGTCCGTTCTGTTCTGTTCTGTTCTGTTCTGTTCTGTTCTGTTCTGTTCTGCTCTGTTCTGTTCTGTTCTGTTCTGTTCCGTTCTGTTCCGTTCTATTCCGTTCCGTTCCGTTCCGTTCCGTTCCGTTCCGTTCCGTTCCGTTCTGTTCTGTTCTGTTCTGTTCTGTTCTGTTCTGTTCTGTTCCGTTTTGTTCCGTTCTGTTCCGTTCTGTTCTGTTCTGTTCTGTTCTGTTCTGTTCTGTTCTGTTCTGTTCTGTTCTGTTCCGTTCCGTTCCGTTCCGTTCCGTTCCGTTCTGTTCTATTCCGTTCCGTTCCGTTCCGTTCCGTTCCGTTCCGTTCCGTTCCGTTCCGTTCTGTTCTGTTCTGTTCTGTTCTGTTTTGTTCTATTCCGTTCCGTTCCGTTCCGTTCCGTTCCGTTCCGTTCCGTTCCGTTCCGGTCCGTTCTGGTCCGTTCTGTTTTGTTCTATTCCGTTCCGTTCCGTTCCGTTTCGTTCCGGTCCGGTCCGGTCCGTTCTGGTCCGTTCTGTTCTGTTCTGTTCTGTTCTGTTCTGTTCTGTTCTGTTCTGTTCTGTTCTGTTCTGTTCTGTTCTGTTCTGTTCTGTTCTGTTCTGTTCTGTTCTGTTCTGTTCTGTTCTGTTCTGTTCTGTTCTGTTCTGTTCTGTTTATTTCCTTACAGTAGATTGTTCTTCTTTTCTAGATAATAACAAAGGCAGAGATGATTGAATACTATGATGTAAGTGGTTGTTACATTCTTCGGCCATGGTCCTACGCAATATGGGAGTCCATTAAAGGTATTCACATTTGAGACATTCTGTTTATTTGATTTCTTCTTTTTTTTCTGGTTTTCTTTTCATTTCATTTTTACTTCGTTTCACAGTTCATACATAACGTCGTTTGTCTGCACTCTCTCCACAGCTTTCTTCGACGGTGAAATCAAGAAAACTGGTGTCGAGAATTGTTATTTTCCAATCTTTGTTTCTCAGTCAGCTTTGGAACGTGAAAAGACACATATCGCTGACTTTGCCCCAGAGGTAATAGGGGGTTATTGGAAGCTTTGAAATAAAAGTAGCGTGCTGCGTAGGCAGTGTTGAAACAACAATCGAAATATAGTAAGATTGGATGTCCTGCCGAAACAGAGAACGTAGGAGTCTAACGTTTCAAGCGAAGGCCCTTCGTCAGAGAAAAACGTAAAGAGTGTAAACAAACAATAAACAAACAACAAATATTGTTTGTTTACACTCTTTACATTTCTCTCGAAAGAGAGAACGTTAGACTCCTACGTTTTCTGTTTCGGCAATATATCTAACCTTACTATATTTCGATTATTGGAAGCTTTGATCCTTGTCTGGGGCCTCAGAAACATTTTCGAAGTAACTGAGCTTGAACGTCGATTAAACGTCTGTCACATTACACCAAGCTCACGAACGTACCAACCACAGAATAAAGACTATACAGAAGGGTCACTTAGCGGCACAACGTGTCCTCGTATTTTTATGCAAAAATATGCAGTTTACTGTCTAGGACAGCCAGTTCAGCGTGCTTATTGGCCAGAACATGCAGTTTACTGGCTGAGCAACATGCGTAATGCGACATGCGCGGAGACAAAAACTTCAAAGGTTCCGACCCGAGTGGCCCTTCTGTATAGTCTTTATTCTGTGGTACCAACCACTCTAAAGATTTTGATTCTTTTGTTTTCCCAGGTTGCTTGGGTGACGAAATCTGGCCAATCCGAGCTATTGGAACCCATCGCCATTCGTCCAACCAGCGAAACAGGTATACTACTGCTGTAAGGACACAATCGCATCTGCAACCTTCTGATGATCTATACACATATAACTTTATAAAGTTGCAACCTCAACTCTCCATCTAAGTATAGCTCAATGGTTAGAGTATCTTACTGGTTATCAGAAGGTCGCAGGTTTGATCCACTGATCTCTAAATAAACTGGATTGGCCCTTCCCTATGGCCAGCAGTCAAACATTTCGTGGCAGTCGCCGCCATCTTACGTTAGTGGAACATATGACGCATTGCGGCCTTAGAACTTGTTCCCAATCCTAAAGTTGACTAGCATAAGCAATCTTGACGTCAGCACGGTCAGATTATCCGAGGGTAGGAATATTAAGTACTCTGTGCCGGGGGAGTCGGAAAAGCCGTAAAGCAAACAACAGATGCCGGTTCGTTTAGTTTTCACTGTTTAACAACAAATACAGTCAAACGATGGTACAACACGACAGTACACAACACGAAATATTGTTGTGTATAAGGCACTAAGATTACTATAAAAGACTTGAAATTGAATTCTTCGTAGATTTTATAGTCTGTTTTTCAGTTCATATTATCGTGAAGTTTCTTCGTGATCGGCACTGAAGAAAAACAACGAAATTTAAAGGTTTTATATAGCTCAGTAACAGAAACAAATACAAGAAATTAACGTCATAAACCTTATTAAGTACTTCTTGTGTCCTTACATTCGTTTAAGTTTTCTTAAAATAACTCTTTTTGTCTGTTTTCAATCTACGAAAGCTATGAACTTCAGTGGCAGCCATCTTGGGTAGTGGTCACGTCATCATACAACTGGCACACAAAATCATGCCCAATGGCCCATCCAGCTCATATGGAGATCAGTGGTTTGATCCCTGTCTAGGGTTTGGAAATATTTTTGACGAACGTTTACCAAACGTCTGTTACATTACACGATGTGGCAGATTTGTACCTTGCAATTCAACCTTGAAATCAAACTTGTTTTTACCAAACATTAATTTCTTGATTAGTAATGTACCCTGCTTACGCCAAATGGATCAAGTCTCATCGCGATTTACCTTTAAAACTCAACCAATGGAACAATGTTGTGGTGGGTGGACACGAGCCTGTCAGATATAGAACTGCTTGTTTAAATTAGTGTTCATTTGCAAAGTTTAAAGTGCCTATGAAGCGAAAATTATTGTCTAAAATGAAAGAACTCTCAAAACGACAAAATAACATCTTTTGCAGATCTTCGTTTCCGTGCCTCGTTGTTGAGATATTTCAATTTTTTTGATATGCAAATTAAACACTTTGACGTCACACGTGTATAATGAGTTATCAGAGAAGGTTCGGTATCTTTGCTGTTATCAAACGAAATCAATTAAATGTATGTGTAATGCTGTATGCGAAATAGACGCACAGGATCGGCTTCGAAGTGATTTCGTTTGATAATAGCAAAGATATAGAACTTTCTCCGATAACTCATTATACACGTGTGATGTCAAAGTGTTTAATTTGCATATCAAAAAAACTGAAATATCTCAACAACGAAGCACGGAAACGAAGATCTGCAAAAGATGTTACGTTGTAGTTTTAAGAGTTCTTTCATTTAACACAATAATAATTTTCGCTTCATAGGTACTTTAATAATACATAATTGTTTTATCATATCTTAGAGATGGGAATTTAAACACCCCCAACCATTCTTACGAACGAGGGAATTTTTGTGGCAAGAAGGTCACAGTGCGTTTGCTGAATATGACGAAGCCGTGGAAGAGGTGTGTGTGTGAAACGAATAACTTCATTTAATGTATAGATAAATTTTGAGTTTTTAGTTTGAGTTTTGATTGGTTACCTTTGGAAATTTGGACAAATTCGTTGCAACATTCCTAGGGACATTTTGGAAATTTTGTTTTGAATTTTTAACTTCAAAATTTCATAACTTTGTTTTTTGAACAATTCTATGTTTAAAGGTGCATACCATATTGGACTTCTACTCTCGCGTTTACACTGAGCTTTTGGCAATACCTGTCGTCAAAGGACGGAAAACTGAAAAAGAGAAGTTTGCTGGAGGTGATTTTACGACCACGGTAGAAGTTTATATCTCAGCCAGTGGTCGTGCTATACAGGTAAGTATTGCACTAGAGGCATAACCTGGGAGGGAGGGAGGGAGGGAGGGAGGGAGGGAGGGAGGGAGGGAGGGAGGGAGGGAGGGAGGGAGGGAGGGAGGGAGGGAGGGAGGGAGGGAAGGAGGGAGGGAGGGAGGGAGGGAGGGAGGGAGGGAGGGAGGGGGAGGGAGGGAGGGAGGGGAGGAGGGGGGGAGGGAGGGAGGGAGGGAGGGAAGAAGGAGGAGGAAAGAACATTGGTACACCTGTGTGATTAGGAATTTGGCATTTATGTTACACTTGTTACTTTATAGGGGGCCACATCTCATCACTTGGGACAAAACTTTTCAAAAATGTTTGAGATTGTTTTTGAAGATCCCGACAAACCTGGCGTAAGTTTGAATATTTCCCCCTTGACTAATCAAAAATTACACTAATATAGTTGGCAATTTCTTGTTTATTGAATCTTAATGTCTGACCCGTGAATTGTTTTCAGGAGAAGCGATATGTTTATCAGAATTCTTGGGGTCTAACCACTCGTACTATTGGTGTCATGTGCATGGTACATGGAGACAACAAGGGCCTGATTTTACCACCACGGGCGGCAGCAGTTCAAGTAAGGAAATTATGTTCTCAAATTCGTTAATAATTCATGGGGAAACTTCAAAAGAAAGAAATATTTAATCAGTATTTAAAAATCGGAGGAAGATTATAGTCAAATTTAGGAAACTTTGAGATCGATTTTCTCTTAATATTTATAGATTCGTTTGAAAAGCTATATCCAACGCTCGTCTCATATTTTAAATTTTAGGTCATCGTTATTCCTTGTGGGCTTACGGCGTCGTTGAAAGAAGAGGAGAAACAAAAGTTGCTTGCATTCTGTCAAGAATTTGAAAGCAATCTCAAGGAAAATGGAGTCCGGGTAAAACTTGATGATCGCGATAACTATTCACCAGGATGGAAATTCAATCATTGGGAGTTGAAGGTTGGTGAAAATAACAATAATAGGACGCCTTTGATTTTACCATATTACAGCAAACGAGAAACTACACCATTGCACCACAGTGCCACACTGTACAACAAGCACACTATTCTATACAACAACCACACCACCACAACATACCATACCATACCATACCATACCACACCATACCACACCATACCATACCATACTATACCACACCATACCATACCATACCACACCACACCATACCATTCCATACCATGCCATACCACACCACACCATACCATACAATACCATACCACACCACACCATACCATACCATACCACACCATGCCATACCATACCATACCATGCCACACCATACCATACTATACCATACCACACCATACCATACCATACCATACCCCAACATTCCATGCCATACCACACCATACCACACTATACCATACCATACCACACCATACCACACCACACCATACCACACCACACCACGCCATACCATACCACACTATACCATACCATACCATACCATACCATACCACACCATACCATACCATACCATACCATACCACACCATACCACACTATACCATACCATACCACACCATACCACACTATACCACACCATACCATACCATACCATACCATACCACACCATACCATGCCATACCACACCACGCCATGCATGCCATTTGCCATACCATTACAGCATGTAACATGCTGTGTAATACACGGTCAAAGCCATGCTAGACAAGTTGCAACAATCATTGCACAAACTAGAACCGAGTTCTACTCGAATGGAATCCATGTGTCAATTAAAATGTATTTTGATCTCGTGCTAGGGTGTTCCAATACGTGTTGAGCTTGGTCCACGAGATGTTAAGAACAACCAGTTTGTCACCGTACGACGCGATACTGGCGAGAGATCGACGTTAAACGCTGAGAATTCTCTTACCCAAATTCAAGAAATGTTGGAAGAAATTCACGAATATCTATACAACAAGTAAGACGACAACATTTCGCTGTTTTCAATCAAACGATAAAACACTGCTGCTCATGTTTTAAATATTACGTGAAAAGTATTACCCGTCTGTGTACTCTCATCATCATCATAGCCTGTGTATCCCTCAAGAGGGGTCAGGCCGTCGCGTTGCCGCTCTCCATACTGCTCTATCGCTCGTGAGCTGAAGGTCTGTCCCATCTCTTTCATCATCTATAACACAATCATTCCATCTTTTCCACGGTCTTCCTCTTGGTCGTTTTCCGGGTTCTTTTCTTTCTGCTGCCCACCTTGTTACTTCATTCTCGTCTTTCCTTTTCACGTGGCCATACCACCTTATCCTACTTTCCTGTACTTTGTCCCTCAGCCTAGCTACACCGACGTCTGCTCTTATGTCATTATTCCTCATCATGTGTCTTCGTGTGACGCCACGGATAGCTCTGAGGCATCGCATTTCCGCTACCTCCAGTCTATGGAGGTCTTGTTCCTTCACCGCCCACGTTTCTGCCGCGTACAATGCTGCTGGTCGTACCATCGTCTTGTATATTTTTGCCTTCAGCTTCTGTGGCATCTTTCTGTCGTACATGATACTAATTTCTGTGAATTATGGTGTTAAGGGCTAAAAAGGAATTGGATGAAAACATGACAGTAACAACAGATTGGAAACAGTTCTGTTCATTTTTGGACCAGGGCAAGGTAAGCCGTTATTTCAATGATGATATGGAAGCTATTATTTTTATGTTTGTGATTTATTTTTATGCGATTCTTTATTTTTAATACACAGCATATTAGGCTATATGTGCACACGGTAACGTTTCCGCCGAGCGTTTTCGTGTTTCAAGCAATGAGCTGATTGTTCTCGATTCCCTTGAGAACAGTAAACAATACGAAAACGCTTGGAAACGTTACCGTGTGCACATAGTCTCAGAAAACACAAACGGATTCATAAAATAATATGGTTTAACATTCAGTTTTCAACATCAGCTCGTGCAAGATAAGATTCAGCACGGAGTTGCCAAATGTATATTATTATATTTTATTATGTAGATGCGAGTGTTTTACTAGGAAATATACAGTGTCGTATTTTCCATATCCTCACTAGGGAAGATATCGATGACGTCATTACACTCTTAATTCCTGGGCGTTCAGCGAACACCCAAATGGTGTAAATTCATTGCAGCTCTGTGGACACCCGATGGGGTGTAAATTTACACCAACAAAGTGTACATTTTACACAAAACAAGTGTTGGCTGAACACCCAGAAATTAAGCAACACTTGTTTAGTGTAAAACTTACACTTTGTTGGTGTAAATTTACACCCCATCGGTGTCCACAGAGCTGCAACGAATTTACACCATTTGGGTGTTCGCTGAACACCCAGGAATTAAGAGTGTACGAATTTTACCTCTTTTTGCATTGAATCTATATAATAAAAAGAAAATTACACGCTGGCTTGAAGATATGAATTTTATCTTCTCGTGGTAACAACGATATTTTACTCATTCGCTACGCCCATTCGTAAAATGTTGTTTTCACCACTCGAAGATAAAATCCATATCTTCGCGCCACCGTGTAATATCCTCTATCCGTTTTATCTAGATCATCCAAGCTCCATTCTGTGGGGAAATAAAATGCGAGGAAAAGATTAAGAAAGACAGTGCCAGGGATGTTGTGGTTGAGGAAGGAGCACCAGCCATGGGAGCCAAGGGACTCTGTATCCCCTTCGATCAACCTGATCAAGTCACCTCGGAAACCAAGTGCATTCACCCCGACTGCACCAAACAAGCAACATGCTACACTCTGTTTGGTCGCAGTTATTAAACGAAAAATATCGAAACCAAGAAGACCACACCTCTATCAAAATCGAGCACATTAGGAATAAATTTTAAAATCTTCACATAAACAATATCAACTTTAGGCACACTATAATATTTTTTTATATTAATTTCTGCAATGCTATTGCACCCAGACACTTATAAGTTATCATTTGGCAACTGCCAGATCGAATCGCCTTCAGAAAATACTAATTTGTTAATCTTTTCAATTAAATCCTTGCTCATCTGATGGGTACGTGCCTTCGTTTGTCGAAGGCCAAAACAATTCTCAGTTTTGCCAAAAATGGTGTCTTTTTAATGCTTGTAGTTTTAATGTCACTTTAGTGAACACCAAGCCCAAATCCACTGCAAGGCAAAGACAATTGATGCTTGAATCAAGCAATCTGCGTTCTCATCTAAGGCTCTGTCTGCACGTGTGTTAAACGCAAGTGAAAAACGTCGTAAGTTTTTCGTCCACGATATATTGGATATTTTCTGTCCGTTTTGTAGACGTGGTGCGATGCTGTATAACGTCAGTGTTCGCGAAAATCTACGTTTATACCGTGCGTTTTCGAAAATATCTAATTGGATTTGGAAAGAGCGTTTACGAAATATGAGTTTAGTCATAGTCAATCGAGATATGGTCTGGAAACTCAGCTAAAGTCTTTGTTTTATCTTTTTGTTCGCCTTTATGAATTTTTGTGCACGGTGTACGGTCACTGAACACATTGTATTTTAGTATAATGAACGAATTGTCCAATAGCAACGTTTCAGTTGAATCACTCAACCGTGCTATTTAAATATTAATAAACCTAAAACAAAGGATGTGCACGGTGTAAGGTACGGTTCAACGTAAAATCACAGCTCATTATAGGTGCTTTGAAGTTTGCCGAGTTTCCAGACCATATCTCGATTGACTATGGTTTAATATTACGATGACTGTTTTTATCGTTTTACGTGTAGATGAAAAGCTTAAACGCATTAAAAATATGCGTTTTTGAACATAAAGCAAAAAAAAAATTCCGCCTGCTCATGTAGCCAATCAGATTGCAGCATTACCCAGAATTCCGTGCGCTTGCGATTGACAATAATTCATTTGATGACGTCACTCTCGACTCTGGCGAAGGGCCTTCGCTCGAAACGTATTTCGATTGTTGTTTCAAAAAACATTTTAAAATATTTGACATTAATCGCTACTCTGGCATATAGTTTAGTAATTCTATTCACGACTTTTATTCAAATCAACTCTTGATAAACCGGGGGGTGTATGCTAGAGTTGCTACCACATCCCGAGTGGGGTATGGACACTAGTTCATCGTTGTCAAGGAATCAGTGCAACAAGGAGCGTCTTTCAAAACCGTTGAAAATACTTCGCCATAGATTTCTTGTTTCTTGTGGTAAAGAAGAGTAATTTTGCCATACAATGGACAGCAGAAATGGAAAAGAAGGTAATGTATCTTTTTCTGTAACATTTTTATACGTTTTTAACTTCTGAATAACGTCTTAAATCAGCTCAATGGGGACCGCGTGCTCCTACAAATTATAACCTAAGTTCATGCTGCTTGTTCATTGATGCTTTCTTCCCGCTTTTCCCACCTCACATGTATTTTGAATTACTTAAGGATGGACTACAGACGGTGTAAAACCATTTGCAGAACGACCCGTGGTTGATTCTCCAAATCTGTCTCAGATATCTTGTTTGACAGGAAAAGCAGAAAATAAAGGCCAGAGTGACATATTAACCAGTCCCACAAATCCTTTAAAAGAATCCGACATTGACTTTGTTCAGTTATCTAGGCAAGGTGGACACAAGGGTAAACTTATTATTAAGTTTTTTTAATGATTTTATGCAGTCTGTTGATAAATTATTTATCTGTTAGTCTGTTTGTCAGTCTTTAGCTGTGCATTTAGTTTGTGTGTTAGGTACTTATGCATGAGTCAATTCCATGAGTGACCATCCCCCCCCCCGGGACACCCCCAGGAATTTGCTCGGTACACTGTTCCCAGGGGTTGGGAATTTGCTTGCCAAGCGGTGCACGGGGGCCGGACATTGTACTAGGGCTCAAAGACCCCCGGGTATTTGACACTGTTGAAATCCGCAAAGGACGTACTGTGGCCTGGAGTGAATGGTTTTCTCAACTCCTCGTGTCGACGTGTCCACAGAATAGTAATTATACAACCAGAAGTCCAACTCGAGTGAAAACTTGTCCGCATTTCTTCAATGCACAGGCGCGATATTTTACGCCATCCTGGCAAGTTCACCGGCAGTTTTAACCTTCTTTTGAAGGTCCAAACTGCCGGGGGAACTTGCCAGGATGGCGTAGGATGGTGAGGAATCAAGATGCGCTTTTCATTTATATTCTGTTGCTTGATGTTGGAATAAAAAATAGAAATTCTTTATGATAATCATTGTCTGCCTAATTTATTGTACCTTCAGCTGTTTTGTGTTCCCGGGGGTGGGGAATTCGCCACTTACCTACTGCTCGGGGGTAGGACATTTACCCACTAGTCATTGCCCCGCGGCTGGGAATTTGAACTATCTTTACAAAAAAATGCAAATTCCGGGGGGTATTCCCGGGGGGGGGGGGGGATGGTCACTCATGGAATTGACTCATGCATTACTGGGTGTCTAAATACTAAGGAATAACTGTAGAATACTAGGAAATTTGAATGAACCTATGGGAGAATGGTCTATGGGGCTATGAGTCGGTGCATATAGGTGACAGGCCACTTAAATCACAACTAGGTGTTCACTATAAGCTACGTTGATTACTGGCTATGAGGCTACATGGCTTAATTAACATGGTTAATGACCTACAAGACTGTAAACACAGAATAAAGAACTGAGCAGAAGGGCCACTCGGGTCGGAACCTTTGAAGTTTTTGTCCCCGCGATTGTTACCGAAAACCACTTCCGGAAAATCTCGCAGCCAGTAAACCTCAGCCAGGTCAACAAGGAGTGCAATGGCGAAATACGGAGTTGGATCACTAAAATCGCTATATCTCACAAACTAGTCGCTCGATTTTTACGCTACAACCAGTAGGAATAGAGGAGAGGTAGATGACAATATTTTTGCCATTTAGAAGGTACGAAAAACATTTGAAAGTGAAAATTTACGGAATTAAAACGAACTCGAACCGCCACTGTGAAGCTATTTAAAGCATTACCATCTTCTTTAAACTTGCATTTGCAAGCAAAAATAAGAGCAGACAATCTTTAAAAGCAGTTTAAACGTTAAGTATAAAGATTAAACTGCACATATTTCCTGTTATTTCTTGAATGGATTGAGTAATTTTGAAGAACGAAGCAATTCTATTAGGTGACGTTTTGTCGTTTTACAGTATTAAATATATTTTGAAATTAATTAGGCCAGTTTAGTACTGTTGTTATATTTTTTTAAAATTTCATGAAACTAACATGTAGGAATTAAACTTATGATAGAGGTAACTTATGTTTAAATTACTGCTTTGTGTCACCACCAGTGAGCTGTTTGCTGTCTTGTTTGACACCAGGGGCCAGGGCTATTTGTATGTTTTAATACCATATTTGCAGTTAAAAAACTGAATTACAAAATATACCAAATTTCTATTAGAATACATGATAGAATATATATAAAGTTTTTTCACATCATTGTCTTACAGAAGGAATAAAACTTTTTCAATAGCAATCAGTTTTGCATGTTGAAATCATTTGATATTGTGCAAGTTTATATACATTTTAGTAAAACTAATTTCTCTGAATGACTTTGTTTGGATGTTTGGACATATATAATTATGCAAAATTCAAAGTTAGTGCAAATTTGCTGTTGCACTGGTGCAGTTCAAGAAGAAATTCAACCTCAATTCAATCACAAACAGTCAATCCCAAATATTTATTTTTATATAGCAAAAAATAATTTACACTGTAGTACAAATCAAAGTACAGTATCAAACTATAGAAATAATTTACAAGTGACCATCCAATAAACACAATACTCCATTGAAATTCTTATTATACACCAGTCCTTGTTTTGATCTAAAATATGTACTATGAAGGAGCTTAGCAACCCCAATCTTGGACTGATCGCATATATTTGATTTTCAGTACACTGCTTTCAAGTTCAAGAAGATCAATGGTCTGACATGATATGAATATATTAAACAAGTTCAAGAAGAAATACTGTATGCATGATTCAACTGTAATAAAAAACAAAACAAACATAAAAATCAGCCACGCTTCTCAATAAAAATATTAAAGTTATTATTGGAGAGCTATTAACTTTAGTTTTGAAAAGCGGGTAGATTGTGGGCACTTGGTAGTTTGATTTATGGAATACTGGTCAGCAAATTTCAGAGTGTCACAGTGTGTAATTGCCCCAAATCCACCTAACAGAATTGCTTCGCTGTTCAGAGCTACTCGTCTAATTCAATAAATAATAACACATACGTGTGATTTCATCTTTGTACTCAATGTTGGAAATGTTTTCAAAGAGTTTCTACTCTTTTTTTCAAGCCGTAAAGGCAAGTGGAAAATCGACAAGAATACTTTAGTGGCTCTATACTGTGGCGGTTTTAATTCCGTAAATTTTCACTTTCAGATGTTTTTCATGTCTTCTAAACAGCAAAAATATTGTCACTTACCTTCTCTCAATCACTACTGGTTGTAGCGTGAAGATCGGGCGACTAGTTTGTGAGATATAGCGATTTTAGTGAAGCAAATCCGTATTTCGCCATTACACTCCTTGTTGACCTGGCTGAGGTTTACTGGCTGCGAGCTTCGCAGACCTCGCGCATGCGCACTGAAAAACGGCGACACTCCGAGCCCCGAGTGGCCCTTCTGCTCAGTTCTTTATTCTGTGACTGTAAAGTTTGGTCTGCGCAGGGAACGCATTCCCTGTGCAGCATTTTTCATCTGGATTTCTGTCCACGCATTTTCAAGATTTGTCTAAGAATCCACACAGAACTTTTATTATATCAACCCGTTACCTGCGCATTTCTGACAAGAAGTAAAAAAGTTTGTGAAATGTTCGTGAATCTAACAAAATGTAGTTAATAGTAGTTATAAAATCTCTTCTTTAACAACCAAGAATCCTAAAAAATTTTCCTGTGCCGCGCAAATTTTTTAGAGAAATTTACTGTTCCCCATGCAAAAAAAAAACACTTTACAGTCTGGCTAATGGCCTAATGTGGCTACCAGCTTAACGTGGCCAATGGCTTAATATGGCTAACTGTTCAATGTTACCATATAGCTTAGCATGGCTACTAGCTGTACATATACCTATGGGTTAAAGTACAGTAGCTATTGGCTAAACGTGGCTACATGGATACTAGCTATTTTTATATGGGGCTGCTAGGTTACACATCTGTATAGACAAATAACCACACTTCGATATAGCTACGCAACCCATTACCAAGTTTACTCCCTATAACTTGTATGCTAACCCAACTCCACTAGTTGGTGCATTACAAAATGGGATTTTCTAGTCCACCTAACGAAAACAAAAATCCTGACCATAGCCAATAACCAGGTTTAAATTGCAATTATTCCATGTACAGCATCCTTCACTACTGGTAGGTGCATCTGGACAACTGTATATAGCCAGCGCAGCTGCAATGTCAATTAACTTTCATTGGCCAGGTATTGTAAAGTTGTACCTCAAAATAAAAAAAGTCAATTTAACTTTGTACTGCTAGATTTGTTGCAGTTTGATGATCAGTCAAGGAATTCTGAACCTGTTTCTTATGAACGTAAGGGAGGTGACTGGTATTACCAAGATGATAAATGTAAGAAATTCTTAATATTTAATTATATATATATATACAGTATAATATATAACTGTTTTACTGATGGTTTGAAATAAATCACAGTTTGAGATTCAGAAAACAAAGATATTGTGACCATATTTGAGAAAAATAAGTTCTCACACACTGCTGGGAGCTGCTGCAGCCAATCCACTGCAACAACAACAACTAACATCCTATAAAATGTCCTAATTAATGGGTGGGTGGGTGGGTGGACAATTTTTGTCAAGCTTGCGAAAGCAACAACATGTGCTGCTTAACCTGCACCACCCGAATACACCCGATTCACAATTGGGCTCCCAGCCTTGTGAGAAAACATTTTCTGCTTCTTTCGTGAATTGCAAGGTGCAGTGTTGGTGTGTGTTGGGGATACATTATTTTTCTGACTTCACTTAAAACCAGCAGTAGCAGATTTTGATAGAACTTCAATTACATGTACATTGTACTGTTTTCTTACTTGCCTTCCAAAATTTTAGCTGAACTCCACTTTTAACAAACATTTTGGCCAAAAAAGTGGTTTGCAATAGTGGATCTAAAAATGTGATATTCTTTGTAAATATTGCTAGGTTGCTGTAAGCAAAATTGAGTTAACAGTCATTATTATTATAGTGGAAAATGGTGCTGGAATGACAACTCGATCGAATGTCCGAGACACAGATTCAGAGTATGTAAGATTATCAAAGCAAGGTGGCCATGAAGGTAAACTGCAGCATACAGTATTTGATAACATTGGGGCAGCCATTGTGAAGTAGATTATAGCCTCAATAATATGTTTAATTTTATTTTCTACCAAATACATGTAGGTCTTTTACGAATAGAGTCAGGAAATGTGGAGAATCCATTTGTCAATTGTCACGGAAGATGTATGTTGTGTGCAAGTTTATTTTTATTTAATTAATTATCTAATGTGCAATAAACCTGTAAGAGGCCGTGGAACATGGCTAAGATCTAAGTTTTTGATTTTATGGAGAGAGGAACATACAAATTCCAAGCTCAAGACCAGAGTTATTCCCTGGCAGTCACCTATTCCTACCCTAACCCCATTTTCAACTGCAGTGGTGAGAGGCCATCCAGGCAAGCCTCAGGTATAATTATTTAAATTTTTGTAATTTACTGTTAGATGCAAGAAAGGAAGATCGAATGTCTCCATCAAGTTCCCAGCCAGCAGGAATGATGCCAGCAAAGACTAATATTGCACCAGGCAACCCAATCTGGCTTGGTGGAAGTGGACCTGAAAAAGGTTTTATACCAGGAAAGAGATTTATGAAGAAAGAAGCGAAGGAATCTCCTTTTGCACTTTCAGATAACTGGAAAGGGTAAGTCAGGAATATTTCCAGGCACTTAATTTCTACTACTGATATACTGAGTAGCACAAACTTAACTTATTCCTGCCAAGGTCAGCCTCAAACAGCCCTTTCCCTCTGCTGAATATAATCATCATACAAAATAATTAAGGGCTGCTCTGCAGGGCTCATTGCAATTTCATGTTTCCAATCGTGACTGGTCAAAGGCGATTTTTTGACCAGTCAAATTTCACGCATGATGCTCCCCCCAAAAAAACCCAAAAAAACCCAACAAACCCAAACCAAACCAAAACAAAAAAGAAAACAAAAAAGAAAACAAAAAAACCCAAAAAACAACCAAACAAACCCCAAACAAAAAACAACAAAAAAACAAACACAACACAACACAACAAAAAACATGTACCCTATTACCCTGCATATAAGTGCACTGCAGATAAAGGCGCATGCGCTTATATCCGAATATAGGCGCATGCGCCTTTAAACCATCAAAATTTGCAAGTTAGACAGACATGAACAGAATACCTTTTTTAATGATACAAATTCTTTTTATGTTTTAAATTATCAACATTGTCTATTATAAATTGTAGTTATATGGTTAATGATAATAGTTATTGTTTTTGGTTTATTCGTCTGAGGTATTCATAATACCATTAATATTTTGCACTATTAAAAAGGATGCGCCAATTCTCGTACCCAGACCTGATGCGTGTAGGTCTGGGTACGAGAGTCGGGTGCACCTATAAGCGACATTTTATAGGCGCATGCACCTATAAAATGTCAATTTTTACACCAAAATTTTTTCAAAATTGCAGAAAATTCGCTTACAGGTGCTGCGCTTATATGCGGGGTAATAGGGTAAAGTATATTCTACGCTATACATATAAGCTAGTACTGATATGAACGTTTGTCATAAAAGGAAATGCATGCGTACGTAGTTCACTTCAATATATATCAGACATTATGAAATGGGTCTACAACAGCACAACAACAATCATTTTAAAAACCCTCGGAGCACAGGAGTGACCAACTAAACTCTACTCACATAAGTCCCAAGCTGGCGGAGTACAGGGTTATTCCCAAACGGTCACCCATCCAAGTACTAACCCCGTCCAACCGGGCTTAACTATTGGTGAGAGGCAGTGCCCTAACAGCACACGGTGACAGTGAAGGGTAAAGGGTTAAAAATTGACTTTTTATATCTTGTCATTGACAGATCCCAGGGACGTAATCCAGACAAGATTTGAACACCAAATAACACCGACATTCCATACTTTCATATACATGTATTCAAAAAATCCTGAATAGTATGGATTGAACTAAAGCAAGACACATGTTGTTGTACATAGTTTAAAGCAGTTTTATTAGCTCTATGAGATAAGCAAAGTGTGATATTTTGTACATATTTTATATAAGGATCAAAGTTTCAAGAATTTTATCTAAAATATTGTGAAATGTTATAATTTATTTGTCATAAAAGTTGGTGGAAAATGCCTTTTGTTGTATACCACAGTTCCGCGATGGTATGCTTACCAATATGTAAATTACCATTGGTTTATCTATCATTGATAGAAGCATTTTCTTTTTTTAGTTATATATAATAAAGATTAAAGTATATATGAAATAAAAATTGTTGTGACTGTTTTTTCTGAAACAGCATGTACTTTCGAAAAACTGGGAAAATGTCTTTGCATATCCCATTATTTTTTATAACATAGCTTTGATGTAGCAACGTTTTTGATTGGCTGTCGTGCGTGCTCCATAACTCGATGGAGCAAAACTGAGTTTCAAATTTTTTATGGCCTTTTATATTATCAAAATACCAAGTCATTTAATTTTATTGAGTAATAGAGAACAATGACCCAGAAGACATAAATTTGGTCTGGGTAACCGAGTTTAAACTGTCCGTTTGGTTGGGTTTTAGTGAACAAAAATGACTTCGCTACGAAAGTAGAAAAACGCAACAACCAAAACGATTCGCCGGCTTGTGAAAGGATTTAATGCTATGTTATAAAAGAAATGGCTCATGGTTTAGTGTGCTCCATCGAGTTATGGACGCACTTGGGAAATGTGGAGAGCACTCAAAAATCTAGAGTTGCTCTGAGTCTCGGCTACGCCTCGACCAACTCTTACGATTTTTTCGTGCTCTCCCAATTTCCCGCGTGCATCCATACTCGATGGAGCACGCTAAACCATGAGCCATTTCTTAAATAAAGGAAATAGAAAACACTTTTTCCGTGTTCCTATAGAGTTAAAGAAACACTTGTGGAAGTTTGGAACAACTTGAAATATTGTGGAAGATTATCCACTCCTGTTGAAGCTTCTATCTTGGCCCAAACTTCCACTTGTGTTTCTATAGAAACATGAAAAATGTTTTCTATTTCTTAAATATAATATATAATATTATATTATGTATTGTATTATTATATTATATATTAAAACTGTTAAATATTAAAAAATGGTATAAAAATTCAGTTCAAACTCCTAAATTTATATTAATCCAGTTCAAAATTCTATAAAAACACAGTTTAAACTTCCGCACATAATAATCCTGATCATGAAGTATGGCAGGGCAGCTAATGTTATTTAAATCACCCTGACCCGATGTTCTGCCATGGAAACGAATTACTAAACTGAGATACGTAAGATGCTTTAATGGAACTTAGTATTTGCGAACATTTACATGTAATCCTAAGACGAAACACTTAAGTCAATTCTACCCACTGATTCAAGCAAAGTATGACCTCAAAACAATACCTCGAAGCTTCCAAAGAGCCATGTTTGCCGGCGATAAATCATGGAAATACGGAAGAAGTAATTGAGCCATTCGAAGCCACTCAGATGTCCATATTGTGTCTGAAATGTAACAATTACATCGGTCTGACCCATCTGCAAGATCACCGCGCGTTTCACGACGCTCTGTCGCTTTTTCAGTACACTGTACAAACAAAACCAAGACACGAACAAGCCTTGAGTCGCCAGCGTGTCACTTTGGTCAAGGATTTGGACAGGATCTTGAGCGTCAGTCGATCCGCGTACCGCAAAGAACTCATTAAAATTGATCTGGCTTATGAAATAATTAAAGCTGAGATGTATGAAAGATTGCGTAAAGCGAAACCATCGGGGATTTCTAGTGATCATGTCGATGTAACCATGAGGTCTTTCAAAGCCAGACTCCATTATGGTCTCTCCATGGGAGTCTGCCAAAGTGCAAATGCAAAATGGAAGTCAGCAATGGAAGATACTTATAGCTATGAAGCTGAGTATTCAAATGATCCAAATAGTGGATTCTTTGCAGTTTATGATGGCTACAGTGGGGAGACTGCAGCAAGAAAATGTGCCAGTCAGCTTCATCTTATACTTAAGAAAAAACTCACTGAGCTGAATACTGCAGATGAATTATGCGAAAATTCTGAATGTCAACTCTCGGGTTGTTTTCAACAGGCATATAATGAAATGGACAAAGTTCTACTACTGGGGGACAATGAAAAGTCAAGAAATCGTTGGAGTGGTTGTTCAGCTGCAACTTGTTTACTAAGAGACAGACATCTTCACATCGCCAATGTTGGCAATGTGAAAGGGGTACTTTACAAAGGAGATGGTTCGATGCAAACACTAACAGAAGATCACACACCCTCCAGTAAAAAAGAAAGACATAGAATTAAATTGAATGGTGATATACACAGATGGTCCAGGACAGTATGGGTAAATGGTATTGCTACGACAACACGAGGGCTGGGTAACCATGGTGATCCTATTTTTAAGTTGAGTGTCATCAACACCCCATCAGTTTCTTGTGTTCCTCTTAACAATGATGATCAAATGATTTTACTTGGTTCTGGTGGGTTTTGGGAGTTGTTCGATGAAGAAGAGGTAGGGTCATTGATACAGGATTGCTTGGAGAGAAAAGCAAAGAAAAGTATTCAAGGAAATGATGATCCTACTGAATGTTTGATTAAAATCAATGTTGAGAGTGAGGTTTCAGATATACAAGTAGAACCTTCAAATCTCCATCAAGAAATGAAACATGACATCCTTTTGTCAGAAAATGGGCCAGAATTGTCAGATAAAGAGAACTATGAGAAGCATTTGACTTATGATGAAAATGACTGCAGGCACAACAGCTTAGCATGTGGTGATAATCAGAATTCTTTATCTGGTGTGCAAAGAAAAGGAAACCAAGCAGGTCATCACAATGAAGGTGTCAAAACTAATTCAAGTAGGGAGTCTTCACCAAAGCTGTGCAATGAAAGCCATGTGCCTAAATCATTGCTTTCTGTATTACTAGAAGATTTCACTGATCAAGATAAATCTATAATTGCTCTTGAAATGAGCAAGCATCTCGTACGAGTAGCTTTGAATGGTGGTGCAAAAGACAATATTACAGTTATGGTTGTTTTATTGCATAGAAAGTAAAATATGCATTATTGTAATATGGCTAATCCTTTGCAGTTGTAAATTTCAAAGCTGGCCTGTAATTAAGTAAACATAGTTTCCAAAATGTCAAAAAGTTTAAAGTGCCTAAATCATGGTTGAGGATTTTATATATTTAGGATATTTGGAACATTCTGAGAAGATTTGTAATATATCTTCCTTTCCTAAAATTTCATCTTCATGGACTTTTTTGCCATTGAAGTTGATGGAAGTGACATCTACCCAGGAATTTGCCTAAAAAAACACTTTACAGATTCCTGGGTAGACGTCATTTCCATCAAATTTAACAGTGAAAAAGTCCATGAAGATGAAATTTTAGAAAGGAAGATATATTACAAATCTTCTCAGAAAGTTCCAAATTCAGTATCCTAAATATGTAAAATCCCCAATCATGATATATTTATTATATGGAAAAGTGACTTGCAAATGAGGAGCAATTAAATTATTTTTTGGGAAGAACAATCTCTCACTCAATTTTGTAAATA
This sequence comes from Corallium rubrum, assembly GCA_964035015.1. Lineage (NCBI taxonomy): Eukaryota > Metazoa > Cnidaria > Anthozoa > Scleralcyonacea > Coralliidae > Corallium > Corallium rubrum. Next base: position 12,327,855 of record OZ036003.1, read on the forward strand.
TTTTCCATGCCACTTTACTAAACATGGAATTGAATTCATATAATTGGTACCATAACATATTTGTTCAAGGCAATATGTTTCATGGATGTAGAAGGTTAGGGCAATGACATTTAATTTAACAAATACTTTAGTGTTAATGAATCTAAATATAATTCAAAACCACAGGCTCAGTTACACTGTTATGGATATTTTGATTCTGCTGTGTTAGAATTTCCTCTTTTGTTGCTATAGGCTAATTGGTATTGCCTGATGATTACAGACAAAAAGGCAGACTTGGTTTCTGTTTTCTGAAGAATAAATATCACTGACCATTTTAAGTGTGTGGAGTAATACGTCAAAATTCTTTTAATTTCACTATTAAATGATTCTACAAAAAAACATTTTTATTAATTAATAAATCTAATCATGCAGAATTAGTGTAATATTTTGCAATGACTGAAACAGTGTGAAAGATCCAATTCATAAGACTGAATAATCAAGTATTTATAACTCACTGATTAGTAAATTTAAATAAGCTAAATATATTTTCTGTGATAAAATATCCCTCCCCCAATATTATCCCTGTCAATCTCTGTATAACAGTATGCGTTGTAAATTAATTTGCTACATTCATCTGTCCGGAATTGAAGGATGTCAAGCGTGTTCTAATAAATTAGTTCATATTAACTATTCATAATATTGAATATGACCTAATATGACTGTCGGTGAGATCGGAGTGTGATCGATGAGAGAGGGTTGCCATGACAAGTCTAAACAGAGTGTTCTTGAACTTTTATCGGATTTCTCTTGAGCCGCAGTAAATTCTTTGTGTCGGCTACTTAATACCCAAAAAAATTGTTTTCAAATATATCATTATGTAGGTATTAAAATACGCAAATCTTATCTAAATGAAATTAAAAGCAATAAACTTTCTCTTCGCCTTCTCTTGCGTTAAATTAGTAAAGTTCCCCACAGGGCCCTCCTCCAGGCAGTTCCTCTACCATCTTGCGGCCATCTTGTTTCATATCCAACTGAGAGCTTATAAATCTGTTGTCCATTAGGAGATCATAGGACAAAAAATAGATTATTTTGGGCCTGTTTTTTGTAAGAAGAGGGGCTATTGTTTCATATACGGGAGCTTTTGGACTCTGTTTTCATAATCGGAAAGATGTAAACGTATAAGATATTCAAATCAAGTAAGTGTAGCCTCCGGCTTTTAATATAAATATACAATAAACTCTTATCTATTTTTCTCTGTCGCAATTCGTGAGTTATTTTAAAATACACAGCTTTGTTTTCCCCTATTCACGCTTACAGCTTAGAGATATTCAGAAATGAATTCCTTGCCTTTATTTGCTGTTGCTTTCTGTTCAAAACCAATGAGGTTTACGCTTCGTTCATTTATTTCGAACTATTGTCAACAAATCATTAATCATAATATTAAAACAGTCTTGCTTAATATGAATTTAAAAATTTATCAACAACAATGTATGTCACGTTCTCAACAACACGGCAAGGGTTTCTACTGTTTATCTCGTACACAAAGCGCGTAATTAGATTTTTTGTCCGTTTCTAAACGACACCATTTGAAGCAGTTCGCATCGCTATTTATATTTACAAAGTTAATCCAATAATTTGTGGCGTTTTCGTCTGTTTCAGAATGTGTTTTTTGTGGTGAATAACTCTTCTGTTTAAAACATCTGGAAAGGAGGGACTTTAATATGTTTCTATACGGAAACTGATGTCAAAAGATTAATTTTAAAACTCGGTATGGAAAATATGAGAATTTCGGACAAGAACGTCTAAAGCCGAAGGACAAATTTGAAGGAACTAAATGGGAGCGATTCATACGTTACATGGAAGCCGTTCGTTGGAAAATCTTTCACGAAAACAAAGCAAAGTTCGCTCTGAAGGGAAGAAAAGTGCGTCGAAATTCGCTACACTTCGGAAGAAGTTCTCCCGACATCGTTCATCTCAGAAAACTCGAGGATACATCAAGCACATCCGAGAACTGACCCAGACATGGAATACGCATCAAATCAACGCTCTTGTCGAAGAATACGAGTCTCTATCGGCTTTAAAAGATCTCTCGATTCAAACGAGCTTAGCACGGCCTCGAGTAAACAGCCTGAAAGAGGATCTTCTGAATTTGTACGAGAAACAGTATTTCTCAGACGTTGTTCTAAAATTCAGAGGTTGTCTCTTCCCATGTCACCGTTGTATTTTGTCATCAAGGTCACCGTTTTTTCGCAACCTCCTTGCCAAGTTCCCTGGCTTTAATAGCCAAATTCATGTGGACATCAAAACTGAGGAATTGACTGTGGATATGTTTAAGATTATGTTACAGTATTTATACAGTGGTGATGTGCCTTCAATTGATACAGCCCTCGATAATCTAGACATATTATTGAAGCTTGGTGAAGAGTTTGGTACCCCCAATGTTCTTGAACAAGATATGGGACAGATGTTGAATTCTAGTGAATTTAGTGACATTACTTTGGTATTTTCGGATAACATGGTCACACGAAGCAAGGAAGTTGCTGGAATGACTGAGTCTTGCTTTGAAATACAGTGCCACCAAGCCATACTGGCAGCCCGTTCACCATTTTTTCACTCCTTGCTTTCCAAGTTGGTGAAGAAGGGTGATTTGATGAAACCAGTAAGATTGGTGCTCGACGAGAAGGTTATTCCCAGGCAATATGGTCGGGTGCTCTTACAGTGTATGTATCTGGATTGTGTGGATGTGTCATCGGTTATACGCTGGGCATTGGGTAGTGATGAGAAGAGTGGAGAGGACCCTCACAAGTTGCTTACTGTTCCTGAGGTTGCAATGGAGGTTTTTGAAATTGCCAGATTTTTGAACTTTGCAGTGCTTGAACAAGGTAGGGGTTTTTCATTACCATATATGCGTAGAATATCTAAGGGTTCTCCCTTTAGTAAGTAAAATTGTCTGGCGTTTAGACAATAAAGATAATTATTATAATATTTTACAGGTGCTGAAGACATTATTATCCAAGAATTGTCTCCAATGTCTTTGTTAGCCACACTAGAATGGAGTGATCAGCCTCATGGTTCTCACTGGGTTTATCGACAAACTCTGCATTATTTGAAGGAAGAGTTTCTTAACATTGTCAATTTAGATGTGTTTATAAACATGCCAAAGTGGTTTCTTATAGAAACATTAAAGTCTGATTTTCTTCAGGTAAATTTCATATGCTCAAGTGCTCAACTGGATAGATGAGTGGGTGGGTGGGTGGGTGGGTGACTGCATGTCTGGATGGATGGGGGAGGGAAGGAGAGATGGGTGATGGATAGATGGGTGGGTAGGTGTTTATAAGGGAGAAGGGATAGAGGTGGGTGATTAGATGGATGGTTTAGGTGGGTAGGTGTATAAAGGAATGGATGAATGGGTAGGTGGGTTTGGGGATGTATGGTTGGGTAGGTGGTGGGGTGAGTGGACTGGGATGGATGGAGGGATTAATAGATGGATGGACCAAGGTATTGGAGGGATGACAATCGAAATAGAGTAAGGTTAGATCTATGTACTGCTGAAACAGAGAATGTAGGAGTCTAACATTTCTAACACTTCGTCAAAGAGGAAACCTTCGCTCGAAACGTTAGACTCCTACGTTCTCTGTTTCGGCAGTATATCTAACCTTACTCTATTTCAATTGTTGTTTCTACACTGCCTACGCAGCATGCTACTTTATTTCACTATTGGACTAAGGGATGGACGGATGATTTTATATGTCAAAAGTTGAATGGGTTGGTTGGTTTGGCATGTGATCAAAATTTGGTTGGTGGATAGATCGATATGAAAATTGCTTGCTTTGACCAAAATTCACAGATTTCATTTCTGCCAGGACCTCAGGAACTTTTAAACTCTTTTTCTCCAGGCCAGTGAACAAGATATTCTAATTGCAGTGATCAAATGGGGTGAAGCTCAAGTTTACAAAGCAATGAGTCCATCAGGTAAAAAGATCAAACATTGAGATACCTGTAAAAACTTTCTTTAACATTTAGTAGTTGATTTTTAATTTAATCAATTTATTTTGTCTGGTCAGATGTGAAAGAACACCATACAAGCTCTTTAAGACGAAGTACGAAACGAAAAGAAGTTGATGTGAAATCTTTGAAGCAAGCTCTTCATGGTGTGTTATCCCTGATTCGCGTGCAACACATCTTGCCAAAAGACAGTGCTGTGCTTGGAGCAGCCATTCAACAAGGTCTCTTGCAGAAAGAAATGCCTCTGGATATTGGAGAAGGAGAGAAACAACAACGATCATCTTGGATAAGAGTGAATGAAGACAGAAAATATGTGAAACCAAGATTATTTGCTGCATATGTAGATGAGGCAAAGGTAAAGACAACCTACTATATATATATATATATATATATATATATATATATAAATAGGTAAAATAATCCAAAACATGGATAATCTCCCAGAAGTAGAGTGCTCAATACAAGGTTGTCACCGTGTAGAGCTTGGTATAGTGATATATTTAAAATTATCTAAAACATCTAGTCATTACACGGTGTTTCATGCTTAACGCAATCATCAGACGACTGACGGACTATGGCGTGTCACTGAATAAATATGTTTGTGAGGCGGAAGTGTTAATTGTCAGGCGGTATTGCCTTGAAGTTACACAATAAGTGCTTTATTAAAAATATCACATTATTTTTCAGAAACTCAACCTCCTGAACAAAAGAAACGAAATCTTATCAAACTGTCGCCATGTTAATAAGCACTTATTGTGTAACTTCAAGGCAATACCGCCTGACAATTAACACTTCCGCCTCACAAACATATTTATTCAGTGACACGCCATAGTCCGTCAGTCGTCTGATGATTGCGTTAAGCATGAAACACCGTGTAATGACTAGATGTTTTAGATAATTTTAAATATATCACTATATATATATATATATATATATATATATATATATATATATATATATATATATATATACAAGCTACACTGATGAGCTGTAGTACGGCGAAACACGTGTCTGTATATTGAACTATATATATATATATATATATATATTTGTGAAATTCATTACTAATTCATGAGTTTTGCAGCCAATCCAATTTCAGAAATTACATCACATGTTACCCCTGTAAACCCCATACAAACTAAAACCAATGATGCTAATTAGTTACAATCACTAGTGGATGTATACTCTTCTGATACAACCACTAGTGCTTGTAACTAATTAGCATCTCAATATCCCAAAGGGATTTTTACTATTCATTCATTTCACAAGTTGTTTAGCTCGTGATTGTATATTCAATACAACACGGCCGCTCGTGTTGTAAACATTACACATATATATATATATATATATATATATATATATATATATATATATATATATATTTATATATTTATATTTATATTTATATTTATATTTATATTATATATTTATATATATATATATATATATATATATATATATATATATATATATATTATATTTATATTTATATTTATATTTATATTTATATTTATATTTATATTTATATATATACTGTATATATACTGTATATATACTGTATATATATATATATATATATATATATATATATATACAATATTGCTATGTGTGTTTATATATATATATATATATATATATATATATATTCGCTTACCTCAAAAGTCTGCAACAGGCTGTTTCATCTAAAAAAGAATCTTCAGGCAGATGACAATTTTAGATGAAACAGCCTGTTGCAGACTTTTGAGGTAAGCGAAAATCTATATTTGCTCTAACTATATGTTATCGAGCACTCTTTGCATTTCGTAGACCAAAACCCACACGTATATATATATATATATATATATATATATATATATATATATATATATATATATATATATATATATATATATATATATATATATATATTATATTTATATTTATGTTTATATTTATATATATATATATATATATATATATATATATATATATATATATATATAAAGCATGAAGTATAGTTACCTTCATGCTTTATATTTTGCTCTATCTATATGGTATTGAGCACTCTCTAACATTTCGTGAACCAAAACTCACTTATATATATATATATATATATATATATATATATATATATATATATATATATATATATATATATATACACATGTATATATATACATGTATATATATACATGTATATATATACATGTATATATATACATGTATATATATACATGTATATATACAGTACCCTGGTTGCTATGTGTGTTTTCATTGGTTGTTGGCCATGATCTATTAGAGGACAGACACTGATGTATGGTCAGGTCATGTCAGCTGACTTGCTTTTTTCCTTCTTCATGCCCCAAAATTCAGCAAGAGTTTCAATAAAAACCTCAGATTCCATCCATTTTGCCATTGTCTGTGCAGTCCTAGATGCATAGAAAACGTAACAACATGGTAAGAACATCAGTGACTCGCTGGATTGTATCTTGTGGGCCACTTTTTTGTTCTTACCACGTTGTGACATCATCTGTGCATCCATAACTGATTATAAAATAAGGTGTCCTCTACGCACGCTCTGATTGGCTGGGCTCTGTGCATTTATAAGAGTATGAAGATCATGAATGACGTAACGTGGCGTAGGCATAGTCAATCGAGATATGGTCTGGAAACTCGGCAAACTCCAAAGCGCCTATAATGAGCTGGGATTTTATGTTGAACCGTACCTTACACCGTACACATCCTTTGTTTCAGGTTTATTAATATTTAAATAGCACGGTTGAGTGATTGAACTGAAACGTTGCTATTGGACAATTCGTTCATTATACTAAAATACAATGTGTTCAGTGACCGTGCACCGTGCGCAAAAATGCATAAAGGCGAACAAAAAGATAGACCAACGACTTTAGCTGAGTTTCCAGACCATATCTCGATTGACTATGGCGTAGGGTTAGGGTTAGAGTGGCGTCACCTGCCGGGAAAAGCTAGCGAACTTTCAAAACTATCCCACTTTTAGTTTATTTCTTTCTTCATATTTTATAAAACAAATAAAACATACCGCTCCTCTCGGCTATCGCCTCGTGCCTCTACTCAACTTCTTTCGGGTTCAAATGACGTCAAACGAACCTTTATAAGAGTACATAAGTACATATGCACGGAGCTTTATGTTTTATTTGTTAAGTAAACGGCAAAATTAATCACCCAAAAATGTCCTCTTTACTGATTGTTTTACTCTGTCTAACACCAGATGATTTTACTCATCAAAGAGAGAACCCTCAGATATTCTAGGCAGCAATGTTGATTCTATTGGTTTATATTTTAGGCGATTATGCGTGAGCGAATGGTTGAAGAAATGGAACTGGTTCGTCTTCGAATGATTCGTAGATCAGACATGCCAGATATGGTGAACTGTATCACATCGCGTTACAGTACCCCTGAGTCTGATGAGGGACCCCCCTCCGTTGTTGGGAACGCACTGCCGTATCCTGACGCCATCACTGTGAAAGCAATGTTGAGTAGAGAAAAAGAACTGAAATCATACAATCAAACGCAGCGAGCGTATGCTCTGTCTTTAGGTTGGTATTAAAGACGCATTCTTGCATGTTAAAAGCCCTGTTACACGAGTTTACATGTACATGCATCTTGTCTTGCAACACCAACGATGTTGATGAAATTGTTGCAAGACAAGTTGCGCGAACCATTGCAGTGTGTAACATGCTGTGCAATGGTCAAGATCATTGTGAGAGAAGTTGCATGAACCACTGCAGCATGTAACATGCTGTGCAATGATCAAAAACGTGCAAGACAAGTTGCATGAACCATTGCAGCGTGTAACATACTGTGCAATGGTCAAAATCGTGCAAGACAAGTTGCATGAACCATTGCAGTGTATAACATGCTGTGCAATGGTCAAGATCATTGTGAGAGAAGTTGCATGAACCACTGCAGCATGTAACATGCTGTGCAATGATCAAAAACGTGCAAGACAAATTGCATGAACCATTGCAGCGTGTAACATGCCGTGGAATGGTCAAAATCGGAGACAAGTTTCACGAACAGCAATAACCAAGATCGTTGCGAGACAAATTGCGCAAACTATTACAGCACGTAACGTGCTGTGCAATGGCCAACATCGTCGTGAGACAAGTTGCGGCAATCATTGCAGTAACTTATATTGCACCGATCTTGGCCATTGTGCAGCATGTTATACATACACCATATTATCTCAGAAAACAAGTTGAAGCCTTGGAAAAACGCAATCTTCTGCCATTTTTTTGCATTTGGAAAAATGAATCTTTTCGCTACATACAATCTATTACCAGTAGACAGTGAATCGCTCAACTAATCAGAATGCGGTAGGATATTGTATTAGTCCACTAGTTGCTTTTACTAAAACACGAGCCCCATTTAAGGTTTTCTGAGTACAGTTCTCACTTTTTCTTTTATCGATGTACGGTTTATAGGGGACGGCAGAGCGGTAAATCACGAAGTGAGAAAACGCGTTGTGCGAGAATTTGGCCTTCCTGACGTCGCCGTCGAGGTCCTCCGCCATGCCCCAGCAGAAACATGCGATGGGTTTTCGGTAAATCAAGAATCTCAGCCAAAAGAAAATAATAAAGAAATAAACAAAGTAAGTCATATCTGCAGGCTTGGCTTTTCATCTGAGACAGAGTGTGAGCAACAACAACAACAACAACAACAACAACAACAACAACAACAACAACAACAACAACAACAACAACAACAACAACAACAACAACAACAACAACAACAACAACAACAACAACAACAACAACAACAACAACAACAACAACAACAACAACAACAACAACAACAACAACAACAACAACAACAACAAGACTGAATGCGCAAGTTTTTAATTCAGAATACTATACTTTGCTTTTTCTTGAAAAATATATATCAATCTCAAAATTCTTCAGTATTCTCAACTAAATATTTTAGGTATTGGCAGCAGTCTGCGATAATGAACCAGACGTGACTGTGGACGTCCAGGCGACGTCGAACACCAGTTCCTAGTGTCCAGCGGTTCTGACAAGGAGGCTTCTGGGAAGGTCACAATCATTTGCAGGTCGAATGATGAAGTACCAGGTTTGGTCTGACTAGTACTAGAATGCTACTAACTGTTCCCGCAGTTATTATTATTCAAATATAGTTGTGTTAAAAACCCAGATTATCAAAGCTATGTATTTACATTTATTATATAGGCAATCAGATGCGGTAAAAATCGCCCATTAACTTAGTTGATGTACTAAATGTAGAAAAACTGTATTTATGGTAAAATTAGAATGTTGCGTATGTACTATTTCAAAAAACTCAATAATTCATAACTGAAAAAAAAAAGTGCTGGTAGACACCACTGACCTGTATATAACAGGTCAGTGGTAAACACCCTTGCCGTTTTCGATAAATTTCTTGCCGGATTTTATTGCGTTTACGAAGAATGTCGAAGATGATTTCAGTGTTTGAGAGTTAAGATAGACCTTTCTACAAATAAATTCCCAACACAGCCAGGCTTAACGCAGTTTTTGAACGTAACTTAAAAAGTTTCGCCTGTATTCTCAAAGCTCACTCACACTCAAACTCACACTCACACTCACACTCACACTCACACTCACACTCACACTCACACTCACACTCACACTCACACTCACACTCACACTCACACTCACACTCACACTCACACTCAATGAGTGGCTCCTCACTCTCAATAAGTGCAACTCAACACTCAACGAGTCTCCACTCACCCTCACTCAGTATGAGACTACATTCACTCTCTAACCATTCAATATATCTTTCAGCATGAAGTGCGGCCAACGCGTTGAGTGATTTGATTGGCTCTCGCAAAACGTCGGACATCCAAAACTTCGGACAAACATTGGAATTAGCCAATCAGAATTGTTAAAAGAAAGATCACGTAATCCATTCACTTCATGCGGAGAGGTCTATTGAATAGTGTTAGAGAGTGAGTGTAGTCTCATACTCAGTGAGAGTGAGTGGAGCCTCATTGAGTGTTGAGTTGCACTTATTGAGTGTGAGGGGCCACTCATTGAGTGCGAGTGTGCGTGCGTGCGTGTGGGTGTGAGTGTGAGTGTGAGTGTAAGTGTGAGTGTGAGTGTGGGTTAGAGTGCGAGTGTGCGTGTGCGTGCGTGTGAGTGTGAGTGGGTGTGGGTGTGGGTGTGAGTGTGGGTTAGAGTGCGTGTACGTGTGCGTGCGTGTGAGTGTGGGTTAGAGTGCGAGTGTGAGTGGGTGTGGGTGTGAGTGAGTGTGGGTGTGAGTGTGGGTGTGGGTGTGAGTGGGTGTGGGTGTGAGTGAGTGGGTGTGAGTGTGGGTAGGTGTGAGTGTGGGTGTGAGTGAGTGTGGGTGTGAGTGAGTGTGGGTGTGAGTGTGGGTAGGTGTGAGTGAGTGTGAGTGGGTGTGAGTGTGAGTGTGGGTGTGGGTGTGGGTGTGAGTGTGTGAGTGGGTGTGAGTGGGTGTGGGTGTGAGTGTGGGTAGGTGTGGGTGTGAGTGTGAGTGAGTGTGAGTGTAAGTGTGAGTGAGTGAGTGTGGGTGTGTGGGTGTGTGTGTGGGTGTGGGTGTGGGTGTGAGTGAGTGTGAGTGTGAGTGTGAGTGAGCTTTTAGAATACAGGCGTTAGTGTCCGTGACACAACGTTTCGACACTCCGACCAAATGGGTCATGAACAGACTATGTTAAAAAAACTTTTAAGCCATAGTGGACATTTCTTTTGAGTTTTCTTCATGAATTATTAATGAGTATATTTTAGATAAATAAATGAATATATAAATATCTATCTATATATTAAAATATTGTCTTCTCTATTTCCTTTTTTGCTGATTTTGTACCGCACGGGCTTTCATGAAAATTGGAAAACCGAATTCAAAAGACAAACGTACCATAACAACCAGATCATGTATCCTTTCTGTTTCAACCATTTTGCAGAGTACGTCATTTTCCGCACTTGACCTCATTTTCAGCCTTTGAATTCTATTGAAAATATACAAAAGCTAAGACAATGAACGAAAAATTGAGAAGAGTTCAAAAGAAAAATTGAAAAGAACTGTTGACGTCAAAGAGTGAAAATTACATATTCTCACACTCAGGGTTGCCGTGTTGATCTGCCACCGCAAGAGCAGCGCAGTGCTTTTATTTCAAAATTTACAGTCAATCCGAATCACAAACAAAATCAAGCTATACTCTACTATTTACATGCATGTAGTGCCAACCTTGATGTTAAATACTAATTCGCCGTAGGCTCCCCAGTGTGAGAACCACGTTTCTCGCTTCTTTCGTAAACTCAGCCAGCGAGAAACTCCAATTCTATACTTATTAGGTCTATACAGACTAATGCTTCGTTTTTTCTTCGCGGTTAAAAGGCTGTGTCCAATTTCCAACCAGTAATAATTAGGCTGACATTTTTCGCGTTTTATTTCGTGAATTATGTGCGTGTTTCCTCTTCGGCGTGGGTAGGACCCGGAAAAAACCCACGACATTCGGATGGAGAAAAATGGAGGGTTTTAACAGATAGAGCACAGTGAAAAGGTTTAGCTACGAAATACTGACATTTCGAGCGGAGCTGTTCATCAGAGTAAAAATATAATATGCCCAATATTACTTATAATATACCCAATTCTCTCCTAGCATTACCACCTTATTATATATACAGAACTCGCGATCAACCTCTCGGCAACGCCCTCCGTGGCTCAGTGGTCAGAGCATTGCACTAGAATCGCAAGGTCGTGGGTTCATTTCCTGCCGGAAGGCCTGTGTAGTTGCATTTTTCGCAACTGGTCCCGGTTTGGTCTTAAAATGTATATATTCTACACTCGAATTTTCCTTCACCCAAAATCCTTAGAACACGATATATAATCGAGTGAAATCCCCAATATTACTTAAAAATATAATACTCTACTTTTTTACGAATATACAGATAAACTCTTCCCACTCCCACACAGCAACGACAACCTGCCAACTAGAGCCCAACAATCACGTTTAATGTAATTTAAACACCAAACTATGCACGGGGTGAAAGCCGAGTCTATATTTTTTTTTAGTTTCGTTTTGTGGTGCAATGGCACTGGTCTCCATTTCGGTCAAACTTTCGTCGTTGGTTTGCTTAGTTGTCGTCAGCTGTCACGGAGACCTGTCTTCTTTATTCCTCTGCCCAACTTGTCTTCCATCCCTCGCGTCAGAAAACAAGGCAAAACCTCTGCGGAGACGGACCCCCAAAAGCTATCTTGCGACAGTTATATAGCAACCAAAATAGAAAACATGCAGGTTTTTTAGCGATTAACCAGATCAAATTTCGGTATTTACCGTCTATACTACGCCGACATTCCGAAAGCAAATCAGTTCTGTAAAAACAAATAATAGTTTATGTAACTAAATCATTTGACGTTGTTTTGACAGAATAATCATGGAAACCGAAGTATGTGATGTCTTTGGCCGAGCTCGGATAAGACATAACGTCATATAGCCGTTGGCGCTTTTTGTTTTGAACTGAAAGCAAGGGAAGTATCATCAAGGCAGTTTTGACTACGGCAGTATATTAAGTCGGTCGGCAAGGCTTAAGTGTTCGTACGTGGCTCGAGATGGGAGAGTGCAAGTGGACTAACAAGGCTTTAAATTAGATTAAACGTTGCTTACAAAGGTTAACTAATGAACAAAAAGGCAAAGGTCTCTTTCGTATATTGGTTGTTGACTTTACTACTGAGATATCCCACGAGCTTCGGTAAGTTGTTCAACATTGTACATGCGCTGTATTAAGGCCTTGTAATAAGTGATGGCTTCTCTAGTACATAATGATATATACTCAATACTCTTGTCCGACATATAGAGCTAGGGCTACTAGCTTGATAACCAAATAGTCGTATAGGTTTCTGTCATTCTTGTATACGCAAGCTCAACAGACGAAATGAATGCAGCTTTTGAAAATCCTATTTTATTAATCCGAAGCTGGGTTGAATATGTTCTCCAAGGGCTAAGCGGAGTAATCCGATACGATGAAATAAACTAGATCCAGACTAGTACACTATTCAGTGATGTTTTCTGACAGACTGCCACTGAACTAAACGTTCAGGTCTTGTTTCAAACAAGGTTACATCAAAACCATTTTATGTTTTCAAGTTCGTTTAATTTTCGCCTGAGTTTTAACATGGGAATGCCTTTGAAATATTTAATCTCTAGAATCAAAAATATGCAACGAAACGCAAATATGGATCATGCAAGGTTATATCGCATCAATCCTGTCTCATACTACAAATTCTGCTGTTGACAGATTTATTTGTTGGCTATAGTGTTCTGAATATGGCACATCTTAGATACGATTTGACATTGCCTTCTAGAGTAAACGGCTACCTTGTGAGACATTGCATAAGATATTTGGATTACGTAAACGAGATTAGCAAGAGACGACATTCCATATTAATCTGTTTGTTTGGGCGGTAAGCCATAGGTGACAAAGTGTATCGAGTTTCATTTCACTGATTATCTTAAATGACGAAAAATTCTTATATTTTTACCAATTATTATCATAATCATCACCACTATCATAATGATATCTTCATCATCATGCATCACCATCATCATCACCGGTACCACCACTATCATACATCATCACCATGCATGTATCACCATAATCATCACCAGGTATAGCAGCACTAGTACTACCACCAGCACTACCACCACCATCGTGCGTCATCACCACCATGCATCATCATCATCATCACCATGCATGCATCACCATCATCATCACCATCACCATGCATCATCGCCATGCATGCATCACCATCATCATCACCATGCATGCATCACCATCATCACCATGCATGCATCACCATGCATGCATCATCATCACCATGCATGCATGCATCACCATCATCACCATGCATCATCACCATCATCATCACCATGCATCATCACCATGCATGCATCACCATCATCATCACCATCATCATCACCATGCATCATCACCATCATCACCATGCATGCATCACCACCATCATCACTATGCATGCATCACCATCATCACCAGGCATCACCATGCATGCATCACCATCACCATCATCATCATCATCATGATCACCAGGCATCAGCAGCAGTACCACCACCACCACCACCATCACCTTGCATGCATCACCATCATCATCACGAGGCATCACCATGCATGCATCACCATCATCATCATCATCATCGTCATCACCAGGCATCAGTAGCACTACCACCACCACCACCATCCCCTTGCATGCATCACCATCATCACCATGCATCATCACCATCATCATCACCATGCATCATCACCATCATCATCACCATGCATCATCACCATCATCACCATGCATGCATCACCACCATCATCACTATGCATGCATCACCATCATCACCAGGCATCACCATGCATGCATCACCATCACCATCATCATCATCATCATGATCACCAGGCATCAGCAGCAGTACCACCACCACCACCACCATCACCTTGCATGCATCACCATCATCATCACGAGGCATCACCATGCATGCATCACCATCATCATCATCATCATCATCATCACCAGGCATCAGTAGCACTACCACCACCACCACCATCCCCTTGCATGCATCATCATCATCATCATCATCATCATCATCATCATCACTATCACTACCATCAATATCATCACTTGATACCCACTCTTCTATAGGCACCAGAGAACTATCACACGTTCGTAATCCAGTACAATTATCCGTGGGTCAGTGTATCTCGTTTGAAGCTCACCCGACGTACCGCGTTGTGGGCAACTGGACCTGGCGAAAGGACACGATTGTTATAGCTACGTCAGATCGTGTCGTCATCCATAGCAACGTATTGAGCATATCTGATGTCAAACTTGAGGACAGCGCATATTATTCTGCAGTAGTTCAGACTACCGAAAGAAGAGAGTTATTTAAGTTCTGGCTCACCGTTACAGGTCAGGATTCTTTCTTCCCTTTGTTTTCCTCTCCTGTCCTATCATATTGTATCTTATCCTATCTTATTCTCTCCTATTCTATCCTTTCTTGTCCTGTATTCTATCTTATCCTCTCTTCTCTTCTTGTATCTTAAACTACCTTACTGGATCCTATCCTATCTTGTCTTCTCCTATTCTTTCGTGTCCTATCCTATTCATTCCTATCCTGCTCTGTCCTGTCCTGTCCTGTCCTGTCCTGTCTTGTCCTGTCCTGTCCTGTCCTGTCCTGTCCTGTCCTGTCCTGTCCTGTCCTGTCCTGTCCTGTCCTGTCCTGTCCTGTCCTGTCCTGTCCTGTCCTGTCCTATATCTTGTCATGTCCTATCCAATCCTGCCTTGCCCTGTCTTGTTCTATCCTATTGTCCTATCGTATTCTGTCTTGTCCTACAACAACAACAACAACAATCGTTTTATTGCCGTTTTCCCCGCTTACGCGGGGGTTGGCCGGCGGCTCCCCACAGCAGTTTCCACCACTTCTCTCTCTCCGGAGCATCCTCCCTTTTCAACCCACACTCTCTCATATCCCTTTCCACCACCTGACTCCATGTCATCCTCGGCCTTCCTCGTCCTCTTGTACCTTCCACCTCGAGCGACATGCTCTTCTTCACCCAGTCACCATCGTCTTTCCGCAGCACGTCCCACCATCTCAACCGGTTCCGCTTTATGACATCAGACACCAACTTAATCCCCACTCTTTCCATCAGCTCCACACTCGGCACTCTATCCTTTAGCGATACACCACACATCCATCGCACCATCCTCATCTCTGCATGTTCGTTCCAATCTCCCCCTCTGCTCTGCAGGCATGGCCCATGTCTCACTTCCATACACCATAGCACTCCTCACACATCTGTCTTGTCCTGTTCTATCTTATCTTATTCTTTTCTTTCCTGTCCTATCCAATCCAATCCTGCATGTGATGCCTTTTGACCTAAACGTTTGAAAAATTAACAATTTCAAATTTTCAAAAACCTGCACAATGTTTCAGAATGCGATAGCAACGAGAAGAAAAACCCATACTTTCAAGGTTCATGTAAGAGTTGGTGTGAAAGTAAGTATATATACAATTAGTTTCAGAAATTGCAGCTTGATGTTAGTAATAATTGTCAGTTTGCTGTACAAGCTGTGTTAGTTGGTAATACTCAGAAGTGGCCCAATGGTTAGAGCGTCTGGATAGCATTCAGAAGATTGCGGGTTCGAGTCCCGCTTACAGCTCAGAGTTTTTCTGAGTATTACCAACTAACACAGCTTGTATAGCAAACAACTGACAATTATATATATACAATGTTGTACTTTAGCACTGGGAACAGACACTCCATAGACGCTTGTAGCCATATACATCTCGAAAGCTGCGACCGTTACTTATCAATTGCTTTGGTGTAAATGTTTAAAACAAGACTTAAAACAAGACTAGCTGTGTTTTATCGTATTTAAAATACGAGGCTATAGCTGAGTATATTTCTTTCCTTTTAAGAAAAATGTGAGCAAGGATGGGAACATTTTGATGGTGGATGTTTTAAGTATTTTAGTGAAATCAAATCTTGGGAAGATGCGCTTGACAGTTGTCAGTCCCTGGATGCAAAATTGGCCATTGTGAATGATAAGAAAACGAACGAGTATGTATAATGTCTATATTGTAGATTTCTGTATATGTATATGTATAACTATAGTTTCTAAAGCGCCGCACAGACGACCAAGTTTTCCTTGACAAGTTTTATTTGTTCGTGTGTACGACACAAATTGACAAGTTTTTCCTTGACAAGGAGCCTTGTTCAAAAGCTGGTCATGCCAGCTTTTGAACAAGAAAAATTGTTCGTGGGTATAGTCATCAAGGAAAACTTGACAAGATCATCTCCGAAGCTTATTACGCGACCATTGCCGTCAAGGAAAACTTGTCCAACCGTACACACGAGCAATTATAAATTGTCAAGGAAAATGTTTGGGGGGGAAATTGTTCATCGTACACACGAGCAAGGAAAGCTACCAAGGAACTTGTCAAGGAAAACTTGGTCGCCTGTGACTGTGCGTGGCGTAAGACTCTGTTACACAGCTGTGCAACTTGTCTGGCAATTAACGCCAAGGGCATAGACCTTATTCAAAAATGGCCGCCCAATTAAGATTCTTTTATATACATATAAATTAGCCCTTATGAACTCGTTTTCATGTGGGAAATTCAAAAGAATTTTTACTTTAAAACGAGGTCATAAGGGCTAATTTATATGCATGCACATAAAAGAATTCTAATTCGGCGGCCATTTTTGAATAAGGTCTATTGACATGATTTTTGCAAGACAAGTCGCAAGAACGATTGCAGCGTGTAACATGCTGTACAATGGCCAAGATCGTTGAAAGACAAGTTGCACAAACCATTGCAGCGTGTAACGTAATGTGTAATGAGATCGTGGGACTGAGACAAGTATCAGTAGAGCATTTTATTTTGTTTCGTTTATGATTCTACATCATAGGTTTATTGGATCACTGTTAGAAAGCGGTGAGGGTGCTTGGATTGGATTAAATGACAGATACAGTGAGTCTGTGTATTTTTGGAACGACGATAAAAAGCAGAAGGCCAGCTATTTCTCGTGGGCAGAAAAGGAACCAAGCAATACAAATAGCAAGTGCAATATTGAGAACTGTGTGGAAATGAAGTATCCGAACTTAAAGTGGAATGACATGATATGTAATGCTTATAATTCATACGTCTGTCAGTTGAGCAAAGACAACGTCAATGGTAAAACAGACACAGACAGACATCCTTTCTTCCTTCCTTCCTTCCTTCCTTCCTTCCTTCCTTCCTTCCTTCCTTCCTTCCTTCCTTCCTTCCTTCCTTCCTTCCTTCCTTCCTTCCTTCCTTCCTTCCTTCCTTCCTTCCTTCCTTCCTTCCTTCCTTCCTTCCTTCCTTCCTTCCTTCCTTCCTTGCTTGCTTGCTTGCTTGCTTGCTTGCTTGCTTGCTTGCTTCCTCCCTCCCTCCCTCCCTCCCTCCCTCCCTCCCTCCCTCCCTCCCTCCCTCCCTCCCTCCCTCCCTCCCTCCCTCCTTCCTTCCTTCCTTCCTTCCTTCCTTCCTTCCTTCCTTCCTTCCTTCCTTCCTTCCTTCCTTCCTTCCTTCCTTCCTTCCTTCCTTCCTTCCTTCCTTCCTTCCTTCCTTAATTCCGTAATTCCTTCCTTCTTTCCATCCTTCCATTCATTCATCGCTATTTAAAAATAATTTTTGTAACGTGTGTTTTCAGTGAGTTCGTCTTGGTCGTGCTACGGGAGTAACTGCTTCAGATATTTTTCAAAGGAGCTCATATGGAAAGATTCTAAAATGAAATGCGAAGAATTGGGTGGAGAACTGGCTAGAATTACGAGTTCGTCAGTCTCAGAATTTGTGGGGAAACTAATCTCAAGTAATGTATGGATTGGCTTGAATGATATTGCCGAACCAGGTAAAAATTAAAGTTTAACCCATGGCTGCCTAGGATGTCTGAGGGTTGTCTCCTGAACGAGTAAAATCATCTGGATTTAGACAGAGTTTTTGCGTGGCTCAAACACTTTGAAGCTTGAAGACGAGTCTTTAGTATTTTATTCTGGCTAACACCAGATGATTTTATTCAGCACAGGGAGAGGTCCAGGCCTCAAAGTGTTAATGTACTGCAGACAGTGTAAATCCGTGGCGTAAAGACCCGAGAATCGTTTCAAAAAATTTATAAAAGTATAAAAAATTTTAGAAAAATTCTTAATAGTGAATTATTTGTGCATGCAGGTACTTATGTGTGGAAAAACGCGGAAGTTGGGAAGTTATTTGACAAAACTTCATTTTTTAACTGGGCTGATGGTGAACCAAATGACAAGTTTTATGATACACGTTTGACAGAGAGATGTTCTGGCGAAGATTGTGTTCAGTTAAACCAATGGAATAATGTCGTGAGCTGGTATGACTTGGAGTGCTCGAAAAAAATACCTTATGTCTGTGAGAAAACCAGAGGTGAGTTTGACAATGGCGTTGGAGGTTGAATGTTGTAGGGTAAATTTTGTCTGTCTGTCTGTCTGTCTGTCTGTCTGTCTGTCTGTCTGTCTGTCTGTCTGTCTGCCTGCCTGCCTGCCTGTCTGTCTGTCTGTCTGTCTGTCTGTCTGTCTGTCTGTCTGTCTGTCTGTCTGTCTGTCTGTCTGTCTGTCTGTCTGTCTGTCTGTCTGTCTGTCTGTCTGTCTGTCTGTCTGTCTGTCTGTCTGTCTGTCTGTCTGTCCGTCCGTCCGTTTGTGTGTCTGTCCGTTTGTGTGTTTGTTTGTTTGTTTGTTTGTTTGTTTGTTTGTTTGTTTGTTTGTTTGTTTGTTTGTTTGTTTGTTTGTTTGTTTGTTTGTTTGTTTGTTTGTTTGTTTGCTTGCTTGCTTGCTTGCTTGCTTGCTTGCTTGTTCGTTCGTTCGTCCGTTCGTTCGTTCGTTCGTTCGTTCGTTCGTTCGTTCGTTCGTTCGTTCGTTCGTTCGTTCGTTCGTTCGTTCGTTCGTTCGTTCGTTCGTTCGTTCGTTCGTTCGTTCGTTCGTTCGTTCGTTCGTTCGTTCGTTCGTTCGTTCGTTCGTTCGTTCGTTCGTTCGTTCGTTTGTTTGTTTGTTTGTTTGTTTCTTTATCAGCGCTTTATTTATTTCAGACAGCCTACTAACGCTCGCCGCCATCATCGGGATATCAGTTGGCTGCACAGCAGTCGTCGTCATCCTGGCTGCATTGATTCAGTTTCGACTGAAAAATCGAAAACATAAAGTTCAAGTGCAGAGACTCGTTTTTCAAACACCGCGGACTTAACCCACTGCTAACCTGCTGTGGCAGGCTTGACCATCAAGTCAGGCGTAGGTGCTTGGTTCGATTTTCAAGAACTTGCCAGCATTGTTTGTAACAGGGTGAACAGCAAGCTGTAACAGTTTCATGAAATAACGCCGCATTGCACCAGGTTTGACTAATTTACGTCCTCGTTTTGACCAATGAAATGCTTGTGTGTTTTTTCACACGGGAATTTCACGTGAACAAATACATTTCATTGGTCAAAACGAGGAAGTTAATTAATCAAACGTAGCTTTTCAAACGTAAACAAACGTGCGAAATAGTTCATGCTTCAAGCTTGAACATAAATGGTAGTAAGCTCTTGCACGTATTCTCAAGCTGGTGGCTAATCCGTATAAACAAAAGGATTACCATCCAACCTGGCGACTCTGACGTCACGTTGCAAGAGCCCAATAAGGGTGATTATTTCCAACCCCTATAGTCATGGGTATCCTTCATGATCCCTTGATACCCCTCGGTTCAAAGAAAACTGGCCAGAACTGGACTAAGAATTAGAAAACTACTGAACAACTGTGATTTTGTGCATGATTTGCATGATTTTGACAAGGATATAAAGTCTATAAAGCGACACACATCAATTATTGAAAGAACTTGAAGTCTAACGTCTTTCCAGTTGACATTTGCGACTGGTCAACAATCTCACTTTTCTAAAAAGATGCAGAAACTACTCAAGAATCCACACGACATTGTTTCCAAATCAAACGAAGGGTACGTCTTGTGAGTTATTTTAAAACAATTTAGTTTTTAGCATTTGCTTTGGTAAACACATAACTGGGGCGGCGGGATATTTTCAAAAGTGGGGAATAAATTAGAAAGTTAACAGGGGGGGAGGACAAGGAACAATGCAAGGAACACGTTTATTATATGAGTTTTTAAAAAATAATATTATTAAACACTGAATAAAATTAATATCAGGAGGAAAAGGGGGTAACAATTTCTACTTTTATTTCCCCCAGTGAGCTCTATACATGTATGTAACTGGACAACACGATCTCTTACCAAAATTAAGTGTATATCTTAATTGTAAAATAGGGTTCGAATTAAGACATGGCCTTAATTTTAAAATAGGGCTACAATTAAGACATGGCCTTCATTTATCTGTCCCACAAGCGGGATGTTAAACTTGAACATATAAAGCTAAAAATCCTAGAGGGGTGTTGTGGTTGGGGTTTGAGAGGTGGGTCATTTTTCCGGAGGGTTGTGACTAGGTTTAGGGTCTGGGGTTTTTTGGTTAGGTTTAGGGCTACTGGGGGATTTTGGTTAGGGTTAGGGTTACCAGGGGGTTGTGGTTAGGGGTTGGGGTATGGGGGATGAGTTTTCATTTAAAATTAAGGATTATCCTTAATTCTAGGTGAGTTGAGAATTAAGGATAATCCTTAATTTTGGATATGAGGTCGACCTGAACTGGAGTGATATCTTTGGTGGATGATGTGTTGAGTGCTGTAGGCCTGATCAAAAGACCGTGTAGGAGACTGGAACTATACATACTTCAGGCCTACGTGTCCACCATGTTTGGCTTCAATCTTTGCCTGGTCAATGACCAACAGATATCACTCCAGTTATATATAGAGCTCACTGGTTTCCCCTAGTTCTGCAGGGGGAGGCCAGGAGAGGTGTGAGAAATAATTTTAGTATTAATTCTTTGAACGTTTTCATGGCGATAAAGTAATATAAATAAGTTTTGTGGAAACACCACGTATAAAAAAATATTTAGCAAAGAATTATTGTAGCAAAGAAATATTTTACGTGGTGTTTCCACAAAACTTATTTATATTAATTTTAGTATTCTGGTACAATATATAGGAGAGTTGATCCAAGCAATATAATATTGAGAACTGTGTGGAAATGAAGTATCCAAACTTAAAGTGGAATGACATGATATGTAATGGTTATAATTCATATGTCTGTCAGTTGAGCAAAGACAGACAGACAGACAGACAGACAGACAGATAAACAGAGGACTGACAAACAGATGAGATGGAGACAGACAAGCATATAAACAGACAGACCGAGAAACAGAGGACAGACAAGCGTGTAAACAGATAAACAGCTAGGACAGACGAGACAGGGAGAACGGACAAGCACATAAACAGACAGCCAGATAAATAGAGGACAGACAAGCATATAAACAGACAGACAGATAAAGAGAGGACAGACAGACAGACAGACAGACAGACAGACAGACAGACAGACAGACAGACAGACAGACAGACAGACAGACAGACAGACAGACAGACAACAAGCATATAAGCAGACAGACAAGCATATAAGCAGACAGACAAGTAGACTGAAAAACAGACAAACAAGACAGACAGACAGACAGACGGACAGACAAGCAAACAAACAAACAAACTTACATACAGACAAACGAACAAACAAACAAACAAACAAGCAAACAAACAAACAAACAAACAAACAAACAAACAAACAAACAAACAAACAAACAAACAAACAAACAGACAGACAGACAGACAGACAGTCAGTTGCCAGATTGATTCTAGCTGGAAGCCCTGGAAACATTCATGTTTTATTGTTTACCCTGAATGTACATGAATATACAATGCAGGGAGTCATGCTGGTTGAGTAATATATAACAATATTTCTGCCATTTTTGTTAGTTAAACTATATCTTTGGGAACTTAAGCAAATACAACGTTATTCAGATCATTTTCACGTCTTTAGGACGACGTTGACTCGTGAAATGGCGAAACCTGTTAATGTAGTTGTGTTTGACTTCAAACTATGTAATATGTGACAATCTTTCCAGAACTCTAAAGCTTTTGGATGTCGAAAACATACTTTAAGTATTCAATACTGCGTAAATGATTCGTTATTTCTGCTAAATACTGAACTTTAGATTGCGATTGTCCTAGCTTGCTTAATTAAGCTCCCTATTCATTAATCTTGACGTTAAAATAAACTGCTTAGAATTCTTAAAAAATATTTAATAAAATAACTAATATAGCACTTTTCTGAAAAGCATTTTTACGCGAATATCTTTGGAGCAAAACGTTCTTTAAACCCACGCTTATATACAAAAACTACTCCATTAAACATAGTCAATCGAGATATGGTCTGGAAGTCTTTGGTCTATCTTTTTGTTCGCTTTATGCATTTTTGTGCACGGTGTACGGTCACTGAACACATTGTATTTTAGTATAATGAACGAATTGTCCAATAGCAACGTTTCAGTTCAATCACTCAACCGTGCTATTTAAATATTAATAAACCTAAAACAAAGGATGTGCACGGTGTTAAGCTGGATTTCCATTCAGTGCATTTTGTCACGCGATCGACTTTTCTCGATCGCTTTCTTTTGAAATGTGTGTATTCAACCAAAGCTAATGAAATGCGTTCCGCTTGACAACCCACAATTCAAAAGAAAGCGATCGCAAAAAGTCGATCGCGCGATAAAATGCACTGAATGGAAATCCACCTTAAGCTGGATTTCCATTCAGTGCATTTTGTCGCGCGATCGACTTTTCTCGATCGCTTTCTTTTGAAATGTGTGAATTCAACCAAAGCTAATGAAATGCGTTCCGCTTGACAACCCACAATTCAAAAGAAAGCGATCGCAAAAAGTCAATCGCGCGATAAAATGCACTGAATGGAAATCCACCTTTAAGCTGGATTTCCATTCAGTGCTTTTTGTCGCGCGATCGACGTTTTGTGATCGCTTTCTTTTGAATTGTGGGCTCTCGACTGGATCCGTTCCACCCGAGGGCTTATGAGACAAAGAAAGCGATCGCAAAAAGTCGCTCGCTCGACAAAAAAGCTGAATGGAAATCCAGCTTTAAGCTGGATTTCCATTCAGTGCATTTTGTCGCGCGATCGACTTTTCTCGATCGCTTTCTTTTGAAATGTGTGTATTCAACCAAAGCTAATGAAATGCGTTCCGCTTGACGGCCTACCATTCAAAAGAAAGCGATCGCAAAAAGTCGATCGCGCGATAAAATGCACTGAATGGAAATCCACCTTTAAAGTACGGTTCAACATAAAATCAGCTCATTATAGGCGCTTTGAAGTTTGCCGAGTTTCCAGACCATATCTCGATTGACCATGCATTAAACAATCTTTTACTGTAAGTATAATTTTGTGCATGCTGTAAGTGTTAGTTTGGCGGCTATTTTTGAGCGTTTTTCACTTAATTTTCGCTGTTTATTGACGCAATATTTAATTTGTATAGATGTGCGGATTATTCTATTTCTGTAGTCTAATTTGTTAGCACCATGTGGTACAAAAATTTAATCCAGCGAATTTTTCGAAATATTTAAAAATTATTTTTAAGTTAGTATATAGTACTTTCAGCTTGGCGTTTAGACTAAAATTTTGTTAGTTCTTGCTGTACAAGCTGTCGTTAAATACCCAGAAGCAACTCAAACCCACAACGTTCCGAATTAATGGCTTAATATTTGGAAGATGGGCCGCTTCGAGTTTCCTCGAAGGCCATGTCCACACGTTGAAACATGTTGAAAACGGAGACCTCGTATATATCAAAAAACGGTAGTGCAGAAAAACGGCGTCTTCGAATTAATGTCTCGAAACGCTCCGTTGTCGGTCATCAAAGACGCCGGATTAAGCCTGTTTTTCATATGTCGCCGATCCTCGGCGATTTGTGATTTAGATGCATGTTAAAACGGGAAGTGCAGCAGCATGTTAAGTAATAAAGAACAATACAGAAAAGCAGTGCTTTTATTCTTTTACTTAACATGCATCTAAATCATCAGGCTTAATCACCAGGCTTTAGTGTGGACGGAAGGCCTAACCGTATCAAAATGTTTTCGTTTGAAAACTATGGTGTGGACATGGAAACTCCTGCAGAGTTGCATGTATTAGACCTTAAAGGGCAATAGCACTAAAAATTAAGTTTGTCTAATTTGAAAGAACTCATAAAATTGTAATAGAACATCCTTTACAACTTTTTCGTATCTCTCTTCATTTTCAAGATATTTCAATTTGTTTGATATGTAAATGAGATGGTCTCTGACGTCAGGTGTGGGATAAAATGTTTTCATATGTAGCAAAACCAGTTATCTCTCTAAGTTTGTTCAACGAAATCATTTGAACTGTGCACATAAAAACTCGTTGCGACGCGGAACATTTCATGTTAGATATGTAAGTGATTTTGCTCTGTATGAAATTATTTTACCCCACTCCTCACGTCGGAGACCATTCATTTACATATCCAACAAATTAAAATATCTTAAAAACGCAGAAAGATATGAAAAAGTTGTAAAGGATCTTCTATTACAATTTTATGAGTTCTTTCAAATTATAGACAAACTTAATTTTCAATGCCATGCAATCCACTTTAAGGTATTAACATTTAACGACAGCTTACACAGCAACTAACAAAACTCTATTTTCAAAATGCCACCTCATGGCCCGGCACGTTAAAGCCTTATCTTTCTTGGTCTTATCAGCAATTGTCTGCTGATTGTTTGCATTAGTGATGCGCTGTAAAAAAAGCCGAAATAATATGTTAATATTATTCACCAAATGGTGACGCATTAGTCGCATGCAAAACACCAATGGCAATTAGATAAAGATGCGCGATTAACAACAACATAAGAAGCGCCTCAGACTGAGAACTGTTATGAATGCTTTGGATCTCAGAGAAGAATTATTTGAAGACTCTAATTCTATCTGGATGATGTAAGTGATTGAGCAAGATATGTGGAAGTTAGGCAAGGGAAGTTCAAATGGCCAACGTGTTCCGTTAATTATGTTTCGGTTAACATTGTGTTTATGTATGCGTTGAGTCGGTTTTTGCAGTGAACCAAGGACTTTCATACTTGTGCTTGTTTTTGCGAGTGCTGCATCTCACAGCTGAGGACAGAGAGTCGGCAAAACGCAGTAAGACGAAGTCGAAGTTGATATTACTTGGACGGGTTACTGCCTGTCCAAATTTGGGACTTGTGTAAGTAGAGTTGTTGGTTCTCTCCTGTGCTTCGAGGGTATATTTCTTTGGCTTCTCTCGTTATTTCCTTCTGCAAAATAAATTTTAGTTTCTGATCGACAATTTTAGCTTCTGATCGACAATTTTAGCTCGTGATCGACAATTTTAGCTTCTGGTCGACATTTAGTGCAGTCAAACCCTTGTTTGGCGGAAACCTTTGGGACCAGGCATAGGTGTCTATATATAGGTGTCCGCTTAACCTTTACAAACCCAGACTGCTTGAAAAAGGTGTCGCTTAAGTTAAGAGAGGTGTTCGCTTAAGAGAGATGTTCGCTTAAGAGAGGTGTTCGCTTAAGAGAGATGTTCGCTTAAGAGAAGGTGTTCGCTTAAGAGAGGTGTTCACTTAAGGGAGGTGTTCGCTTAAGGGAGGTGTTCGCTTAAGAGAAGGTGTTCGCTTAAGAGAAGGTGTTCGCTTAAGGGAGGTGTTCGCTTAAGAGAAGGTGTTCGCTTAAGAGAAGGTGTTCGCTTAAGAGAGGTGTTCGCCTAAGGGAGGTGTCCGCTTAAGAGAGGTGTTCGCTTAAGAGAAGGTGTTCGCTTAAGAGAGGTGTTCGCTTAAGAGAGGTGTTCGCTTAAGATGTCCGCTTAAGAGAGGTGTTGCTTAAGAGAAGGTGTTCGCTTAAGAGAGATGTTCGCTTAAGAGAGGTGTTCGCTTAAGAGAGGTGTTCGCTTAAGAGAGGTGTTCGCTTAAGAGAGTTGTTCGCTTAAGAGAGGTGTTCGCTTAAGAGAAGGTGTTCGCTTAAGAGAGATGTTCGCTTAAGATGTCCGCTTAAGAGAGGTGTTCGCTTAAGAGAAGGTGTTCGCTTAAGAGAGATGTTCGCTTAAGAGAGGTGTTCGCTTAAGAGAGGTGTTCGCTTAAGAGAGATGTTCGCTTAAGAGAGGTGTTCGCTTAAGAGAAGGTGTTCGCTTAAGAGAGGTGTTCGCTTAAGAGAAGGTGTTCGCTTAAGAGAGGTGTTCGCTTAAGAGAAGGTGTTCGCTTAAGAGAGGTGTTCGCTTAAGAGAGGTGTTCACTTAAGAGAGGTGTTCGCTTAAGAGAGGTGTTCGCTTAAGAGAAGGTGTTCGCTTAAGAGAGGTGTTCGCTTAAAGTGTATATGAAACGAAAATTAAGTTTGTCTTTTTTGAAAGAACTCTTAAAATAATGGGGAATATCAATTTACAGCTTTTTCATCTTTTACTTAGTTCTTGAGATATTTAGACTTATGTGATATTCAAATGAGATAACTTATGGTTCGTTTTTTCACTAATTAACATATTCGAAAATCGCGAATATTTTTAAGATTATTGAACAAAATTACTTGAAAGTTTGGATATTGCTACAGTTCATGCAACTAAACATGAACGACAAGTGATTTTGATCAATAACCTTAAAAATATTCACGATTTTCGAATATGTTAATTAGAAAAAAACGAGCCATAAGTTATCTCATTTGAATATCACATAAGTCTAAATATCTCAAGAACTAAGTAAAATATGAAAAAGCTGTAAATTGATATACCCCATTACTTTAAGAGTTCTTTCAAATAAGACAAACTTAATTTTCGTTTCATATACACTTTAAGAGAAGGTGTCCACTTAAGAATGCAGGTGTTCGCTTAAATTGTAGTAGTGGTTAATAATGGATGGGGTCTCAGCTTGCATGGTACGTATCCACTTAAAATGGGTTCTAACTTCAGTATATAAAGCATGTTTTTAATAGAACAGACGTGCAGATGTTCGCTAAAGAAGGGTGCCGGCCTATTACTGATATGGCTTTATAATAACATCGAATGCTTCGGTAAACACGAACCCCTGCATAGCGCAGAAAATTGAGCAACTATTTGCTGCAGGTGTCAACGTTAATAAATTAAATATAAGTGAAAGGCGGAGTACATTGCATATGCGAAAACGCACGTCCTCAATAAAGGTCAACTTTATATTGTTGTTTAATCGATTTAAAGTGAATTGTCGAGCGTTTTTAACTACGGAAGATTCAGGAGCAACCACTTTCTGTGGGTATATCAGTATTAAATAAATTAAATTTTAAGTTGTTTTTTTAGTCTTAACGTGGCTTCGTCTTTGACTTTGGAAATTTATATTTTTTAAGAAGGCGTGCTCTTTATATATTTATATATGTTTTCAATCTTTCTCAGGTTGGGATTTTAAGTTTTTACAACCATCCTTAAAATAGCGGGAATTCTGGCTTTGTTGAACATATAAATAGCATGGTTTTAACCTAAGTCTTTAACTCTTTTGTCAAGGTAAGCTTTATCTTTTTTTTTTGTAGCTACCGATTACTGACTCATCAGTGCTCCATCATTCTGCTGTAATCGTCTTGTCTATCGATTTCCCGCGCCGAAAGCGTAATTTCAAAATGAATATAACAGCCTAGATCAATATTCTGATATGGAAACCCATCAATAAACACCAGAAAAAAGCATTTCAATTTATTAACTTATTCTAGCGGCTGAGGTCATTCTCTGGTCCACACTCGCAAAATGATACAAGCTGCATGGTTGCTGCATGAGAGACGCGTGATACTACAGCCTGACAGCTACAGAATGTATACCAGCGCTGATGTATAAACATTTAGTTAGAATTTCTAACGGACTGCGATAGCTCCGTAGACAACATACCTGTTCAGTCTGTTATATCAAACTGATACAGCACTGACCGCGTCAGGCTGATACAGTTTGACAGAATCTGTTCTGAACAGTCTCTTGTAGCTGCAGGTATGATACAAATATGATATCATAGGTGTATCATAGCTGATACTGCAACAGGCTGTATCAGGAATTGCTACATTTTTCTGAACAGATCTGACATCATTCTGCATCAGGTCTGACACAGAGTGTGCGTTTTTGCGTGTGTAGTGGCTCAATGGTTAGACGGCGTCTTGCTATATAGTATTGAGCGGGAATAAATATCGTATCAAGGGTCGCTACATTTCTCTGAACAGATCTGATATCAGAGCTGATCAGACTGCGCGTTTTTACGTGTGTAGAACTCAGATGGTAGACCGAGACTGTGTACTTTACGACATTTACACCTGCGTGGGAACTAGTCCAACCGTACGTGTGGCACAACTACTTCTTAAGCTTCAAGTCGCATTACGTCGTATATACGTTACTACAGTGTGTGTTCAGCTTGAAGTTGGTATTAAAATTTTCATTGTTTTTGCTGTACAAGCTGTCGTCAGTTGTTAACTTCAGAAACTCTGAGCTTGAGCCGGGACTCGAACCCACAACCTTCCGACTACTATAGTCAGACGCTCTAACCATTGAGCCACTAAAAGCCAGATGTTTATGATATTTACACGTGAACTGAACGAGTCAAACAGCACGTGCATGTGTCACATACAAGTCACATAAATGTGGGTTACTTTTTCACAAGTACTTGTGACGTGCACGTAGCTAACAGTTTGACTCGTTTCTAAATATAACTATCATCATCACGTTTCTCTCTGACGAAGGGCCTTCGCTCGAAACGTTAGACTCCTACGGCTACGTTCTCTGTTTCGGCAGTAATATCTAACCTTACTATATTTCGATTATCATCAACAACCTCGGCTTGCAATCTGAGTTCTAGTGGCTCATTGCATGGTTAGAGCGTATAACAAAAAAAAATTGTTGCACTTGCTTCCCGATTGGGAAACCGTGTCTAATAACACTTGACCATAAATGAACCAATGTCAGTTCGATTTAAATCTAGCTATATGACAATTAAATTATTTTCAGACTTCTTGGCGTATATCAAGTGGGTCCACATTTCCAATATTCAATTTCTTTATTTAAACAGGCTAACTCACTTTGATTAGGATCGTAATGTCGTTTTCAAACTTGCTTAAACTAAATTTGCAAAGAAGAATTGGTTTAGTTTAGCTGAAAACAATTTCTAACGTTGATTCAAATCTCGTCTTGCGGCCGATGGAAGAATCTCGTGAGTCGTGACACGAACTAGCTTCACTCACGTAAATAGCTTTTTAAAATATGTCAAAAGGCGAAATAAGTCTAGCCACAAGCAGATGTATGATCAGCTTCTGGCGTTGATAAAAAAAAGTCATTACTCGATCGTTTATAAATGAAATTGAAGCCATACAGTATTTATTGCCATACTTTATATATTTTTCAGCAGAAGATTGTCAGCGCCGGCGTCACGAAATACTTGGTTGAAAAAGACAGCCGAAAAATCCTGAGGTGAGATATATACCCGTCATACAAATAGAACCCTTTAATAGACGTATTTCATTTTGAATTATCCCAAACTACGAAGGCAGCTCAAAAAAAGTTAAATTTAATGAAATTTGAATTTTTGAAAAAGATTTGTGTATATGTACCGTAGGTTGAAAAATTTGGTCCGGTGGTGTGTTGTGTTTTTGTTTTTTTTTGCTTGGCCCAGAAATTACTTGAACAAGAACAGTTGCGTTGCTGTGTCAATGTTGTTGTTAGCCACCCTGTTTACATGAAGCGGATTGAGTGTTCAAGTCCGTGAAATCTCGCATGTTGTTTCTCCTTGTTGCATGTGTTTATATGAAGATGAGATTGAAAGTTTTCGATCTGATCGAAACGGATGGCTGAACTGAGTCAATCCACGCAGTGGAGTGTGATTGACTTGAAATTCAAGCAATTGTGACGACTTGAATGTCTCCAGTCTGATTCATCTAAACACGGTTTGGCTTGAAAATGACTTGATACGCACGAGTGAAGTCAGATAGTGTTGAAAACCCGCTTACAAAAAGCAAAACAGATCGGATTTTTCATAGCATGTGGGCGGATTGATTTCACCGCCGTGTTTTTCGATTCGATTGGACTGTCAATCCACAATTCACTGAACATGCAATATTGTTGATCTTACAGCTTTGATTAGCCACCCCTGCCTTATGTTATATATATATATATATATATATATATATATATATATATATATATATATATATATATATATATATATATATACGTCAGGTTTGCAACACGAAAGCGTACAGTGTTCAATACAATACTGTAGAGCGTTCATATTGAACTGCACATTTTAGTATTTTATTCAGTAGTCTGATGATCGCCCGCAAAGACTGAGCGTGAAACTCGAGTAGCAGTTTTTAATTTTTTTTTAACCGTATATTTTGTATGCAGTATATATATATACTAGCCTTGTTACAATTTTAATCATCCATGATATAGCTGCCTTCTTGTTACAGTATATATTGTTTATGCAGTTCTGATAGGACTCCGCTCGAAATGCAGTATTTCGTTGCCAAACTGAAACCTTGCCAGTTTGCCATCTTTTCATTTTGCGCTAACTAAAAAACTGATGTACTCTACTTTTTGACATTGGACTGGTGTTCAACCATGATATACTTAGAGACTATAAACTGTCGACAATAGCTTTTTATCACGAAATACTGACGTTTTGAGCAAAGCTCTCCATCACAGTGCAATGTTGTGCAATGGCCAATCTAACAAAATTAAGCACCGTTTTTACCAACCATGCATCTATTTTCATACACCATGATATTTCATTGGCTGATGAACACAGTGAACTCTATATAACTCTTCTTCCGGATAACAAGAATCCTATGATGGCGTGAACGGATTATCCTAGAGTCGTTTCCCGCCCGCTGGGTAAGGGGAACGTGGGCTCTGGGAACGAGATTGAGTAGCTGTTACGTATATAGAGGGTCCCGTATACCTTTCACGTTCGCACAAAAATCGAGGCAATCACGATTCACGTAAAAATACAAAAGCAATTCCGGGTTAATATTTCGCATCATCGGACTGATTAATAATATTTCGCATTCTCGAAGTCTTTCTCTTCAATCTCAGAAGGATGCAGCAAGTTTGAAAGATTTCTTTCTGTCCTTGCAGTCCATTGTAAAGGTCTGTAAACACTGCGATCATGCAAAATTGTGCGTGCATGGCGTCGCTTTTTATTATCTTTGTGTCAACACCCTGAAGCCTGAAGGTCTCCGTTTGATGAGTACAATCGTCTGGAGTTAGTCAGAGTAAAATAGTCAAAATAATCTGGAAGTAGCTAGCCTACAATATCAAGTACATGCTATTCCGGTTTTAACTGTTCGAAGACGGACAAGCAGACAAACGACAGAAATTCCATAAATCCTAAAAACAAAACTGTTCACGCAAAACAGACGATTCACGAATCACGTTTAATTCTAGCCTTCATTCACGGGTCACGGTTAAATCAAAAGTTACTTTCACGTGCACGTAAAAAGATTTGAAACCATACGATCACGAATCACGGATTAAAAAAATCATCGATCACGTTTCACGGGTAAGTAAAATAACCCAATCACGCTTCACGCGAAAAGTATAGGGAACCCTCTATATAGCGACGTTTTTCATACATCTCATGAATCAGGCAAGATAATTGTTATATAGGCAAGTAACCTTTTTTTTTTTTTTCTTTTTTTAAATTTTAAAATGCGATACAAAGGGAAAACCCTTAAATATGGAAAAACTGATTGTTTAACGATGCATTTTTTGCTGCTCTTACAATAACCGCTAGCAACTGCCGTTACAAATTATCACTGATGTTTGAACTTCTCTTTCGCTGTGGTTCTATTTTACAGGCTAGTCGAACGCACGCGAGAAAACCGCATGGGCAAGCAAATTAGGGCGCGCGAGGAAGGTTGGTCATCATGGCCCTGTTGGAGGTTTCGACTGTAAAATGTTTATATATACTCTCAGTAAATCATTGTTGTCATCTTCCGGGCGTTCCCCTCTGTCCAAAATATACTTTTATGGAGGAAGGAGATACTGAATTGAACGGTTTTCAATTGTTTGTCTGATAATGTCGTTCAGGCATGTTCAGACAGTTCAGTGTTTATGGAGTGCATGTCAATTGTCAACCTTGTAATGGCTGTGTGGGTTAATCGTAGATATAGCTCTAGGCATATGCGTATGCACGTATTCTATTTTTCCATACGTCACTTTCTTATGACGTAAAAACGTAGTAGTTGTTAAAGTAAGATCTTTGATCAATCCCATAAATCGAGATAACGAGGTTATTTTAAGCAAGTAATTTTCGGATGTGTTTTTTCTTTATTTTTGAAACTTATCAGTGAGTCACTTGTTTGTTTGTTTGTTTGTTTGTTTGTTTGTTTGTTTGTTTGTTTGTTTGTTTGTTTGTTTGTTTGTTTGTTTGTTTGTTTGTTTGTTTGTTTGTTTGTTTGTTTGTTTGTTTGTTTGTGTGTGTGTTTGTTTGTTTGTTTGTTTGTTTGTTTGTTTGTTTGTTTGTTTGTTTGTTTGTTTGTTTGTTTGTTTGTTTGTTTGTTTGTTTGTTTGTTTGTTTGTTTGTTTGTTTGTTTGTTTGTTTGTTTGTTTGTTTTGTTTGTTTGTTTGTTTGTTTGTTTGTTTGTTTGTTTGTTTGTTTGTTTGTTTGTTTGTTTGTTTGTTTGTTTGTTTGTTTGTTTGTTTGTTTCAGGAATTAGGGGCCGCGATTACATGAGATACGTTGGCCAAGTTAAACTGACTAAGATCGTACTGTCGTTTTTAATTTACAAACAAGGAATTCAAAAAAAAAGGAATTCAAATTTCCTCTCACGGCCAAAGAACGAATTTCGTGACACGAATTAGCCCGAGGGCTTATGTGAATGAGCTCTAATTATTTGTTTATCGGTATTCGTTTGTTCATTGACTTTATTCATGTGTGTGTTTGTTTATATATATATATTGATAAAAACCTATCAACAATCCGGAAAGAAAAGATTTTCTGATAAAATTTTGACCATTTCCTGCATGCATGCTTTCCGGCAAGACGTCTTCCAAAAACACGGCATTTTTCTCATGAAAAGAACGCGAACTTTTCCTGAAAAAGGAAATGCGGTTTTCGAATACCCAAAGTTTACCAAAAATAGAAAACTTTTTGGCAATTAATCAGAAAAGTGTGGTCAAATATAAATGCGGGAAGAAATATTAAAACGGTTCACCCGTCTCTGAAAATTTAGGATCGCGTCTGCATGATCGCTATCATCGATCTGCGGGTTCTTCACATGAAAATTCATCGCCCAGCAATCCAATTAAATTCAAAAGCGCGTGGGTTTCTTGCCAATTCTGTTTTCTATTTATTTTATTTTGAATATGTTTAATAGAACAGCTGGTCGTATCTTGATGACTGGTCGTCAATACTGATTGCAATTTAATATGTTAGAAATTACA
Organism: Corallium rubrum; assembly: GCA_964035015.1. Classification (NCBI taxonomy): domain Eukaryota; kingdom Metazoa; phylum Cnidaria; class Anthozoa; order Scleralcyonacea; family Coralliidae; genus Corallium; species Corallium rubrum. The sequence continues at coordinate 12,361,733 of OZ036003.1, forward strand.
TATTTTGGGGCGCGAGCTAATAGTAGGGACCTTACGATGCTAGGACGACGACGGCGGCCAAAAAGCAACATAAACTTTATAATTAAAAAAAGTCACGGCTAACTGACTATTATATTTGATATTTGAAGCTAGTTTAATGACTTTCAAAACGCAGCAGTACTGCTAAAATGATTGTAGTGTCAGTATTGAAGTAAATCTTAAGTAACAGTTCTCATCTTTTGTACTTCGTAAGGTCCCTAATTCTGTGTTGATGCGGTCGCTGAGAAGGTATGTAGGCGGTGTACAAGCCTCGAAAGTGGGTGGGGTTCAAAGAACAATATAATTACAGATATTGCTACAAAATACGAAAACCATACAAGGACAATTATATTCGCAACTGGCGTCAATAATAAAGCTCTTTACGTCAAGGTTTGCTTTTGCCTTTACATATAATAAGTTGACATGCGCGATGTGTCAGAGAGAACGATACAAACTTTATTCAAATATAATAGTAGTGAAAAGGAAACTGTATATATACTGGAGACAGCATTCTTATATATTAATTAATACCGAAATACAAATTCTTTAAGCATAATCCGATATCGATGCCAATTTATAGTTTTCAATGCTTTTTCGTTTGGGTTCGCCACAGCAACACGGATGAGGCCCGATTAGTTTATATATATATATATATACATTGACACCAAATATCCGGTGAGTCTGTTTTACCACGAAATCCATAGGCGGTCTAAAAATATTCTTGGTACTGATAAGAAAGAAAAGTTAACTATAAGACATACTGAGATATTACTGATATTCGATCTGTGATAGCGAGAGAGGAGATTATTTATAGCCGGTACGTTGGTTGTGGTTCCCTCATTGAGAGTGTCAGGAAATACAAGAAGTGGTAGACTGTGCTGAATCATTGCCAGTTTAGTTTGTTTTTTTATTTACCAAAGGAATAATTAGATTCTCGACAGACGTGCGTTAAAATAATAATTGTCGGGCCGGATGGTGGTCAAGAAGTTTACGTCACAGAAGGAAATGTCGCATTGTCTTGTTCACCTGATTATTCATAACAAGCTCGTTTGGGAAGAAACCAAGATGTGTCTACAAGGTTGTTAATAATATACGCGCAGTGTCACCTAACCGAGTTTTGTCTTCAACAAATAATTACCTTGTTTGTTAAAGCGTTTTTGGTTCTAGACGGATCATCGTTTAAAGGTTTAGAAGGTGGATTATATATCGTATATACACTACCACAATATCTTCGGTACGTTTTAGACTTATGAATATATATAGATATATATATATATACATCAAGAAATCTTGTCCTTTCTGATTGATAGTATGAATATGTCATTATATATCATTGGTTATGCGTCGGATTAATGTTTTGGGTCGTGTATATCATTTTGATCAATCTGATATAAGATCTCGTTTGAGTGTCATGTATCCAATTTGTGGTCACGCTTAAAAAGAATATCGTTTTTAATTCTTTACTCGTGTGTTGGGCTGTGTGTTTGCTTGAACTCAATCAGCGTTGGAACCATTAACAAAGTCAACAATAGCTCCTAATTTGTACGCTTTTGATTTACTTTAACAGGCGACTCTGGACTGTATTTGGATGTACTAATAACATGGCCGCCTGATCCAAATATTTTGGTTCTCAAATTCCTAGTCGCGCCAGGGCAAGAAACTGAGGCAAGGGATCATTGGATCATTGGATCAAAGCAGTTTGCGGGATTGTTTTTCAGGTGTTTCGTCACTTATTACAATGGCACACGTTTTGGGTATTGTGATTATTCTTGTGGTCTTGCTGTGCGGAAAAACGTCCGCAGACAATATTCTACAAGGCTGCGAGTTCTTTGGAAAGGAGCTTCAATGCAAAGGTTCTAATGTGACTACATTTCCAACCAATATCCCCAAGAATACAACAACTATGTAAGTAAATCAAGCAAGTCTAAACTGCGTGAGTTGGTGGTTAGTTTTTGAAACTTAGTAGTTGTATACTAACATAGAAATCTCTCCTGTTTCATTCAAACTGTGAATTAGACAAAACTGTTGAAATATCTCCGTCGTAATGGTCTATTGAAAGCCACATCGATCGATATCAGGGTTTTTTTAATTCTTATTCCCTCATTGCGTAATTATTAATGTCGAAAGGTAAATTGATCCGGAAAAGTCTGTTCGTTCACCCATTCCTTCCTGAACTAGCTAAGAATGGCCCCTTTATTGTTTCACTGCGTTTTAGCGCCAGATGCTTTTATACTCATCAAAGAGAGAACCCTCAGTCATCCCAGACAGCAATGGGTTATTAAACAAGCGCATGATTATTAACACATTCCTGCCTGAACTGGCTAAAATGGCCTCTTTATTGTTTTACCGTGTCTATCGCTAGATCTTAGACTTAGTTTATATTCGGTAAAGGGCGAACCTTCGGACATCCCAGGCAGCAATGGGTTAATATTTTTAACGAGACAGTAATTTAGGCTACAACTCTGGTTCAGTTCAAGCTTCATGCAAAGCTCCCACGTACGGCAAGGTTACCTGTCACAACATCTTTCTCAAGGAGCCGTCCAATGTTCGCTGATTCGCAAATACCACGAGTGTCTTCTGACTGCAAGTGATAAGTCATAAAAGAACCCGCTTCGGCTTTTTGACAGATATTTTATCCTTAAACGTTCACTACCCTAAATTAACCCGACTCTGTTCAGCTTCATATAATCGCAAAACAGAGAATCGTGAGTGAACAGAAAGGTAGACCTAAAAACGAGGCGCGACCGCAAACTAGTGCATGGTTATTGAAGACGAGTTTGCCTGCGTGAGCAGCTGTCTTGTGTAAAAAACTAGAGTGCTGTGTAGGCAGTGTTTAGCATAGATCAAAGTGAACGAAATACTGACGTTGCGTCGTTGCGAGAGGAGCTTGTCATCGGAGTAAAAAATTAATATGAAATCCTCTTAATTGCTTTGCTTGTTTCGTGCAATATACGTATCCGCGCAACCGATAGTCGCAAATTTGTCCAAAGGTGCGATGCCCTAACTATTCCTGCTGCGACTTGACTTTTATGGCATACCTGACTCAAAATAGGAAACGATCGATTAAGCTACTACTGATTCCGCCGCGATTTCGATGTGAACTTGTTCTTTTTTTAGCATGACCTTTTTTTATCAATTCACTTGCGTTAACCGTAAGTCGATAGTGATCTGACTCTTGTGCATGATCTCTCTACTGAAGATAGAGAACACAGATGTGTTAATCCCGAGTTACTATTAAAGGGCATACAAGCGCCACACTCCTACAGCTTGATTCACAGCAAGAGCGCACAATCAAATGCATGTACAGCAACGCAGCGAGGACGCTCATAGTTCGCAAGGACGTTTCAGTAGTCAGGCCAATTTTAAAAAATAAGCTTCAGGAGTTCAGATCGCCACAAGAATCGCTACTATAAACAATCCTTTCGAAGTTTGTTTACCCGGGATTGCAAAGAATATAAAACTAATCGGATTTTGACATTTTCTCCCTGCAGCGTGTCGTGTGTGTGTTACTATAGCAGTGTTACTGAGCAACAATTTGTTTGGACAGACATCTAATGCACAGCTTGTGTTTCAATTACTTGCCTCAGATCAGCTGGACAGGTTCCCTGCACGCTGCTTTCTTAATTTGGGAAATGATTTCTTTAAACTCCAAAATGCGCACAGCTTCTTGTGAACAGTAATTGTATAGATTTTGCGTGTAATTAAAAAACGATTTATTTGTAATTTAGGATCAAGAAAATTCATTAAGGCATTCATGAGACAATAAGATCGTTTGAGGAAGGCGTGAGCATGCTATTCAAAAATTTTGTAATTCGATAATAACAAAAATAGAAGCAGGTTCTTTGTCCAAAGAACTTAACTATGAGAATAGTTCACGATATTTAAAAATAACACATTTTGTGCGGTATACCTTGTTTTTGTTTTTGTTTTCAATTTCTAATTCGCCCCATAGTCTCAAACTGTGCTCTTCATCAAAATCCACAAACAACAACATTTTAATCAACATTAATACCACTACTGGTACATATGATACATACAAATTACAGTTAAATACAAAAAATTTAACATATTAAACTAGTAACAATAAGGATAAACAAACTTTGATCAACTGCAATGCAGCCCAGTCTTGGAGTCTTAGTACCTTAATACATTATAATTGATCAAAATTCGTTAATATATCAAAACAGAACTTAGCTACTAGTTCCATTATAGATTTGTCTTTCATTGAAACCATATACATAAACAGGTCCTGATTATTGAAAGAGCAAAACGAATAGTTTATTTGATATAGTTTATGGATGAAATTAGCTCTGAGATCAGTAAACTTTGGATTGTTGCATTGCATTAAATAATGTTGTTCATTCCCAACCTCATTTAAGTTGCAATGTTTACATATTCTTTCATCGTATGGAATATTAGTATATCGACCAGTTTCAACAGGTAATCTATGAGATGATATTCTGAGTTTTGTAACAGCTTGACGATGTTTAACATTACTAATTGTTACTCAACATTTTACTCTGATGAAGCCTTTTCACTTTACTCTATCCAAAACACTGCCTACAGCCCTCTACTTCTCTCGGATGCGTCGTTTGTCGTTTGTCTCAACGCATTACGGCTCGAGAAAAGCTTGAAAATTGGTTGTTATACATTGGTCAGGGTAGCTAGGGTCAGGGTGGGCTCTGAGGAACAAATGGCCCCCAGGTGAAAATTATTCTTGGCCGACATTTTGGACGGATGTGACTACATGTGGAACTAAGAACATATCAAGAATATTCAAGATTCTCTCAGAATCTTTTCTTTTTATAATTTTTTTTTGGAATCCGAAAATTTTGGCTTTTTTTTTATTAAATTGCTTCTCTATATTTGCTGTGCCAGTTTAATTAGAAGTTTCTGCGACTGTTGATTCTCAAAATAAACAGTATAAACAACGCAGCTGACAACAGTACGATAATGACGTGACAGTTTGGTCTTATTACATCTTACGTCAAAGTCTCAAGTTACAAGAATAAGTAGTATTTATATTTCTTAAAAGGTTTAACGCACGTTTGATTCATTTGAGGTTGACGAACATCTACCTAACGTCTGTTATACTAATAACCAATCTGCTCCCAAGCAACACATGTCAAAGACATTAAATATATAGACGCTTGACAAGTGACAACGAAGTTAATATTGCGTACATTATATGTATTTTTATATGGTTTATGTTATTTCATTTATATTGTCTGTTGTCGTCTTGTTTGCGTTTTCTTGGATACCAGTGAGATTTCAGCGAATAGCTACTTAGTAACCGAGAGTGAGGTCTTTACGGTAAAATATTAAGCCGAGGTCTTGCCGATTATATGGCACTTTTATTTCAAAATCAATCTTGTATTTCTTGGTCTTCGCTTCCTTTAACTTCGTCAAAACACTCAGTCTTGTCAAGGAAAACTGTTGGGGGAAAACTTGTTCATTGTACACACGAGCAAGGAAAGCAGCTACCAAGGAACTTGTCAACGAAACCTTGTCGTCTGTTCGGGGCGTAAATGTTAATAATAAACTTTTATCACATGAAATAAGATAATGCGTCTGCGTAATATAGGCTGTCATGCAAACACGCTTTATAATAGACAAGTGATAACTTAGTTACGCGACACTTCTCGAGAAGAACACTGATTTTGAAATATTTATGTTTTATGGTAGCAACCAAGACTTTAGAATTGTAATTTGATAGCATTTTCTATACAGAAAAGGAAACGTAAACCTAATATTTGAGAGCCTTCCTCGCTATTGAGTATTGAACACTCCAGATCTCGTCTGGGAGGCTGGAATTTTTCCACGTAGACGAGTTCCTCGAAGGGCGGGAAAATTTCTATGTAAATGCGGTGTGAAATCTAGCCTCGGAGGGCGCTTAGCTCAGCCCTCTTGAAACAAAAACATCACAAGACTTGCTTATTATAGCTTTCTTATTATAGCTAAAACATCACAAGACTTGCTTATTATAGCTTTTCCTATTGCAGCTTTCTTATTATAGCTTTTTGACTGGTCGCGCTTGAATCGAAACCTTATGCAGGAAGTTATGCCAAAAATACACTCGTTGACTGAACGGAAACAGGAAGAAATGAGTTCTGGTCTTATATTTGTTATTTGTTTGAATAAACTGTAACTTCACGAGCTCCTATTTTTGTCCACTTTCGATACAACTAATTCTTAAAACTTCGCATCTTCCGAGCACGGTTAACACTCGTATTTCGTCTCTTGGAAAACACGTCTTAAAAATGGACAATTTCTAGTAGCCGTTTTGGTACCCTGGTCTTAAGAGCTTTGTTTTTCTCTTAAAATAATCCAAAGCTAAATATATTTAACAAGTTAATTAACGAACAAGAGCAACGGAACTACACTTCACAGTGTTTTGAACTAAGTATTAAAAGGCTGTCAGATTTCTCAAAGGTTTTTGTCTTGTTATGTTATGTGTGTCATGTTAGCGTGTCTTTGCTTCTTTGTATTGGGGCTAATGTCAAGACTTTGTTTTACAGTCATTTGTATATGTGTATAACTCATGAAAATGGTTCGGTTCGTGAATGTATAGGCGTTCGTTAGCATCAGAAGGACTGTAATAATATTAATAACATTTAAGTCCTCCTTTGAACACACTGAAACAATATTTAGAAACCTAGAAATATTGAACTTGAGTAAACTTAATGATTATCTAACTAGTTTATTCATGTTCCAATACTATCACTTAAAAAACTTACCAGAAGTATTTACAAATTATTTTGTTACAAATAATCAAATTCATCACCACAACACAAGAAATGCATCCAAACTTCACAAGTCTTATAAAAGAACAAACTATGTCAAACACTCTCTTTCCAACAAAGGACTCGATATTTGGAATGACCTTGATACTAAATTTAAAAAACATAGATTCAATACAACACTTTTAAAACAAAATCAAAGAAATACTTCCTACAAATTCAACATAACTAATATATATATATATATATATATATATATATATATATATATATATATATATATATGTATTCATATAATTTACTTTACAGTTGTTGTAACTTCTCTTGTTGTAAATAGCTGTTGCTGCATGTATTTTGAACAAAATGTGATGGTAGATTTTTTGTGCCAACATGTTTTGGCCAAGCCTTATCACGTTTTCATTTAAGTTTAGTTATCCTTTGCTTTTAGATTTATATATAATGGTATTTCCTCTTTTTATCTTTTAACTAAAAATAGGTCCGATTACACAAGATAAACAAGTAAAATATGTAAACTAGGGGTCTTAATAAAAAGCCTTTTAAGGTTTCTAGTAGGGCCCATAGCCCTCAAATGTAATAACTTTTTATGTAATATATAGAATAATGTAGTGTGGGTGAAATAAAAATAAATAAATAAATAAATTCAGCCTTGAAAGGGGTTATGGGATGCTATAAGCATGCGCAATAGGGTGCCTAACTATTTACAGAAAACAGTACATTGTAATTCATTGCCATCCTTCTAACTTTATGCTCAATTTTCACTCAAACAACGCAATCCATGCTTCATTCGTGTTGCCATCGTGGTATAACATCATTATTTAACCCTTTTCGGCCTGAGTTGGCCAAAAAACGGCTTCGTTATTATTTTACTCTGGGGAGGGGAAGATTGGACAAGCCACAAACCCACCGACGTCTGTGAAGAGTAGATGTTTCGGATTTCCGAATTAACAATCACATCGTTGACAACATATTTTCCACTATCTATCATTCCCGTCGGTGCCATTTGGCACTTTCTCTAAAACATTTGATCAAAGCCAGATCCCTTTTTTTTATTATTTTCAAAGATTTTTTTATTATTTTCCTCCCCACTGACCAATGCCACGAGATCGTATTTCACCGGCCATCGTCCGTCCATTAAATATATTTGTTTGAGCAAACAAATATACAAGGAAGTATTCAGAAATGTATGCTGTAGATATGTGTTTATAAAACTTGATTTCATCACGCTAACCTCGACGACAATAGCTGATTTGAATAAGGGCCATCACGCAAGGTTAACTCCGTAGTGTGCTTTTATTAATCTGAGCCTCGTTTCCACTGTGAAATGTAATTCTTATTTCTATCAAATTAGTATAGGTAATCGCATGGGGCCGAGGAAAATTAAGGTTTAATTTCACGAGTGTTTTCAAAATTTTACAAAATTGCCCGAGTCGCGAAGCGACGAGGGTAATTTGTAAGATTTTGAAAACACGAGTGAAATTAAACCTTAATTTTACGAGAACTCATGCGATTATGTGTTAATAATATAGCGGGCAAAATTATTTAAGAGCTATATTATGTCCAGAAAATGTCAAAGTACATGTACCTTATCACGGTCGGTGCTCAGCAACATTCCAAATTTCCCTCGCTCTATCGCTGTGCATGTAGCTTTCTTCTTGTAAACACAGGCAAAAGTTCGTAAATTTTCTACTGTATTCATTTTCACTAATAGTTTACACTCCTTCAATAGTTCAAATTTGTTCAAAGTAAACAAAAAAGCATTTTCAGACCGAAAAACCTTGCAGATTTGTTGAAAACATTGTCAGTGCTCTGAGGTTCACTGTTGCTAAGTAACCAAGCGACCAATCACATGCAAGTACTGCTGATCAAGGAACCAATCAAGTGCAAGTAATTTTGCCCTGAATTACAAAAAAATGCCCTCCTCATTAGCCAATCATATTCGAGAAATTTTGCCCTCTATCAAATTAAGGATTGTAATTGTAGAGAGTGAACTGGATTCTATTAGTAACTCAAAATTTACGCGTATTTTGTTAATAATGTTTGATTGCCAAAAACCTTATTTCTCATCGTCTAAAAATTATTCTATTTTTTGTAGTCGAATAATTGGCGCAAACTTCGCAGGATTGGCATTTGAAAACATCACGCTAGGCAGTGTAAAAAACCTGTAAGTTCATTTTATTTGTTTTAATTTGCTATAATGTTGTTCCAGTACAGTACAGTACAGTACAGTACAGTACAGTACAGTACAGTACAGTACAGTACAGTACAGTACAGTACAGTACAGTACAGTACAGTACAGTACAGTACAGTACAGTACAGTACAGTACAGTACAGTGCAGTGCAGTACAGTACAGTGCAGTACAGTACAGTACAGTACAGCAGTGCAGTGCTGTGCTGTGCTGTGTTGTGTAGTGTAGTGTAGTGTAGTGTAGTGCAGTGCAGTGCAGTACAGTATAGTGCAGTGTAATACAATATAAAGGGGATATTACACAGTTGCGAGAAGATATGGATTTTTTGTTCGAGTGACAAGGACAATATCTCACGAGTGAGCGCAGCAAACGAGTGTCGTGAGATATTGCTCTTGCCACGAGAATATAAAATTCATATCTTTGAGCAACCTTGTAATGTTCTATTTATTATATGGACAATGAAATTATGCATGCAAGTGATGTTGATAAACTGAGTTTAATGCAAAAACTACAACCGCTTGACCTAAAACGTTTGGAAAATACAAATGAAAAAGACAACAGCTTCTTCGAATACGTCATTTTACGTGAAAAACTGAATTAAGAGAAGTTACTGGCTCAAATTTACTTGATTCGAAACTTACGGCAAAAGGCGTAAATTTTGACTTCTCGATATGTCACTCGGGGGTGTTACATACGAGGAAATACGCCACTCGGTTCCCGGATATAGTGAATATGGATTCTACGAGTGTTTTAGTTGCTGGTATAATACTGACGAGGAAAGGCTCGTTCCTTTTCTTCCAGGAAATTGAAATATAATTTTACATATCTTGGTTTTGGGATCAAACGTTTTCTTAGCTATTCCGATGTCAGGGATTGCGGTTTTAGGGAGGGGGGGGGGGGGGGATCAAATGACTAAGAATTTACCTTCCCTTCCGGAAGTCCCACGCGTCTCGGCGTTTGCGAAATAAAACGAACATAACACGTGTAGCTAGCTCTGGTAGCTACAATCTGAGAATAATTCGTTGGGACACTAAAGCATCAATTAGCTTCGTTCTTGCTTCTTTTACTACCGTGAGATAAATAACGCTGTTTCACCCCTCCCCCTCCCCCACCAATCAATGTTGATTTCCAGACACAATTTCTGATGTTCGAGCAAACAAAACGTGGGTCACAACCTTCTTGATTGGAGAGGGAAGGGGAGGGCACATTTTAAAAATATATTGCGGGCGCACAGAAGTCACGTGACATCCAGAAAATCAGGTACATGTACACACGTCTTAAATGAAGTATTGCTGCAACCTTCTCTTGCTCTCTTCTTGTTGTCCCTTGTATCAGTTTGATACGAAATGAAATGAATTTCTTTCCTGCAGGTACATCTATAACTCGAGGATTGAGAAAGTTGGAATATTTAAGTCTAATTCATATTTATTAAATGTGTAAGTGTAATGTTTTTTTATTGTCAGTTTAAGATTGCTTTTGAAATCCAAAACGTATAATTGAAATGAACATTCCGAACTTACGTTGCAATGTTCAGAACTACATTGCGAGGAAGATACAAATTTAAGTCGGCAATTTGTTTCTATTTAACCAAGTATCTATTATTTTTCATTTCCATCAAACACTATACAACAAATAATCTTCTACTCCGTGATTTCACCAAAGGAATTCAATTCAAAGCTTATTAAATTCGAACTTCACAATGAACTTTGCGAACTTCCGTACCTGGTTCCCAACCTTCCAACAAATGTTGACAAACGAATTTCAAAAGCAATCTGAAACTGACTATAACATTGATTATCCAGACTTACTGACTAACTTTATTTAAATAAGTAAATGAATAAATAAGTAAAATGAATAATGAGTAAATAAGTAAGTAAATAAATAAATAAATAAATATATAAACAGGTTTATTATATATTCAAACTTTATTCTCGTTCGTGATTGGCCAAAACGCCCCCGCTAATTCTTCGTATCTGGAAGTTGACGCGTTATTTCAGCTGCTGATCAGCGTGCAATAATACCTTGTTTTGGATCGAACTTCGATCCAAAACAAGGTATTATTGCATGCTGTCGAACCCAAGCCCCCAGCGCGGTCGGCAGCTTGCTAAAAAGCCCGCCAAAACTAAATATTTTTGAAGAGTAAACAAAATGGCTTTTAACCGGTTTCCATCGTTAAACGAAGAAGAATATATAATACTGTATATATAATAAAACAATTATTGGATTCGGTTTTCGCATGATATCGAGAATTGTCAAGGCCTCGGTTTGTGTTATCCACCTCAGCCTTCGGCTTCGGTGGATAACACAAACCTCGTCCTTGATAATTCTCGATATCATGCTCAACCTCATTCAATAATTGTTTAATATAAATAAATAAATAAATAAGTAAATAAAAAAATAAATAAATAAAACAAATAACTAACGAAACAGACAAACAAACAAACAAACAAACAAACAAACAAACAAACAAACAAACAAACAAACAAACAAACAAACAAA
>OZ036003.1:12378196-12400696 GCA_964035015.1 Corallium rubrum
GCGTATGGCTATCTTGATCTTTACTGACTTCGCCTGCTTTGCACCCATTGCTATCACAGGTCTTTCAGCAATGTTTGGCTATAACCTAATCGACGTTACGAAATCAAAATATCTTCTTGTTTTTTTCTTCCCCATCAATAGCTTCATGAATCCGTTCCTCTACGCTTTGATCACCAAGAAGTTCCGTCGTGATCTCGCCTCACTTCTCAAAAACTGTTTCGTCTGTGGTGGAACATTGACAGAGTACCTCACCACTTTGCCAGCTCGCTCGTTGCATAGCAACAATGATCACATCAGCCGCACAACGCGACAGTCGATAGACTTCAACACAATGGATGAGGTCAATAGTGTCCACGGTTCAAGAGAAAATAACATCTCAGCTTCGTTCTCAAAATCGGAACCTGGTCTAGTCCGATTCAATAATTTAGCACTAGAACCATCGAATGAGTCGCCACGAGAAACGTAATCATTTCTCTGGTTTGTCGAAACATTTTTTTGTAGAGAATTGACCTTTTCACCAATAGGGACGCCATCTTAAAGTGTCTATGAAATGAAAAATGCGTTGGCATTTTTGTTGTTTTATTGTACAGAGGAGCATGGCAGGAGCACTCACTGGAAATTTCAAGAGAATCTGACGCGTAGTTTTCGCGCTATTAACTCTCAAAGTTTGCCATGGCTAGTTCGTTCTTGAGAAAAATTGGGCTTTCGGTAACAATGTTTATGACGTACGCAGATGGACAACTATGCATAAGAACAATAGATTTCACTATTAATGATCCATCTGCGTACGTCATAAGGCATTGTTACCAAGAAGCCCAAATTTCCCCAAAACAAACTATCCACGGCAAATTTTGAGAGTTGATAGCGCGAAAACCACGCAACAGATTCTCTTGAAATTTTCAGTGAGTGCTCCTGTCATGCTCCTCTGTACAATAAAACAACAAAAAATGCCAACGAATTTTTCACTTCATAGACACTTTAAATTCGCAATGCATTGTCGCCTATCCATGGAGACACAATGATGTAATTTCTTCTTTATAAATACTTTCGTGGCAACAATGTCTAAATATGATCGTTGTGAGATTGGTAAAAGCAACGATTCTCGAACGTGCGTCCAAGCGTTATTACTTTCACTAATATTACAACGTTCATATTTAGACATTGATGCTACGAAAGTATTTATAAAGATAAATTTGCCGCACTGTGTCTCCACACTAAGCAATCACCTTTTTAATTGATCTTGTTACGCTGGATAGACCACAATGCATTGCGAATTCAAGATGCTATTGGTGAAAAGGTCCAGGGTTCGGTAGAATCAACGACGCTATACCATTTGATTTAGCTAGTCATACAAATCTGTAGACATCAGGGGCTCTGGAAGCTTTTCAAAGTTGTGGGTGTCCTGCGTCTCGCAGAATGCCATAAACAGGACCACGCCCTTCAGAGAATATAATAGATAACTAATAACTATATTTATAAAATAAGGTGTCCTCTACGCACGCTCTGATTGGTTGGGCTCCGTGCATTTATAAGAGAACATAGATCATGAATGACGTAGAATGGCGTTAGCTGGCCGGAAAGCCCGCCAAATTCTAAAACTACCTCATTTCTAGTTTGATTTTATAAAACAAATAAAACATACCGCTCCTGTGCATACGTACTCTTATAAAGGTACGTTTGACGTGATTTGAACACGAAAGAAGTGTAAAGGCACTCGGCTATCGCCTCGTGCCTCTACTCAACTACTTTCGTGTTCAAATGACGTCAAACGTGCCTTTATAAGAGTACATATGCACGGAGCTTTATGTTTTATTTGTTAAATACATAACATACAAGATAACATCACAAGTTCACAACAACTTCAAGAACTTTTAGAAAAAGAATTATAAAAAAAAGGTATTATTATGTATAAAAAAACCGAAAAGATGTACTTCGTGTCAACATTCAACAACACCAATTATCAATTTGTTTAAAATTTGCTAAAATATTGTGGGTGTCCTTCTTATGTAGGACAGTCCGGACACCCGAACACCCGCTGCTTCCAGAGCCCCTGGTAGGTATTCTGTTCTGTTAGACACTTATCGCGCTATCAATGTAAATGATTTTTGGGTATAGGTAGTCGGTGTGTTTCGGGGGTATTATAAAATGTGTATATAGAATTAATTGTATGAAAGAGAATCCAACCTTGACTTCTATTTATGGTGAACATGTAGTAAATCCTCGTACATGTAAATCGTTTGTAAATAACATTTTCTAATCGCTCAGTTCATTTCTAGCTTGTTGACACACTAGGGCGCAAAGCAGATAATGGACTAACATATAATTTTTGAAAGTTTGGGAATTGATTAAATTTTCTCTAAACATGTCTGTAAAGTCTATTTATTTATTGCATATTGTAGGCGACGTAGGAGATATCGGGTGACGTTATTTTACACTTGGTTGTTACTCATGACGTCCTATTTAGGAACATTTAGCCTAGAAACCCTAGCCAGAGATCGGGCATACCACCTAGTATTGCCATGAGCTGCAACTAAGTCAGATGAATTTTCTAAATTAACCATGGTTTTAACGGACCCATTTTTGGTGGTTATTTTGCCATGAGCTGCAACTAACATATGTTCAGTTTTGAATTAACCATTCATGATTTCAGCCAGGGTCGAGGTATGTTTCGCTTTCATTTTCTGGTCGTTCAACCGGGAATGCAACCGGGGCAATAACTTTATACTTCATGTAAGAACATTATAGAAAATAGAAATGAAACACGGCTACCGAAAAATACTGGTAACGAAGTCCAATGTGTAGCATGGGTGTGTGGACAGCACATACTAGTGCCATTTAGCATTTACACATCAAAGTCTATTCAAATAATACTAAAAACAATATTAATAACCGGGCTATATCAAATAAGGACTGCTCATTATTCATTATACAAGGGGTCCCTGGGGAGAAAATCTGAATAGGCCTTTTTTAGCCCCTTTGTCGAAGATATTGGAGGGACTTAGCCCCCTTCTTGGAAATATTGGGGGGTATAGCCACCCTCGTTCCGCCGCCCTTCCGCTGCCCCCTTTTAATAAACCAACTACACCTTTTTCAGGTCAAATTCAGAAACTTCCAAACGAATTTCAGACACTTCCAAATGATATTCAAATTGTCCAAATGAATTTCAGACATTTCCAAATGATATTCAAATTGTCCAAATGATATTCAGATTTTCCAAATGATATTCAGACATTTTCAAATGAATTTCAGACATTTCCAAATGATATTCAGACATTTCCAAAATGAAGCGAGAGGCTAAAGTTCGCTTGAACAGTAAATAGTTCGGATCAGCTGGGGGAACACATACACCTTTTGCCCTGCATTACTCAATAAAAAACATTCAATTGCACTCACTGAAATAACAATAGCACTTTATTATTAGCGCGAAACGACATTCAATAACGCTTCTGTAACATCAATAGCATTGATTATACATAAAGTGCTATTTTTATTTCAATGAGTGCAATTGAATGTTTTTCATTGAGTAATGCAGGGCAAAAAAGGTATATGTGTTCCCTCAGCTGATCCGAACTATTTACTGTGCAAGCCTCTCGCTTCATTTTGGAAATGTCTGAATATCATTTGGAAATTTCTGAATATCATTTGGAAAATCTGAATATCATTTGGAAATTTCTGAAATTCACTTGGAAAGTTCTGAAATTGATCTGAATTATCTGAAGTTCGTTTGGAAGTTTCTGAATTTGACCTGAAAAAGGTGTAGTATTTTAAAGCACCCTCCCAACTCTCAAGACAGAAAAATAAATTTTAGAGCTCCCCAGAAACGGATATACCGAAAAACGGAAATATTCAACATGGGCTATGTCTAGTAATGTATTGCGTCAAGAAATGAGGGTGAAGATATTGTATGTGGTAACTGTATCGAGAGTTATCGACAAAAAACTAAACCCGGTCGAATATACCGGAAAACGGAAATATTCAACCAGGCTATATCTAGTAATGTATTGCGTCAAGAAATGAGTGAAGATATTGTATGTGGTAACTATATCGAGAGTTATCGTCAAAAAACTAAGCCCGGTCGAATATACCGGAAAACGAAAATATTCAACCGGGCTATGTCTAGTAATGTATTGCGTCAAGAAATGAGGGTGAAGATATTGTATGTGGTAACTATATCGAGAGTTATCGTCAAAAAACTAAGCCCTGTCGAATATACCGGAAAACGGAAATTTTCAACCGGGCTATGTCTAGTAATGTATTGCGTCAAGAAATGAGGGTGAAGATATTGTATGTGGTAACTATATCAAGAGTTATCGTTAAAAAACCAAGCCCGGTCGAATATACCGGAAAACGGAAATATTCAACCGGGCTATGTCTAGTAATGTATTGCGTCAAGAAATGAGGGTGAAGATATTGAATGTGGTAACTATATCGAGAGTTATCGTTAAAAAACTAAGCCCGGTCGAATATACCGGAAAACGGAAATATTCAACTGGGCTATGTCTAGTAATGTATTGCGTCAAGAAATGAGGGTGAAGATATTGAATGTGGTAACTATATCGAGAGTTATCGTTAAAAAACTAAGCCCGGTCGAATATACCGGAAAACGGAAATATTCAACCGGGCTATATACAATAGCTACACCCTCATTTTTGTCATGATGCGTTATTTGATACAGCCCGGTTGAATATTTCCGTTTTCCGGTATATTCGACCGGGCTTAGTTTTTTGACGGTAACTCTCCATACAGTTACAATATACAATAGCTACACCCTCATTTTTGTCATGATGCGTTATTTGATACAGCCCGTTTGAATATTTCCGTTTTCCGGTATATTCGACCGGGCTTAGTTTTTTGACGGTAACTCTCCATACAGTTACAATATACAATAGCTACACCCTCATTTTTGTCATGATGCGTTATTTGATACAGCCCGGTTGAATGTTTCCGTTTTCCGGTATATTCGACCGGGCTTAGTTTTTTGAGGGTAACTCTCCATACAGTTACAATAATATATGCGTTATTTGATACAGCCCGGTTGAATATTTCCGTTTTCCGGTATATTCGACCGGGTTTTTTTTTTGACGGTAAGTCTCCATACAGTTACAATATACAATAGCTACACCCTCATTTTTTGTCATGATATACGTTATTTGATATAGCCGGTTGAATATTTCCGTTTTTCGGTTATATTCGACCGGGCTTAGTTTACTGACGGTAACTCTGCATACAGTTACAATATGCAATAGCTACACCCTCATTTTTTGTCATAATACATTATTTGATATAGCCCGGTTGAATATTTCCATTTTTCGGTATATTCGACCGGGCTTATTCGACCTATTGTAACTCTCCATACAATTACAATATACAATAGCTCAATTTTTTGTCATGATGCGTTATTTGGTTAATTGCTTGGTTCAATGACAATATAGTGTATTCCGGTATAATCGAACGGTGTTTGGAGATAACTCTCGATACAGTTCAGGGACGTAGCCAGGATTTTGAAGGGGGGGGGGGGCGAAATCAAAATAAATTTTTAGGGGGGCCGGGGGCTTGGGCCCCCCCCCCCCCGGGAAATCCTGAAATCGAGAGTCGCTGAAATGCCAATTTCCTGGCTTTTGGGGGAAGATTTTACAGATTCTAAAGGTTAAAAAACGTCATTTAAAATACTCAAAACATGCAAACGTCACATAGATACTTAAAATGCACACACTCAGTAGACTGAATACACGAAGCCGCGGCTGCCCCGGCTCCCCCCTGGCTACGTCCCTGATACAGTTTACAACGCTACTCGATGTATCGAACTCTGAACGCGGCGCATTTTTATGTGGCCAGTTGTAAAGTTATAACTACAATAACTACAGCCATGTGACACGAAAATGGCTGCCAAAGAAACAAATCAAATGAATTTAGACGTTAGTTACTGTTTTCCCTGTATAAATGAGCCACAAATATCTGAAAAACTATATAAAAATAAATAAAAGGTCTCTGAATACGTCTCTAGCCTTTTTACGGCGACGTTTAGATGTTTTAGACACTTTTCGGTATCCCGGTTGCATTCCCGGTTGAATATACCGTTTTTCGGAAGCGAAATATACCTGCAGGCAACCTCGTACCCAGGGCCATTTGTAGGGAACTGGGCCAAGATGGCGGGAACAAATGGCCCTGGTGGAGGCTGGGCTATCGCAGCCTCTGATTGGTCAACAGCTTATGGCGTAAATCAGACGGTTTGATTTTGTATTTTTTTTAAAAAATTGTATTTTGACCTTGTCGGTTGTTCCTGCACACGACACGGGAAATTATATTTTAAACCATGCAATAATTAGGTGTAATTAGGTATAATTACTGTGTAAAGAACTGAGTTCTAGTTAATAAAATGCGCAATATACTGCGCATTTTGAGCTAGCCTCCACCAGGGCCATTTGTTCCCGCCATTTTGTTTTTGGCCGCCATCTTGGCCCAGCCCCCACAAATGGCCCTGGGGACGAGGTTGACCTGCAGGGTCATTCCCGCCATTTTGTTTTTGGCGGCCATCTTGGCCCAGCCCCGACAAATGGCCCTGAGGACGAGGTTGTAACATAAATTAGAAATTGAACATAAATAAGATTTCTTCTGCTTGGATTGAAGATGAGAATTTTGTCTTTTACGGATAGGTAAGTACAACATAAGCGTTTAATTGTAGCCTAGTCGAGTTACTGGTTGACTTCCGCGTTAGTTTTTGATATTAAAATAGTTATTAATTCTTCTGGAATTGATTTATTGAAAAATTTATTATGCATTTTACCATTTGTTCGGCCAGGGAAACCGGCGAACGTCCATATTTTGAATATTGTAAAATAATAGAGGTTAATGAAATATATTTATTACACCATGAAAATTAAAAGTAGAAAGGTTGTTCAGTTCTTTGCTTCTTCGATGTATATTACAGGTGCCGGTCTGAAGGGAGATATAAAACGTGACATTGCTCATTCTGCTTCGTCTCCTTCGGCTTCTTCTTCGTCGTATTCTCCTTCCTCGTCAACGGTTGCATCTTGGTATTGCTGATATTCTGATACAAGGTCATTCATGTTAGATTCTGCCTGAAAAAATAGCCAAAATGCCCATTTTATTACGCATTTCTTTTCGTTTCGAGTTTTGGTAAAACTATAGTTTTAAACATACAGCAGCGTCAAACAAAGTCTGTATGCTCAACTCCAATATTAATCCCAACTGTAGTTAGTTGTCTCTGCTAAACTGTAGTCTATGCGATGCTTTCAAAGGCTGTAGATTTTTTTTGAATATTTCACATGTTAAATTTCACATATGAATCACATGTAGAACACATGCAATCATTTTGTGACATTCCTGTCACAAGAATTTTTGCCGAAACGTCATGTGATATAAGCTAACAGTTTCAGAGATAAACAAAGAGAGCTCTGCTACCATTATAAAGAACACTTCATCTGCAAGAAGTTCAAACTGAGACTTAGAATTCTGCACCCTTCTAAACAAGAACCTTTTTGAGTCTGCTATTTGTAATACATGTAGGTTTTTATTTCTAAAAATTAGTTTTACGTTTTATGGTAGATAGTAAAATGAACAGTAGCCTTCTTCATTTATATAAATCTTTCGTGATTTACACACATGTCTCATGTTTTACACGCATCTCACATTTTACACGCACGATTCATATTTTACACGCGCCATTCATTCGTGTTTTACACGCATCTTGCATTTTGCACGCACCGTTTGTGTTTTACACCCATCCCGTGTTTTACACGTATTTCTCGTGGTTTCCACGCAACTCTCGTATTTTACACGCATCGTACTCTCGCGTGTTTTTTTAACGTACTTCTCGTGCCGTAATTATAGCGCGAAAATTACGCTCGAAACGCTTAATAAAAATAGAAACCAAAAAGGGAAAAAAAGCAAAACAAAATATAAAGGGAATACCATGATAATACCGTTGCTGCATACCTCTGTGAATTCCATTTCATCCATTCCTTCTCCAGTGTACCAATGTAAGAACGCCTTCCTACGAAACATGGCAGTGAACTGTTCACTCACTCGCTTGAACAACTCTTGAATCACAGTATTATTGCCAACAAACGTAGCCGACATCTTGAGCCCGCGTGGTGGAATATCGCATACAGCGGTCTTTATATTATTCGGGATCCACTCGACGAAATACGAACTGTTTTTATTTTGAACATTCAGCATCTGTTCGTCGACCTCTTTCATTGACATGCGCCCACGGAACATGACCGCAGACGTGAGGTAACGGCCGTGACGTGGATCACAAGCGGCCATCATGTTTTTGGCGTCGAAGACTTGCTGAGTCAGCTCTGGGACCGTGAGAGCGCGATACTGCTGTGAGCCGCGACTGGTCAACGGTGCAAAGCCAGGCATGAAGAAATGAAGGCGTGGGAATGGTACCATGTTGACTGCTAGCTTACGAAGATCAGAGTTTAACTACAAAAATAAATGGCAATTAATTAACAAGGCAGAAGCAAGCAAGCAAGCAAGCAAGCAAGCAAGCAAGCAAGCAAGCAAGCAAGCAAGCAAGCAAGCAAGCAAGCAAGCAAGCAAGCAAGCAAGCAAGCAAGCAAGCAAGCAAGCAAGCAAGCAAGCAAGCAAGCAAGCAAGCAAGCAAGCAAGCAAGCAAGCAAGCAAGCAAGCAAGCAAACAAACAAGCAAACAAACAAACAAACAAACAAACAAACAAACAAACAAACAAACAAACAAACAAACAAACAAACAAACAAACAAACAAACAAACAAACAAACAAACAAACAAACAAACAAACAAACAAACAAACAAACAAACAAACAAACAAACAAACAAACAAACAAACAAACAAACAAACAAACAAACAAACAAACAAACAAACAAACAAACAAACAAACAAACAAACAAACAAACAAACAAACAAACAAACAAACAAACAAACAAACAAACAAACAAACAAACAAACAAACAAACAAACAAACAAACAAACAAACAAACAAACAAACAAACAAACAAACAAACAAACAAACAAACAAACAAACAAACAAAACAAACAAACAAACAAACAAACAAACAAACAAACAAACAAACAAACAAACAAACAAACAAACAAACAAACAAACAAACAAACAAACAAACAAACAAACAAGCAAACAAGCAAACAAGCAAGCAAACAGCAAGAAAACAAGCAAGCAAACAAACAAACAAACAAACAAACAAACAAACAAACAAACAAACAAACAAACAAACAAACAAACAAACAAACAAACAAACAAACAAACAAACAAACAAACAAACAAACAAACAAACAAACAAACAAACAAACAAACAAACAAACAAACAAACAAACAAACAAACAAACAAACAAACAAACAAACAAACAAACAAACAAACAAACAAACAAACAAACAAACAAACAAACAAACAAACAAACAAACAAACAAACAAACAAACAAACAAACAAACAAACAAACAAACAAACAAACAAACAAACAAACAAACAAACAAACAAACAAACAAACAAACAAACAAACAAACAAACAAACAAACAAACAAACAAACAAACAAACAAACAAACAAACAAACAAACAAACAAACAAACAAACAAACAAACAAACAAACAAACAAACAAACAAACAAACAAACAAACAAACAAACAAACAAACAAACAAACAAACAAACAAACAAACAAACAAACAAACAAGCAAGCATGCAAGCAAGCAAGCAAGCAAGCAAGCAAGCAAGCAAGCAAGCAAGCAAACAAACAAACAAACAAACAAACAAACAAACAAACAAACAAACAAACAAACAAACAAACAAACAAACAAACAAACAAACAAACAAACAAACAAACAAACAAACAAACAAACAAACAAACAAACAAACAAACAAACAAACAAACAAACAAACAAACAAACAAACAAACAAACAAACAAACAAACAAACAAACAAACAAACAAACAAACAAACAAACAAACAAACAAACAAACAAACAAACAAGTAAGCAAACAAACAAACAAGCAAGCAAACAAGCAAGCAAGCAAGCAAACAAACAAACAAACAAACAAGCAAGCGAGCAAGCAGGTAAGCAAGCAAGCAAGTAAACAAGCAAACAGGTAAGCAAGCAAGCAAGTAAGCAAGTAAACAGCAAGCAAACAAACAAACAAACAAACAAACAAACAAACAAACAAACAAACAAACAAACAAACAAACAAACAAACAAACAAACAAACAAACAAGCAAGTAAAATCAAGTAAGCAAGCAAACAAACAAACAAACAAACAAACAAACAAACAAACAAACAAACAAACAAACAAACAAACAAACAAACAAACAAACAAACAAACAAACAAACAAACAAACAAACAAACAAACAAACAAACAAACAAACAAACAAACAAACAAACAAACAAACAAACAAACAAACAAACAAACAAACAAACAAACAAACAAACAAACAAACAAACAAAGCAAGTTTTTCAAGCAGGCAGGCAAGCAAAAGCAGTAATCAATCAGTCAATCAATCAATCAAATAATCAAACAACCGGGCAAGCAAGTAATCAATCAATCAATTCCCACCTGTCCAGGAAATCTTAAGCAGGTTGTCACACCGCTCATGGTCGCTGACACAAGATGATTCAAATCTCCATAAGTGGGCGTGGTCAGCTTAAGGGTACGGAAGCAAATATCATAAAGAGCCTCGTTATCAAAGCAGAATGTCTCATCTGTGTTCTCTACCAGTTGGTGCACAGATAACGTCGCGTTGTACGGTTCTACAACCGTATCCGAGACCTTTGGCGAAGGAACAACACTATAGGTGCTCATTATCCGGTCGGGGTATTCTTCTCGGATTTTTGTTATGATCAAAGTTCCTAGACCAGATCCCGTACCACCACCGAGAGAGTGTAACAATTGAAAACCTTGAACGCAGTCGCAACCTTCAGCTTCCTTCCGTAAGACGTCCAATACAGAATCCACAATTTCTGCACCTTCGGTGTAATGACCCTTCGCCCAGTTGTTTCCAGCTCCACTTTGACCTAAAAACAATTATCTTTCCAAATTAAATTAGACCAATATTAATAAGATATTTTTGGCTCATGTTGTGTTGTCAACCGTGAGAACGTTGTGCTGGCAACTGTGAACAACATTTTACCCTGATGAAGGGCTTCGCTGAAAACGTCAGTATTTCGTTATAAAAACTATTCCTGACAGTTTACTACCTTTTCACTTTGTTCTAACCGTTAACAATGTTGTGCTGTCGACCGTGAACAATGTTGTACTGTTGTAACTGCAATTTCAAATATACGTACCAAAAACAAAGTTATCTGGACGGAAGAGCTGTCCAAATGGTCCTGATCTGACTGAGTCCATCGTTCCTGGCTCCAAGTCAATGAGTACTGCTCGTGGAACATATCGGCCACCTGTCAAATACACCCCCCGATATATCAGAACCAAGGGAAAATGATCGACAATAAAGGGAAACTCAGGGCGTTCATTGGCGTCCTCGTCTCGACGGGAACTACTTCAAACTTGAGGAGAGCCAATCGAATTCTTAGATAACAGAATATAATATCTAAGGATAATTCGTGGTTTACATCTGACATCATGGCGGCCATATTGGTGCAGCAAAACAATGAGACGGCGGCCAATTTAACTCTATACTTCTTCAAACATTTTGCATTGTTTCACCACCCCAACGGGACTGATCACGTGAGTGAAAACGATCCATATATAAGGAGAAACGATCAAGCAAGCATTATACCAAGGACGCAGACCCGTAGCCAGATCTGAAATGCTAGTGGGGGGCGAGAGGCTACCCAGGGGGTAATTAAGTAAACATAACAGTGCATGGTAAACAGGTTATTTCAAACTTGTTGGGGGAGGGGGTGCTCAGTCCCTTGTACCCCCCCCCCCCCCTTTAGCTATGGGTCTGCAAAGAGTGCAAGGACGACAGCGAAGCTGTTTGTTAAGCCCCGAGTATCGACTTTATCATGTTAATCATTGTAGGACGTAAGCTGTATTTAGACTATACCAGTTAAGTTGGGCTGGAGAGATAATGATGTAATGTCATATTAGGACGACACCAGTTAGCTATATAAGGATGCAATAACACAGTGACTACAGGTTTGCCGAAATCAAGTGGTTAAGTTACCTGTTACTTCGTTGTAATAGACGTTGATGCGTTCTAATTGTAAATCCGAGTCCCCATGATAAGTTCCAGTCGTGTCAATGCCGTGTTCGTCAGAAATTACTTCCCAAAACTAAATACGATTGAAAAAACACCTTTATAACTTGTATCTTTTCCTTATGGTGAACCACCATTAATATTTTCGAGAAACACAACGAAACAGAATGTTCAAATATAATAGAATTCGAAAGAAGGAAATTTTCCACCATAATTCTCATACCTTCGCACCCATTTGATTTCCACATTGACCAGTTTGAATGTGAACAATTTCCCTCATTTTAAAATCCTGTACAAACCCCGCTTTCTTGGTGACACGTAAAAAAAACTGACAAGAAGAGTCGATGGGACTCGTACATATAAAGACCGAAGCAAGGATACGGTTGCTATGAAAACAGTTATTTAAAACATAGTGACTCAGTTCATTCTCATCCTGTTTTATCCACTAGTAATGCCTAAGTCAACACTGACAAGGGGGTCACTTGAACGGGCAAACAATGCCGTGAGGCTTTAATGTCTAAATTGGCAAATTGAACGGTTTTTAAACAATTTCGTTTGGCTTCAAATTAGCACTATATGAGCGCTAATACAAAAAACTAACATAAGATTAATAAGTCAACGCACAGTACAGTCTAAAGCGACATAGCTTCTCTTCCGTTTTTAAACTTTTAATTAAATGTATTTTCATAATAGCTGGCCCATTTTCAAGCAAAGAGGAGGTATACAACACACGAAAACGTAAACCAATTGCTAACTATTTAAGAAATGGTTCATGGTTTGGCGCGGTGCTCCATCGAGATATGGATACACGCGGGAAGTTGGGGGAGCACGAAAAAAAGCGTAAGAGTTGATAGTCTAGGTTTTCGGGTGCTCTCCAACTTCCCAAGTGCATCCATAACTCAAAACAACGAAACACGATATTTATTTCACTGACTAAAAATGCGTTAGACACAGTAACATATTTTTTGGCTGGCAGGAATGAGTCTTAAGGACTTGTTAATGTTGCCTAGGCTAGCTGAGGGGTTTTTCTTGGAAGAGCAATAAAGGGGCCTCTTTTGGCCAGCCCAGGCAACCAGGTTATTTGCAATCGGCATATCTGCTAGGCTTTCTACCATATTGTTTCAGAGTTAAAAATATGTCTGTTGAAATACGTCTAGTGCCATTGTAATTATAAAGTCTTATTATAAATAGCGTGTTTACCATTTAGGCATTTACGTTTTTAGTCCATCACAAGAATTTCAAAGTATTAATCTTTCCTAAAATGATCATATTTTGTGGGACGAGATAACTGGTTATTTCATCATTCCTGGCTTCCACACAATCAATTTCTTTAGATGTGGTATAATATGAAGGCAAGCGCTCCATGTTCGTATATATATTTAAGGGATTATTGACGTCAAATAAAGTTAAGCCAGAAAGTCCAAAGGTTAATCTCTGTGTCAGAATAAAGAGACACGTTTATAAATATAAACGCAAAAGACCGAAATATATTTAAAGTGGCTCGTTGCGGTTTCTACATAATGTGGACCCCCAATCCAGTTATATACGTAGGTCAGTGGTTCTCGCAAATGTATTTTTGTTGTTCTTTAATTAAATACCTTGTCATCGTTTAGCTGTTTTATTGAAAATTCACAGTATGTATGCATGTATATGTAATGTACTAAACAAAATTCAAAAACAGTTCGCCGTCGGCGTATAGTCGGAATCCCCCGGTCTGGTGCGAGGTTCCGGTTATTCTTCTTCCGGTTATTCTCCTTCCGGTTCCTCCTCCTCTTCGTCCAACTCTCCTTCCTCCTCGGCTGTTGCATCTTGGTATTGTTGGTATTCTGATACCAGATCATTCATGTTTGATTCCGCCTTTAATGTAAGAAATAACATAATATTATTGGATGTATTATGATTCAAAATATCTAACCGTGATCAATACCGTATTTCCTTGAATAAACGCCTTCCTCGAATAAACGCTGCCCTCGAATAAACGCCGCAGGAGAAACAAAAAATATTATTAAACGCCGCCCTTGAATAAACGCCGCACTTTTTCTCATCGATGCGGCGTTTATTTGAAGCATATATATTTAAAGACATATAAACTTTATTTTTTTGGGATAAGTGTTAAAATTGGTTATGAATTTGAATTAAACAATAAATTCACAGTTGATGTTACAAAATTTACAATAAACGCCGCCTTCGAATAAACGCCACCCTCGAATAGACGCCGCACCCGCAATACGGAAAATTTAATATACGCCGCGGCGTTTATTCAAGGAAATACGGTATCTTTGGTTATCCCAGAAGTGAATAGAACGGTCTATAATGCTAAGTACTTATGCGGACAAAAAATAGTTGATGTTAAAAAACGACAGCTTAGCGTACTTCGGTGAATTCCATTTCATCCATTCCTTCTCCAGTATACCAATGCAGAAACGCTTTTCGTCTGAACATGGCTGTGAACTGCTCACTGATTCGTTTGAAGATCTCTTGGATTGCGGTTGAATTGCCGACGAACGTCGCTGACATTTTGAGCCCCCGGGGAGGAATATCACACACGGCTGTCTTCACGTTGTTTGGAATCCACTCTACAAAGTACGAGCTGTTCTTGTTCTGGACGTTCAAGATCTGTTCATCGACTTCTTTCATAGACATACGACCTCGGAACATGGCGGCCACAGTGAGGTAACGGCCGTGGCGTGGATCACACGCGGTCATCATGTTCTTGGCGTCGAAGATTT
The DNA here is from genome assembly GCA_964035015.1 of Corallium rubrum. NCBI lineage: Eukaryota > Metazoa > Cnidaria > Anthozoa > Scleralcyonacea > Coralliidae > Corallium > Corallium rubrum. The sequence goes on from OZ036003.1 coordinate 12,393,099, forward strand.
GCTGAGTCAGCTCCGGGACGGTGAGGGCGCGATACTGTTGTGAGCCGCGGCTGGTCAGCGGTGCAAAGCCAGGCATGAAGAAATGAAGGCGTGGGAATGGTACCATGTTGACTGCTAACTTACGTAGGTCCGCATTCAACTATACATAGGAGGAATTAAATAACAAAATTAGCGACTGCCATGGATCCGGAATTCACATCAAGATTCTCAAGTTTTACTACAGTGAATGCCTGGCTAATTTTGCACTGATGTGGATACGTTAGCCAATCAGAACACGAGCTTTCACTCTTTAGCCAATCAAAATGCTAGGTTTTCTTCCGCCGGTTGAGCAATCAGAAATCGAAGTTTGCTTCTGCTCATTAGCCAATCAGAATGCGGTATTTGCTTCCGTTCGTTAGCCAATCAGAAACGAGATTTGCGTCTACTTGTTAGCCAATCAGAACGCGACATTTGCTTCCGCTCTTTATGGGTGTTGGTGGCACAGTGGTTAGCGCACGTGCCTTTCACCTCTGCGACCCGGGTTCAATTCCTGTTCTCTGCAGTTATCTGATTAAAATTTCACCTTGGCCGCATGTGAGAAGAGTGCTTCCAAACATCGCAGGTTTCCTCCGGGTACTCCGGTTTCTTCCTGTAGAAACACTGGACCATTGAGGGATGGCCCTTACTGGACCTCTAGGGAGAACAGTTAGCTATTAACTGATAGAGCTATCCAGTATAAATAAGATTAGTTTAGTTTAGTTTAGTTTAGTTTAGCCAATCAGATTGTGAGATTTGCTTCCACTCGTTAGCTAATGCGAGATTTGCTTGGATTATCAACCGTGGACCCGGGGCGTTTCTGTCTGGTGTGCTGGGAGAAAAAGGACATGGGATTATCAGAGGGACGTTACTTTACCTGGCCAGGGTAGCGTAAGCATGTGGTTATTCCACTCATTGTGGCCGACACTAAGTGATTTAAATCACCATATGTTGGCGTGGTTAGCTTCAGAGTTCTAAAACAAATATCGTAAAGTGCTTCGTTGTCGATACAAAACGATTCATCTGTGTTTTCCACCAACTGATGCACCGAAAGGGTCGCATTATACGGCTCAACGACGGTATCCGAGACTTTGGGCGAAGGTACGACACTGAATGTTGTCATAATTCTATCAGGATATTCCTCGCGGATCTTTGATATGAGGAGTGTTCCCATGCCCGATCCAGTCCCTCCTCCTAGAGAGTGAGTCAGCTGAAAGCCCTGAACGCAGTCGCATCCTTCGGCCTCTTTGCGTACAACGTCCAAAACTGAATCAATTAACTCAGCGCCTTCAGTGTAGTGGCCTTTGGCCCAGTTGTTGCCCGCTCCACTTTGACCTTGAGAGAACATTAAAAAATAATAGACATTAATTTTACGCGGACAACGCATGTACCCAAAACCTTCATTGAGTGTTGGTCGCATTGTGGTTAGCACGCGTGTCTTTCATCATTGCGACCTGGGTTCAATTCTTGCTTGCTGCAGTTATCAGATCAAAATTCCACATGTGAGAAGAGTGCTTCCAGTTTGACTCTACCAAACACCCCAGGTTTCCTTCGGGTACACCGATTTCTACTTGTAGTAACACTGGACCAGTGAGGGTTCAAGGCCCTTACTGGACCTCTAGTCAGAACAGTTTAGATATGACTGCATGATAGAGTTATTCAATATAAAGAAAGTTAGCTTAGTTTCCTCCACTTTCCTCCTTTAGTAATACTGGACCAATGAGGAATGGTCCGTACTGGACCTCTGGAGAGAACAGTTTAGATATGACTGACAGTCTGACAGGGTTATCCAGTATGACTAAAGTTAGTTTAGTTTACTCCAATTTCCTCCTGTAGTAACACTGGATCAATGAGGGATGGTTCTTACTGGACCTCTAGGGAGAACAGTTTAGATATGACTGATAGGGTTATCCAGTATAAATAAGGTTAGTTTAGTTTCCTCCAGTTTCCTTCTGTAGTAACACTGGATCAATGAGAGATGGCCCTCACTGGACCTCTAGTGAGAACAGTTTAGATATGGCTGATAGGGTTATCCAGTATAACTAAAGTTAGTTTAGTTTACTCTGATTTCCTCCTGTAGTAACACTGGATCAATGAGGGATGGTCCTTACTGGACCTCTAGGGAGACCAGTTTAGATATGACTGATAGGGTTATCCAGTATAAATAAAGTTGGTTTAGTTTAACCCCTTGATTACCAGGATCTTTCCTTGACGGGTAAAATCGTCTGGCGTTAGCCAGAGTAAAATACTAAAGGTGTGTCTACATGCGTGCTTGGGAGTCAAAGGATTAACATTAATCCTATCCCCCCCCCCCGATTTTGACTCAAGTCATCGGAAATACTCCACCAGATTTGAAATGACCTTAATAAGGGAGCAATGACCTAACAAGCTTGGGTAAGTATTTAATAGATACTTACCAAAAACGAAATTGTCGGGTCGAAAGATTTGACCGAATGGACCAGAGCGAACTGAATCCATTGTACCTGGTTCGAGGTCAACCAAAATAGCCCGCGGAACATACTTTCCACCTAAAAGACAAAATGTATATGCATACTGTTGGTTTTCTATGTATATACCTTATTTTCTCTATTAAGCGACTCCCATTTTATAATAACTCATCTGCTTAAAGCTCTGGGTCAATTGTTTCTTTGCAAATATCCTGATTATCCACGATCCAATGACCTAACCCCTGTATTTAACTCCAACGCCACTCAGTGTTTGCGCTGATTTACATGCGGTAGCAACAGATAAATTTTCGTCACGTTGCTATGCCCTGTGACTTCATCGTTTTATTTTATCGCTTAACTGGCATTCAGACTTCTCGTTTCTGGAATTTCATGATGTACAGTAACGTTTAGTACGCCGTGTATTTTTTAATAAAGAGTTCAGCCATAGGTTTTCATACCGGTTGCTTCGTTGTAATAGACGTTGATTCTCTCCAGTTGAAGATCAGAGTCTCCATGGTATGTTCCAGTGGGATCGATGCCGTGTTCATCAGAAATCACTTCCCAAAACTGAAAACAAAGTTTTGAATACGATTTTCAAAATTGAAACTATAAAATACTAGAACCTAGCTATTTTTCTAGCTAACCGTCTAATCCACAACCTTCCGAATGCTATACGCACTAACCATTGAGCCACTAGAATTCAGATGACAAAACAGGGTTGTTCTTGCCTCCTCCGCAGGCCCTCGTTGCCTGCCAGATCCTGTAAACAAAATGGTGAACAGCGAGACTAAACCCTAGAGGCGATAGTTTTGAGAGGGCCTGCAAATTTTTTCCGGTCGCTGTTCGACAAACGTACGTCCAAGTTCTTTTAACACTGTGACCCACCAGGAAATTCGGTCTAAACTTTCTTACAGATTATTTTTATTTTATTTTATTTTATTTTATTTTATTTTATTTATTAACTTTGCCTCAATACAAGACACACAATTAAGATATGAATTAAACTACAAAGTTATACTATATGCATGAGGCTGGGTAACCGCAACAGCTAAAGCCAATTACTGTGGACCCTTAACAAACGAGTTATAAAATATGAGATACTGGACAATCAATCAGACGAAACGGTACGACTAACACACTAATAACAACACGAAGGTACAGTAACGAGATTACGACTACAGTTACATTTAACACACACGCCTTTCCAGGTGCGTGGATCGTTGGAGGAGTACGTGTCCTTTAAAGCTGTAAGGTAGTAGTTATAGAGTTGTGACTTAAAAGTTGTGAGTGATAGAGATTTCAAAATGAGACTTTTTGGTAGAGAGTTCCAGGTTCTTGTTGTCCGGCAGATGTAAGATTTTTGGTAGGTAGAGGTTTTGCATTTCTTGGTTTGGTAGAGGTAACAGTTTGAGTCCGATGATCGTGTAGAAAATGAAACCAATATGTTTTAGAATTACCGACCTTCTGCCAATAATATTTTTAGCGACAAAAAGGAATTGAAGGGGAAAATATCTGCCGAACAAAAGCAAATTCGACGGTCAGGAAAGTACAGGTTTTTCCTATTGTTTTTTGGTTTATTTAGCTATCAAAGACTGTCGACTGAGTGACCAAGAGTTAATGAGATTTAATTTTGTTAAATTGTAGGCTATAGTGTAGCGTAATTCAAGTTTCGGTTGTTGTGGAAACCGAAAAAGTATAAACCCAAGAGTCTCTAGGTAGACTAAAGTGCATTTTCGTTGATTATTCCAGCCGAAAGTTGACACAGCTCAACCGTAATTGCTTTTTTCAACAATTCCTTCAATTTAAAGCTGGGATTCGTGTGTCACAAGTCTTCAATGGCCTTTAAAATCTTCGGAAATAGCCATGGCTATTGACAATGGTAGTTAATTATGCAAATTTATTCCGTGCCAAGTTTTGCCAAATTTTTTACAAGATCTTGCAGGCCCTAGCTAAATTCGGCGTGTGTGAAGGCCTGTGGAGGAGGTAGGGGTTGTTCATGGTATTCATACCTGGGAACGAGTCGAACGATACACGTTGCATGCTTAAAATTCGGAAGGTTGTACTCAATGTCTCTCAATTTAAGATGCTAGCTATTATATTTGATATTTGAAGGTAGTTTAATGACTTCCAAAACGCCACCAGTTTTGCTAGAATGATTGTAGTGTCCGTATTGAAGTCAACCTCAAGCAACAGTTCTCATCTTTTGGCGAGTTAGTGACGTAAAATGCTCTAAGTGGCGTTGTATAAAGAACAAGGATGGTGTTGAGATTAAATTATTCATTGTCTTTGTTTTGCAAAAAAGAATTCTTTTGTTTAGAGGACGTCGTCGTTGAGGTTGACATCGTAGATTTTAACTAAGACCCGTTTACACGATGTCGGTACAATTTGAAAACGGAACAAAATCATGCCGTTTAGGCCTTGCGTTTACACGATACCGGCACAAAAATAACACGAAATGTTATATGCTGTATTTGCATACCGGCATGATTTTGTTCCGTTTTCAAATTGTACCGGCATCGTGTAAATGGGGTCTAAGTCCCTATTAACTTACGACAGCTTGTACGGCAAGAACTAAGAAACGTTTACCAACTCCAAGCTGAAAATCGGAAACGAACGATATTTTACATGTTACAAACACTTTTACCTTGGCTCCAACCTGATTTCCACATTGTCCAGCTTGAATATGAACAATTTCCCTCATTTTCTTGGCCTCTTTCGCTATAACCACTTCCCTCGAGTGACGATGATTTAGATGATTTCACCATCAGTATAATTTGGAGTCTAATCATACCACAATTAAATCTTAATACTCATCTAATCTTGGAGGATAATTTCGTGTTGGCAGAGGACTTAGCTATTAAGATATCAAAAATCTCTCCCGGGTTGATCCAGTTAGTTCCATTCTCTATATCGTTATGAAAATTGAGTCACTAAAGTTGACCTACAATCTCGGACAAAAATATTGGGACACTTAAGGCTTTCCCCCTCTCCCTTTATTCAATGTTGTTCACTGGTGTCTGTTAGTGTGTGTTTTGATTATTTTTTATTCCAGTTGATAAACGCGCGAACTATTTCAACATTGAATAGGGGCATGGGGGTTGAGAAATGAAGGTTGAAATACAGTAATCTATCCCACGGGGCCCCATGTGCCTAGGTTGCGCCACTGAAAATGGCCTGCAGCGAAACGTCCTTTTTTGCTTATGAGCGTCCCTAATTAGAGCTTGTCTAATTCGGTCATGAGATAATCAAAATGTAATCGTAGCTATCGATTTCCCGGGCGGAAAGTGTAATCTTAAGATGAATATACGAAAGCCTATACCAATATTCTGAAATAAGAAAAGGTCAAATAATTGAACAATGGCAAAAGAGAGAAGGAAAGAGCAATAATACGAAATAAACCACAGAAAATTTAATTAATATACTGTATATATACAGAGTTTGTTTGACACAGTTCACTGTGATCAAAATCTATAGTCAATTAGTATTTAGCAAAATCTGAACATTGAATGGAATGATGCTATCGCACCTCAGAGCTCGATTTATAAGTGGTTGACATCTTCTGGTCATCTACCAGGCAAAGATTGAAGCCAAATATGGCTGAAGGACGTATAGTTTCAGTCTCCTATTTTGACTTGATCAGACGACGTAAAGGACTGGAACTAAACGTACTTCAGACTCCAACACGTCCGCCATGTTTGGCTTCAATCGACAAACCGAAGATATCACTTCAGTTATATATATATATAGACCTCACTGTCCCAACCTCGTACCCAGGACTAATTGCAAAGAATGGACCAAGATGGCGGCGAAAACAAATGGCGGGAACAAATGACCCCCATGCACTACGGCCCCTATGGAACATTGCATCCAGGGCCATCCCCTCGTTACTTTGTTTTGACTTACATCTTGGTCCAACCCCTTTTAATACGATAGGTACGAGGTAGGACGCCTTTCTTTTTGGGACGCTTTCGAATCTCAAATGGGATAGGAACTTACAGTCTAGTTGCTTAACCTACAAATTTTTATGTTTGTTTGGATCTCTCACAAGGCGAAGTCATAGAGTTTTGCGGATAAACGGTCCTGATTTCCCACCATCCTTCTCCTCCAGACGTACGTCAGTAATAACAATGTTCTTGGAAACACTCTTACACATATCATACACGGTCAGAGCTGCAACACTAACAGCAGTCAACGCCTCCATTTCCACACCAGTTTTCCAAGTACAATCCACTCTGGCTACAAGACCCACACTAAATGTCTCCTCTTCTAGCATTAAGTCAACCTTAATAGCAGTCAGTGAGATACCATGACAAAGAGGAATCAACGTTGATGTCTGCTTGGCCGCCATGATACCAGCTAGCTTTGCAACGCTTAACACATCTCCTTTCTTGATTTTATTCTTTTTGACTAAACCAAACGCTTTCTCGCCAAGCTTGACAGTTCCCGTAGCAACACTATAACGACGTGTCTCCGATTTCTCACTAATATCAACCATGCCCAGTTTCCCCTCGCTATCGACGTGCGTTAAATTATGATCAGAACTCCTGGATTTTTCAGCTAGATTCTCCAAACCAGTAACACCTTCATCTTTTCTGTGTTCCGCTTCAGACTGGTACTTGGGGTTATTAGTTGTGGTGAGATGTCGAGAAGATGACCACGCCAATGAATCACCAGTAAAGTAAGGTTGGTAGTTCGGAACATTTATAGACCAAATATTACCAACTTGTTTGAATAGCGTAGAGGTTCGCGGTGTCTTCCTAGGAGAAATATTTCTCAACGTACGAGAGACAGCAAAGCCGAAACTGTTAAAAGCAGGAAAATACTTCTTGTCATTCGTATATACTTCACAAGAAGACCATGATAGATGGTGTAGCTCAGTTTCTGAAAAGACAAAAATGCAATGAATTTTGTTTTATATAATAAAAGTTTAAGAGCTATTAAGAACTGAGAAGGAAAGAAAACGGGTTGTATACCTACTATGTACACGTTTACCCACCAATAAGTATCATAGGTCTGTTCTTTTGTTTCACAAGATTAAACATGCCTTAAAAACAGCAAAATATAAAGACAGTGAAATACAGTAAACGTAGTGTGCTGCGTAGACAGTGTTGAAATACAAATCGAAATATAGCAAGG
>OZ036003.1:12403196-12430696 GCA_964035015.1 Corallium rubrum
TATACTAGAGATCAGTGGTTGTATTGCGTTGCACATTTTACCTTTAAGTTCCCATCTGCTGTGATTCTTAATCGGTTGCAGCTGCCACAAAAATGTTCACTCATTGAAGTCACAAATCCTAGTTGGCCAAGGTAGCCTGGAATCTTGTGTGCCTAAATATATAACACACAGTCATACGAATTGATTACATTTCGTTGTTATGTTAATTGCTGCCCATGACAAACCTTTGAAGTATCATTAACTTGGTCAGTGAGTCTTTGAATGTCTGGCCATTTTGTTTTGATAATATTTAGTGTTTCTTGGTATGAAACAAATTTCTTGAAATTCCATTTATTTCCTAAGATAAAGGTAGAATATTAAGGGTTAAACAGAATGTGATTAAAATACTCAACAACCACAACCACCACTACCACCATCATCACAAGCAAGATATCAACAAGCACCACCACAACTACCACCACTACAACCAGCACCATTACAACCACCATCACTACAACCACCACTACTACAACCACCACCATCACTACAACCACCACAACCACTACCACCACTACTACAACCACTACTACAACCACTAACACCACCACTACAACCCACCACCACTACAACTCACTACCACTACAACTACTACCACTATCACAACTACAACTACTACCACTATCACAACTACAACTACTACCACTACAACTACTACCACTATCACCACTACAACTACTACCACTATCACCACTACCACTATCACCACTACAACTACTACCACCCCTACCACCACTACAACCACTACCACCACCACCACTACTACTACCACTACCACTACTACAACCACTACCAACACCACCACTACTACAACTAGTAGTACAACCACTATCACCACTACCATTACAACAACCACCACTACAACCACCACAACCACCACAACCACTACCATAACTATAACCACCACCACTACAACTACAGTACCGCTCTAATGAAACTTAACCATTCTCACTCGTTCTGTTCGAGGAAAATGCTATCGAGTATCGAGAACTCGAAGCGTCTCTCTCGCTCGCTCACTCGAAGCGTCTCTCGCTCGCTCACTCGAAGCGTCTCTCGCTGGCTCGATCCTCAAACATTTGCGAGTATCGAGAACTCTCGATACTCGAAACACGCAAATGTTAAAGAAATTTTACCAGAGTCAGGTTTTGTTAAGGCAGAATTGCATACACCATACAAAGTCGTTTAAAACGTGCTGTGTTTCTGTTTATCTCGTTTTGGATATAAAACAGAAAAATGTCGATCATCAGTGCTGCGTTGTCGATTTTCAGTAAATAAGGAAGTTAATGCAATGCCGAATCGATTTTTTAAAGCAGTGCACTTGGCTTCTTTACGCAACTTGGCAAATTGGAAACTTACTAAATATTTTCATTTGCTTTAAACTTTTAAAGAAAGTACATGTAGTTGTATAGTGCCTAGCGGGGACAAAACAAGAAAATATGTCGGCGTTTAAACTCGCTCGCTCCTCAATCACCTTCTCGATACTCGAGCTTTTCTCATTATGGGCCAAATCGCGCTCGCTCATTCCTCACTCGAACTTGCAACTGACTCGTTCCTCTATGTTAAGTTTCATTAGAGCGGTACTGTATAACCACAACCACCACCACAATAACCACCACCACAACAACAACCACCACCACAATTACTACCACTACAACGACAACCACCACCACCATCACAACAACAACCACCACAACAACCACTACCACAACAACCACTACCACCACCACCACCACAACAACAACCACTACCACAACCACCACCACAACAACTTTAAAAGTGAACAGTTTAGTTAAATCATAAATCAAACAGGATTTTTACCATCAAAAGGCATGTACTCTATAAACCGTACATCCACTGGCTGCAAAAAGAATACATTTATCAATGATAACGTAAATTTTAATATCAAATCTATAAAAGGTCTAGTAAAATTTCTTAACACATACCATCATCTTTGTGAGTTCCACAAAATCACAAATTTCATCATCATTTAAACCTTTCATCACAACACAGTTAACCTAAAAATTAGTACAATATATATTTAAACTTAACCTTTAACCATTAAATTTTTTTAAATCTTTTGACTTCCAAAGATGTAAAAAAACAAACACTCATCTCTTAATGAAAACAAAGCAATGGGATAATGACATTATTTCACACCAAACCAGTGGAAGTTACCTTTACCTTTACAGGATTGTAACCAAGACTAACAGCGAGTTCTATAGACTTCATGACTTTATGCCATCCTGTATAAATATTATACAAATACATATTATACAGCACTCTATTAAACATGGTATGTTCTAGTAAGTGTAATACTGTACTGTGAGTGCTGAGGTAAAGCCAAGGACTACTGTACAGAGAAACAACCTGCAGTCAACCTGCAGACAATCTTCAATCAATCTTCAGTCAATCTGCAGTTAGTGTACAGTCAGTATGCAGTTAGTCTGCAGTAAATCTGCAGACAGTCAACATACAGTCATGAAAAAAATCAAGAGATATTTACAATGTAATCCATTTTACCTTTTCTTCTTGTAATAAATTCAAATTTTGATGGTATTAATGTGTCCAAGCTAATATTGAGCAGGTTAAGGCCAGCTTTTTGTAAATCTGGTAGCACTCTGGATAACGTCACACCATTTGTTGTTAAGGCAAGATCTTCCAATCCTGGCAATTCCCTAAGTCTTTCTGTGAAGGGACACGCAAAAGGACATGATTAATAGCAAACAAAAGTGAATGTTATGGTACTGTACTACTCTGATGAAGGGCTCTGGTCCAAACATCAGTATTTCATTCCTAAACATGCATCTCAGCAGTTCACCATCTTCCTTCAGTGCTGGATTAACCTCCCAGGGCCGGGTGCAAAAATGCCTCCTTTGCCCCACAGGTAATCTGCCACTGCCTTCCTTTGCTATATCCAAGACACTACCTAGGCAGCACTTTACCGTTTTACATTCTCTGATAAAAAAATACAGTAGCTTACCACAAATGGACACAATATCTTTCCGTAGGAGTGGTTCACCACCAGTTAATCTAATCTTCTGTACCCCTTCATTGACAAATAGTCTGCTAAGGTTAATGACTTCATCAGTTGTCAATAATTCATCTCTTGGAGTCAATGGTACACCATCTTCAGGCATACAATATTGGCCTAAAAATATTTACCATACTACAGTAAGATTAAAGATGTGTAACAGCCTGTATATCTATGAAATTAAATTTACAAAATACAATATGGTGGATATAAAAATGAACCCATTGATGTCTGTGTTGTTTCTCTTTGACAAGTAAAATTGTCTGCTGTTAGAGTGAAATATATAAAAATAGGCCACTTTTGGCTGTCTTGGTTTAGGGGAAAGGGTGGGGCTTAATAGAGGGGGAGGGTTAATAGAGAGGGGGCTCATTAGAAAATTGTAGTTTAGAGAGGGCTTATTATTAGAGAGGCAGGCTAGTGTTTACAGTATATGTAGCATGGCAAATCAACTTTTGTAACATTTTTTTTCTAAATTCAATATGATCTCGACCTTGCACAGTGACCTTATTTTAAAATGTATTATATTTCCCAGCAACTCACATCTCAAATTGCAACGTTCGTTGAGCGATATTCTTAAATAGGTGTGCCTTCGGCCAAAGGTATCAATCAAAGGTGAACCATCTTCTGTCTTATCAGCAGCCTAAAAGAAAGTTTAAGGTCAACGAATAAAACCAAGAGTCTAGAATAGGTAGTCGACCTGCATACTCCAGTAAACCAATATATTTGTGCTTAATTAGTATAAGCCGGTCACACCAGTAGTTTTGTACTCTCGTACAGACGATCTATTCACACTTACGTTTCTCAAAACCTCTTTGCTTGCAGTACGCAGAGTAGACGCTAGAAGTCTTGCTTCCTGTAGTATAACTCTCCCAAAGCGAAGGGACCTGAATGCTTTAGGTTTAAACATCTATATGCCAATTATTTTCAGTATATCATTTCTGGATGATCAGACAGTATTCAGTCTCAAGTGCGGTTTTCCCTCCCGCGATACAAGTAAATATTGCAGCGGTTAGCCGCGAAAGGGCTATCGGAGATACGCGAGAGATAAATTGCGTGCGAAAGCAGAGGATAAAATCCGCCCAAAATTTATTACATACAGTAAGATATTTTCTTTACTATCTATAGTTATATCTCGACACAGTCACATATTTTAAAATTAATATATTATAAAATTGTACTCTCACAGTCCTCACAAACGATAAAGTCAAGAACAAGTTTTTCGCACAGTAATAACTTATAGCACGGTTAAAGTGTAAAATTTATCAGGGCTATCAGCTAATTCATTAAACTGTTGAAAATACTCGTGGAATGCCAGAAATGAGGAAAAACAATTGCACAATCCCCACAGCGTGAAATGTACAAGTGGCAGCAGGATGTCACTACCGAGGAAGACCGCTGGGACAACTGCAACGACTGTTCAAATTTTTTTTAATCACTGAGATAGACCTTACATGAAGTACGTTGCTATATTTGGTGTTGTTTGTCACTCTTTGAATTTAATATAATTTTAATTGTTGACTCTTCTCTTTTAAAATACGAGGAAAACTATAAATTGGAGGTTAGTCTATTTGTATTTTGGTTACAATAAACACTTTTTGTGCCCTCTTTACTACAAATATAGGTTTTAATATGTTTATAAATAATGCATGAATAAAACTGTAAAATACCACCTGCCATTTTGTGGGTGACACCAAACATGCGTGTTTTTTTATTAAATTTCTCACAACAATACATCACTTCTGAAGACAGCTTAGAATACAGGACAAAAGTTCAGAAATTTAATAAAAAACATGGTGTACTGGTAACCCACAAATTATGTTAACTATGCATTAGCTTCTCTCAAATATACTGTAAGCTTTGAAAATAAAACTTATGACCATAAAACAGCTTTCTGCATGTCTTTCTTAATAATCCACAACTTAAAGTGCCACTAACCCCAAAAATATTTTTTTGCAAATTTAAAAGCCCTTATTGAGTGGATTAGTCCAGTGAATAAATTATTGGTATTGGACATTTCTTTGGTCTTCTGTAGACCACCAAAGTTGCAAAAATTGGCACATGCTTGTCCCATGGCGGAGAAGGAAAGGGAATGGGTATATTCCTGGAATGGGTATATTTTTGGGGGTTAGTGGCACTTTAAATAATGTCATACTGGGGCAAGGGGGGGAGGGCAATTGCCCTTTCAAAACTATTTGAAAAAGGAAAATTCAGGAACTTTCTGCTAGGAATTTCGGGCAATTATGCCATGTATTTCCATGAAATGTTAAAGAAAAATTCATACATTAATGTAAGACTGAAAAATATGACTTAAAAATCAATATTTATCACTAAATTTTTCAGGCAAAAAGTCTGGAATAGTGTTGAAAATTTTATGCTTTTTTGACCAGTATTAATTTCAATAATATATAGAATAAAAGCAGTGTGTTGTGTAGGCAGCATTGAAATACTAATTGAAATGTAAGGTTTGAGTACTGCCAAAAGTATTGAACATCGTTTCAGATGTTTCAAGCGAAGACCCTTAGAGTAACTCTGACAAAGGGCCTTTGTTCAAAACGTTGGAAACTACGTTCAATAATTTGGTCAATTTTATTTAACACTAACCATTATATAGTTATTTACAAATATCTATTTTTTCTATCCTTCCATTAAGTCTATTTTAAGTTTTCATAAAACCTCATTTTTTCCTATCAAAAAGCTTGTCTCTAAAGCTTATGAATTTATAAGCTAAGATTATATATTTATATAAGTTTTATTATTATTTATACATTATTTAACATAATAATCTCAACCTTGCAACTACATCACGTTGCAATATATATATATATATATATATTATCCCATTTTCCTTTCAATATTTTTAGGCTAGCCATGAGATTCATACCAGGGTTCAAAATAGCTGCCGATGATAGCCGGCAGTTTTAGGACCTTGCCGGCGATTATTTGGGCCTACATGTATCTCCAGAACATAACTTTGCTACTTGGGAAACAGCCAGCAAAAATTTTGACCTACAAAAAACAGCCTAGACAAAATTAGGTATATTTTCTGAACATGATTTCAAACCCTGCACACATATTCATTTTTGTTTTGATTATGCTCTGCCTTCTGAAATCCTTTGTACACCTAATTTAAATATTGAAAAAAGAATGGGACTTATTTCTGTGATGTAACTTGGCTCACTATGTTCAGATATGACCTGTTAATTAGTCATTTTTATACTATAATTTAAAGAAGTATTTTCTTTTGTCATAGTTTGCTTCTTTGGGGTAGTATATCAAATGAGGTGACCAGCATGACACGTGATTTGCAAACACGTATTCTTCGTTCCAGTCGTTTATTCTCAGTTTCAAGAACTTGGACCAAGTCTGGGTCATCAAGATTCATGTTTTGAGACTCAACTAAAAGAGAGATAGGAAGTCTGTTTTACTGAGATTTCTATTTATTGCAAATATTCACCTAGCTACTAAGTGTGTATGGTGAGTACTGTAAACAACTAGCCATCTAACTATTCTTCCAAACAACCATCCATTACCAAACCGAAAAAAACAACCAATCAAGCAAGGAAACAACAAATGAACAAACAGCCAATCAAGTACACATACAGACAAACAAACAAACAAACAAACAAACAAACAAACAAACAAACAAACAAACAAACAAACAAACAAACAAACAAACAAACAAACAAACAAACAAACAAACAAACAAACAAACAAACAAACAAACAGACAGACAGACAGACAGACAGACAGACAGACAGACAGACAGACAGACAGACAGACAGACAGACAGACAGACAGACAGACAGACAGAGACAGACAGACACAGACAGACAGACAGACAGACACAGACACAGACAGACACACACAGACACAGACACAGACAGACACACACACACACACACACACACACACACACACACACACACACACACAGACAGACAGACAGACAGACAGACACACAGACAGACACAGACAGACACAGACACAGACACAGACACAGACACAGACACAGACACAGACACAGACACAGACACAGACAGACAGACACAGACAGACAGACAGACAGACAGACAGACAGACAGACAGACAGACAGACAGACAGACAGACAGACAGACAGACAGACAGACAGACAGACAGACACAGACACAGACACAGACAGACACAGACAGACACAGACAGACACAGACAGACACAGACAGACACAGACAGACACAGACAGACAGACAGACAGACAGACAGACAGACAGACAGACAGACAGACAGACAGACAGACAGACAGACAGACAGACAGACAGACAGACAGACAGACAGACAGACAACGACTTAATCACAAACCAAAAATCAACCAAACAACTATGCAACAAACAAACAAACAAACAAACAAACAAACAAACAAACAAACAAACAAACAAACAAACAAACAAACAAACAAACAAACAAACAAACAAACAAACAAACAAACAAACAAACAAACAGACAGACAGACAGACAAACAAACAAACAGACAGACAAACAAACAAACAAACAAACAAACAAACAAACAAACAAACAAACAAACAAACAAACAAACAAACAAACAAACAAACAAACAAACAAACAAACAAACAAACAAACAAACAAACAAATAAACAAACAAACAAACAAACAAACAAAATCAATATACTTACGATAGAAGCTCCATCTTGTGCCTTCTAATAACAACCTGCTTTTTGCTTGATCTAACTCTTTCCTTAATTCAACTTGTTTTGTTCTCAACTTGACAATTCTCCATTTATGGATATCCAGTAAGGAGCCAGAAACACAACCGGTTGGGCTCTCCTAGGTAAGGAGGAAAAAAACCCGGTCATGAGTCATTGAAAAGCTTTCATTTGGTAAATTTCTTAACTGGTTCCTACATACAGCAGTTCATGCAAAGTTTCACACATCAACATTCATTTTATTACTCTAAGCAATTTATTACCCTCAGTTCTTCAATCCCCCCGAGTCGTAAACAGTCAAAGTCAACAATGCCACTTTCCCGTTGGGACGAGGTACACATTTGTCGCGTTTCTAAATAAACAGCAAGAAAAATGAAAGTTGAAATAACGAGTTTACGTAAAAAAAAGAAATCTGAACAGAAGCTAACAAAAAGTCAATAGGATAAATTATGTATATTTAAGAAAGAGTGAAATGACAATAAGAGACATTTGGTAGCCAAGCTTAAATACTCATGTTTCAGACAGGGATGATCGAACCTGCAACCTTCTAATCATTTGTTAGAGGCTCTAACAGCTTATTAGAAGATTGCAGGTTTGATCAACACCGCTGCCAAACGTTTGTGCATGCGTGAATTCGCTGAGTAACCATTGCAAGAGAAGTGGGAACTGGTCCGAGAGTCCGGCACAAAAGTTAAAATTATAAGCATACTACCAAAAAGATAAGGTAGGTAATTTGTGCATGGCTTCTTTGTCAATATTGTAACATATTCTGAATTTACCCCTTCGTAATTTTCTTTGCCCTTTTTTTAAAACACAAATGAATCGTCGAGTCTTACTTATAGTCCGTTTCGGCTTGCTTTTGAAATCCGATACGTATAATTGAAATGAACATTCCGAACGTACGTTGCAATGTTCCGAACTACGTTGCGAGGTAGATACAAATTTACGTCGGCAATTTGTTTCTGCTTAACCAAGTATCTATTATTATTTTCTATACAACAAATAATCTTTTTCTCTGTGATTTTGTCAAAGGAATTCAATTCAAAGTTTATTAAATTCAAACTTCACGACGAACTTCACAACGATCTTCGCGAACTTCCGTACCAAGTTCCCAACCTTCCAACGAATGGTGACAAACGAATTTCAAAAGCAAGCTGAAACTGACTATACTGTCTGGTTGTTGTCGCCACGGCTAGTCCAAATATTTCAGTGTTTTCCCGCTCTTTTTCTGAGGACGAGCTCGGACGTCGCACATGCACAAAACGTTTGGCAGCGGTGTTGGTTTGATACCACAAGCAGTGTGTACCACTCTTAACATGATTGACAAATGACAATGACAATGAAGTTACAGTAAGTGATCACGTAAGTGTATGGTGAACCTTATCTCCGTGTAAACAGGCCCGAACTACAACTGTAATACTTAAAAACGCAAAATTGTTGAGACCTGGGCTGAAAAATCACAGTAGGTCAGGTTAAAATAAAAATTGGCGAAGATCTTGGGTCAAATATAGTACGTAAGACCTTATGAAATACCTGCACTAGTTCTGCAGTAATCCATGCGTAGACCTTTCTCACTGGCGCTATCACTTCCGGACACGTGACTTGTTGTTCCACCTCCATCACGCATGCTTTCGTAGCCACTGCTGCTGACTTCAGATTTCGTCGAACCTGTTGTGACGTAAAGAATATTTAGGATTACTGAAGAGTACAAACGTATGCCTGTAAGCGCGCTACCTCTCACCACTGAAGTCAAGGCCGAATGGGGTTAGCACTAGGATAGGTGACCACCTTAGCTTCATGTGAGTAGAGTCGTTGGTTCTCTCCTGTGCCTCGATGGGTTTCTCACCGAGTTCTCCGGTTTTCCCACCTCCAGGCAAAATCAACACTATAGTTTCCCCAGCTATTTCTACGAACTAGAAGTTTTTATCAAAAGTGAAGTGCCGCGAGTTGTTGCTACCATTTACTATTTAGTAGTAAAATACTTGTTATCGTCCGAAGCATTTTCAATTAAAGAGCTTAAGCATGCGACGTTTTCCTCAACGTGGACGTCACGCGTATAAAATCAAGCCATTCAAGAGTGATGGCGTCAGCACTCTTGCTTGAAGTGAAGAACGGCGATCTATGCAGTTTTAGGTTGTTGATTTGCAGCAATAACGGCTGTTGCCATCTTTAATGTTGCCATCTTTAATAATGCCTGCCGCTGATCGGTAGACATTGCGTATACCGAAGATCATCGCCCACGAAATCCTAAGAATCGCGTTTGTGAATGCATATAAACTCGACCCAGACCTCGTCAAGATTAGTGAGCAGCTCGCCTTAGGGCTCGCAGCAATTAGTTCCATCAAGGAGTGAGGGCCATTGGATTATCAGTTTCTAAATACTGTCATATGTTACCCGCAATGTGGTGTCCAAAGAAGGACATAAAGGGACATAAAGGAACTTGCGAGCACGGTGGGAAAGTAAGGGAACGAGAGAGGAAAGAAGCATGTCAGGAGAGCGAGAGAGAAAGAGAGGAAAGATGCATGTCAGGAGAGCGAGAGAGAAAGAGAGGAAAGAAGCATATCAGGAGAGCGAGAGAGAAAGAGAGGAAAGAAGCATGTCAGGAGAGCGAGAGAGAAAGGAAGGAAAGAAGCATGTCAGGAGAGCGAGAGAGAAAGGGAGGAAAGAAGCATGTCAGGAGAGCGAGAGAGAAAGAGGAAAGAAGCATGTCAGGAGAACGAGAGTGTTTGAGAAAAGGTAGCCGAAAGATTGAAGAAATAAAAGATATTAAAACCAAGACTGCGGGCTGTTAGATAGGACTATTACACGCAATAAATATACACACCAATAAAGTGTCTGTAAGGTACTCACCCCAACGTCGTCTCCGTCTAGCCGGAGATTTAGATGGTGAATCTGTCATGCTGCCGTCACTGGCTATTCCACTGCTGTAACCATGGCCACTGTCGCGTCTTCTGTAATGAAATATGTTCACTTAGTGTTAAAGGGACATATTCTCAATTCAAATCGGCTATTACTTCGTAGGGGTGTTGCATGGCACAGTGGTTAGCGCACGTGCCTTTCACCTCTGCGAGCTGGGTTCGATTTCTGCTCTCAGCAGTTATCTGATTGCAAATTTCACCTTGACCGCAAATTTCACCTTGACCGCATGTGAGAAGAGTGTTTCCAGTTTGACTCTTGGGTAATCTGGTTTTCTCCTGCAGTAACACTGAACCAATGAGGGATGGCCCTTACTGGACCTCTAGGGATAACAGTTTATATATAACTGATAGAGTTATCCAGTATAAATATAAGTTATATTGGGCATTTCACTCGATTACGTAGCATGTTCTAGGGATTTTTGGTGAAGGAAAATTCGAATGTAGAATATATACATTTTAAGACCAAACTGGGACCCGTTGCGAAAAATGCAACTACACAGGCCTTCCGGCAGGAATTGAACCCACGACCTTGCGATTCTAGTGGCCAGAGCATTGCACTAGAATCGCAAGGTCGTGGGTTCAATTCCTGCCGGAAGGCCTGTGTAGTTGCATTTTTCTCAACTGCTCCCAGTTTGGTCTAAAATGTATATATTCTACACTCGAATTTTCCTTCACCAAAAATCCCTTAAATATAAGTTAGTTTAGCTTTGTTTTAGTTTAGTTTAGTTTAGTTTAGTTTAGTTTAGTTTAGTTTAGTTTAGTTTAGTTTAGTTTAGTTTAGTTTAGTTGTTTTATATCTGATAAAATACTGCGGCTCATGTTTTTAATATTACTTAAAAGCCCAATTCAAACGTTACGTTTCAAACGTGGAACAACTCGAGAAAATGTTTGTACGTATACATACATATACTTAAAGTTATATAGACATTTATTTTTACCTTGAAACTCTAAGTTTCGATCGTTGACGTGGAACACCCAATCTGCTGTTGACCAGTTTCGGTGAATCATTCTCGGAATTGACCGGAGTATCTCCATCAGTTTTTGAACTCAGGGTTTCTTTATTATTCTTGGGCTCTTCCCCGTGTGGCCCGTACGGCTCACCAGTTTTAATATTTTCATTTTCAATTACTGGTTTCTTGGCTGTACCGAAGTTAAAGGCGTACGTAGCACGGCTGGTTATCGTAAGTGGAGTGGACCTACTACCTTCCTCAGTTGGACTACTTGGGCTTTTTGGAGAACGAGAGTGGCTCTCACATTCGGTGTTCTCTTCGAAGCCACAGTACTTTAATTGTACAGGAGCTGGTTTACTTGGACTCCTTTGCGGACTGGAACTATTTGGTTTATTTATATCTGGTTCGTTCTCGCAGCCCAAGTAACGCACACGAGATGTTTTTGTGCGGATTATTACCTTGTACTCACGCGGAAGAGAGCCAGCGTTCACAGAAGATGGTTTAACCCCCCGTCGTGGAGTCTTGATGTAATGCAGCGGGTCTGTCTTGGTACTTCCGTACGAGTCCTCACTCTGTGTATCACTTCGGTTGTCCCCCACATCGCTGAAACACTGCCGATCCCCCGGGGTCAGTCTTTCCCGCGTTTTTCCAGGGAGCTTACGTTTCGGTGACGTGGCGCTAATTTGGGCAGTCCCCGATACGCATGTCTTCTTGGGCATCAACGGAGGTACAAAACAACCGTCGTCGTTGGTAGCCACGATATCGTGGTGTACATGGTTCGCTTGCTGTTGGTTATTGCTGTTTTTAATAAGCATTTGATCAGCAACGTAATTTTCTAAAATTGATCGAACTTCTTTGCTGGTCGGGCTTGGAGGAGCGCTGGGGATAGTTCTGGTAAGATTGCTTTGAGTCACGTGGGGTTGCTCTGGTGTTTCACTACACGGAGGCTTCTCTTGTCCCTCGGAGTCTTTGAGTGAGGAGTCTGGTACGAGATAATAAAACGTACTCAATGGGGTATCTAGTGCAGGGGAGTGACTGAGGTCTTCATCGTCGGCCTTAGCACCCGAAGTCAAGTCACATTCTGAGTTACTTATAATCTCCTTGATCGGCACGAAACCTTCGTTTCCCGAGTCTGCGATACACTCCATTTCAACATCTTCCGGGACAGCGGTTTCAGTCGTAAACTCCTCGGGAATCTTCGGACAGTCCTCGCGCGTCGGACTGGTTTTTGCACAGAAAGGGTCTTCCCAGAACTCGCAGTTCTCGTTCCCGCTGACTTTCTTTTTCTTTTTGGCAATTGTGAGGTTTTCTACCGAACCTTTCTCGGGTACTTTTTCAATATTGCCCTTGAATTCCTCAGTAAGGTCGTATTCGAGTTCCATGCTTTCACAACGGCGTCCATTGGGGGCTTCCTCTAGTGTATCCAATTTAGTTTTTAACGTC
Source organism: Corallium rubrum (assembly GCA_964035015.1). Taxonomy (NCBI): domain Eukaryota; kingdom Metazoa; phylum Cnidaria; class Anthozoa; order Scleralcyonacea; family Coralliidae; genus Corallium; species Corallium rubrum. The sequence goes on from OZ036003.1 coordinate 12,416,273, forward strand.
GCATTGATTTTTATCCCCTCTGATCCCCCAGGCACCTTGTTCATATGAGAAGGTCCCTCGTTGTCCGTCAGTTCTCGGTCGCTCAGCTCGCCATCGGGGCCGACATAAATCACAGTATCACATGACTCCTCCCCAGTACTCGACGTGTAGTCGGAGGTACCACTGCAGCCTTCTCGCAGGGATTCTGACAGTGCACTAGTGCGGATACGAGGCTTACGCATTCTCATTTCATCACACGAGCTGTCACCACCAGATGAACTCGTACTAGAACCCTTGAAAATAAATTAACATAAATAAGGTTCCTCGCCGGCTGAAGTATTAAAGAGCGGAAAAATACACTTCTCTCTCGTAACTGGTTTGTGTTTATCGCAAAACCAAAGACAACATTGTGTTCTACAAATTAATAGCTTTAGTAACGATATCTGTTTTATTTTTGACGAATTCTGACGAATTGAGAGCGCTTTACCCATAGTCAATCGAGATATGGTCTGGAAACTCAGCTAAAGTCTTTAGTCTATCTTTTTGTTCGCCTTTATGCATTTTTGTGCACGGTGCACGGTCACTGAACACATTGTATTTTAGTATAATGAACGAATTGTCCAATAGCAACGTTTCAGTTCAATCACTCAACCGTGCTATTTAAATATTAATAAACCTAAAACAAAGGATGTGCACGGTGTAAGGTACGGTTCAACATAAAATCACAGCTCATTATAGGCGCTTTGAAATTTGCCGAGTTTCTGGACCATATCTCGATTGACTATGCTTTACCGAAATGGCCTTGCAAACATTAACGAAGACCTTAACTTACTTTTCCTCCTTTCTTTCTTCGTAGGCGATGTATTCTCGCCGCAAACTGAGCGCAAGACAATGATTCAGTGTAGAACGGAATGGAGGGCGAGATATGACCAATCATAGTGGCACGACACGTAGTAGTTCCCAGGGATTCTCTCAGAAGCCTCGTTAAGGTACTGTCCCTAAAATAAAAACAATTCTAAATAAGCTTAAGACAATAACGGTTGAAGCTCTCATAAGCGACCACCTCGGCGAAATGTGGAAAAATGGTCGTAACTAGTGCTGGTCGCTCACGAGAGCTTAAAAACAAAGAAAGGGCCCAGTAAGTTCGTAAATTTCAAATGTGGTTCTTGTGCGAGCTGGTTGCTTACGAGAGTGGTTGCAAGGAGGGCTTCAACTGTATTTGTAGTTTTGTAGACCCTTTCTGTCGGTGCAGGATGGGTCGCTTTTCGCGCACTTTACGTTGAACTCGCTTCTCGAACGAAACTCTATTTCGCAAAATAATCAACACCAAAGTTGACCAAATCTATATGAAATTTATACAATACCCTGATTGCTATGCGTGATTTCAATGGTGTTGCACATGATCAATTAGCGGACAGACACATGGACACATCAGATCATGTCAGCTGACTTGCTTTTTTCTTTCTTCATGCCCCAAAATCCGGCAAGAGTTTCGATAAAAGCCTTTTAAATTTTTGTATTGTATAAAACAAATAGATTCCTTTTTTGTTGTCTGTTCAGTTATAGATGCACAGAAGACGTCACAACGTGATAAGAACATCAGTGACCCACTCGACTACGTTGTGACGTCATCTATAACTGAACAGACAACAGCAAAATGGAGTCCATACGAAAATATGAGTGAGACTTACTTGTGTGGTACATGCTTGGCGCCGTTAATGAGAGCAATAATAACATTTCCAAGACCGTTTAACGACATTGAGCTGCAGCTTGTCTCTTTCTTCGTGGCACTAAAACGTTCACAGCTTGCTAGGTCGATAAGGTGAAGACGAGAACGACCACCGTGCACTGAAGAGGGAAAAAGGAATTGAAAATCCATCAGCGTTCTTATATGGAGTTCTGTTTGTCAAAAAATATTTGTTGGATGGATAGGTGGTTGGATGGATAGGTGGATGGATATATAGGTGGTTGGATGGATAGTTGGATGGATGGGTGGATGGATAGGTGGATGGATGGATAGGTGGTTGGATGGGTAGGTGGTTGGATGGATGGTTGGATGGATGGATAGGTTGGATGGATGGATAGGTGGTTGGATGGATGGTTGGATGGATGGATAGGTGGTTGGATGGATAGGTGGTTGGATGGATAGGTGGTTGGATGGATAGGTGGTTGGATGGATAGGTGGTTGGATGGATAGGTGGTTGGATGGATAGGTGGTTGGATGGATAGGTGGTTGGATGGATAGGTGGTTGGATGGATGGATAGGTGGATAAGTGGTTGGATGGATAGGTGGATGGATGGATAGGTGGTTGGATGGACAGGTGGTTGGTTGGATGGGATGGAGGGACGAGTGAAGGGATGGATGAGATGGTGAGTGGTTGTGGTGCATGCATGTGTATGTCAGTAAGCGAGTAAGTATTAAAAATTACCTCCCATTTTCCCGGCAATCTTATCGACTCTAGACTGGTAGACATGAACGGTGAAAAACATGTGAGAATTCAACGTCTCTTCGGAATCTTTCTCTGAAAAGAAAAGCAAAAAATTATGTGACAACATTACCTATACAATACATTCACTACATCACTACATACCTTATAATGGCAGAAGCGAAACATATAAATGGTAGTTTCAACTGGAGGGGAATTTGTAGTAATATATGTAGGAATTTGTAGATTAATCTGCCTCGCCTTCTCGTGCAAAATGATTCATACTAAAGACAACTTAAAATCCTGGAGCTCCGTGAGAGTGTATTATAACATACTTCAAGGTTCATCTTACCATTATTTGGTATTGTCCTTGAGGTTAATGCAGCATCCAAGTAGAAAGCGGCTTTCTCTGGCGTCGATGCTCTCAGTTCACTGTGATTGAGAAGCTATTGCAAATAGAAAAATACTTTGTGATATTCTAGCATCTCCGTCTCTTCTCTAAGAGACGAGTAATGATGTAGTTGCTTTATTCATGTGCAGATATCTTAGTACTTTTCACTAGAATAAAAGTAGCGTGCTGCGTAGCCAGTGTTGAAACAATAATGGAAATTTAGTAAGGTTAGATATACTACCGAAACAGAGAACGTAGGAGTCTAACGTTTCCAGCGAAGGCCCTTCGTCAGAGAGAAACGTGAATACAAGCTTTTACATAGCTTCTAGTTGCACGTACCTGAGGACCTGACACTGGGTCATCATACAAGTAAACACTTGGTTTGGTGCCCTGAGTAGCATCATTGCTATCAGCTATAGAAAATTTAAATTAAAAAGAATCCACGATAAACTTGTGTCGCATAATTTCAAAAACGCTGTAACTCAACGCTTAACAAAAAGATATTTAGGAACACGTTGTCAAACCTGATGATTGTTCGTGTAATAGATCTCTTAAATTCTCAGAACGTCCCACTACTTCAACTGCAGAAACACGAATGGAGAACCGCGCCCCAGTTCTAGAAAATACAAACAATAATCCGTTGATTAGGAGAGAGGAATCTGGTACTTGAAAAGTAAACATGCATCCATGCATGTACAGAATGATTGTGAAATAGAATTAAAACATTGCAAATCCACATGCACGATAAGCGATAACTTTTTGCAAGCTGAGATATCTTGTACACTTGCGTCAACTTGGTTCCGTTTGCTGTTTTAAAAAAGACTTGTTCAATTATTGACGCTCAAAACATCTTTCTTATAATGTTCATGAAAAAGAATAATACCCTTACTTTTCTCTCTTTTCGTCAATCAATCTAAAAAGCCAGGCGATGGAGCAGGGAACAATTCCTAAACCATGCGTAGTCTCGTCTCGCCCAACCATTGTGAAGGTTTTTCCTACAAAAAAGGAAGATATATATTTGATGCTAACTTGCTATTTTGATTTCTCAAACTTCTTAATAATTCATGAGCAAAAGACAATGGAATCAGAGACGTTGGTTAAATATCGCCATAAACGTCCACAAAAACTCGGCTATCGCATATATAACTTACCTAATCCAGCGTGACCGTATGAGAAAACACAACCATCAGATCCATTAACAACTGACTGCAGAACATCCGTTAAAGCCGTACTGCAAATCTCCACCTGAAGTAATATATATCAGAATATGTATCTATATAGAACAATTCATTATTCTTATCACTTGTACTGTTGTATACTAGTTTATTGTTCGAATGCCCAGCTCTATAGACCTTATTCAAAAATGGCCGCCGAATTAGAATTCTTTTATGTGGATATAAAATAATTTTAATTCGGTGGCCATTTTTGAATAAGGTCTATTACGTTTATCTATATGCTAATTGCTTTAGTTGAATGAAACATCGCAGGCGCAAAGGCCATGCGATTCCCACAGTTATTTAGAATCACCAACAAACCGGGCGTACACCTGCATCGCTTTTAAATCTAATCAATGCATCTCTTCCAGTAGTCAGGACTTTTCGCATGTATTAGCTCTAGAATTGCTACGGTTATCCAAGTAGCAAAGGTAACAAACCAAGCGTAGGACCGCTAGATTTATTTGACTGTGGTCTCTGCCCTGCTCAGTGCAAACAATCTATCTAGTTAGAAATTCATGTATACCTGAGACGTGTCTGGTTCGAAGATCGAATCAAAGGCAAACATCTTGGGAGCAGCTACACCCATACGCCTGTACTTCTGAGACACGTGACCAATCGCATTGGGGTCGTACAGTGTGACTTGTTTCTTCTTTTGATCGACCTTGAGGAACGAGCTTGTCTCGCCAGGGAAACTGGGACAGATACGCAGCAACACTTTCACCTAAAGTTAAGAGTAGTGACGTGAATAGAAGTTGGTGCTCCAATTTTGTGCCCATCCAAATACTAACCCCGTCTAACCGGGCTTAATAGAGAGCTTAAGCAAATACAACGCGAACGCCAAGGACAACGTCCTTAATACAATAGAATTTTCCTCACACAATAGAGAAAATGAATAATTTTTAGTCCCAAGAGTAATCGCCGTTCCCGTTCTACATACAACGTTATTCAGATCATTTTCACGTCTTCAGGACGACGTTAACTCGTGGAACGGCGAAACCCGTAATCGAGTTTGACTTCAAACTATGCGACAAAATACCTTTAGAACTCTAAAGCTTTTGGATGTCAAAAAACATACTTTAATTATTCAATACTATGTAAATGATTCGTGGTTTCTGCTAGATACTGAACTTTAGATTGCAGTCGTCGTCCTAGCTTGCTTAAGCTCCATAATGTCGATCCTCGGCGGTGAGGCGCAGTACGCCAACAGCACATGTTAGCCCACGTGTGCTCCCCCAAAGCTTTTACTTACTTTTCCTCCTGTACTTTTGCGTTTCGTCAGTCCTTTGATGAGTCCCGGGGGGGACGGAGGAGGATATCTTCTTACTGCGTTGCAAAAGTTGGTGGGGAAAACACTGGGCTCAGGTGAGACGTTGCCACTATTTGTGTACGTGGGGTTAGTCGCTGTCATCTCTGTTTGCTTCTGTGATCTCTCGACGGCCTTCTTCTGTTTCTTCCGTAACTTGTATGCAGCCCTATATTGAGAAAACGCATATAGAATTAACGTCAATAATATGGTGTCCAGCCCAGAGTTGGAAAATTATTCAACCTTCCTCCGGATGGGTTTTTAAGTTTAGATAACCTTCCTCAAAATATATAGCGAGAATTTTGTGTTTTGCAACGTTCATAAATACTGCGTGACTTTTACAGTACCTTGGTTTTCTAGATTTTCCTATATAGGTAAGCTTCAGCATACTACAATAGCTACTAATAACTGACCGCTGCTGACTGACAGCCTACTAACTACCCTCGACTGCTGCGAAGATACAGACATCACAGCAGACATCAGCGTACATGTCTCACACATGTAACTGCTGCCACTGCCATGCTGCATAATTGTTGGTTAGCCAATGTTTTGCTGCAAATCGCTTTTCTTCTCGACACCTTGCTTGGTCAGTTGTAACTTTCTCAGATTACCGAATGTGTTGTTTCACGTGTTTTCACTTTAAACCTTCCTCACTAAAGTAAACCTTCCTCCGGGTGGTACCCGCATACCCGCAGCTTTTTTCCAACTCTGGTCAAGCTCTAGCGAAACCTGTGCCGCGGAGTGCCGTATTAAGTTAGTATTAGGGACTTCAAGATTCAGGCAACGGACTATACGACTACGGTAAAATGGATGTACCAATAGTCGCCAACTTTTGCCAACTAGTACTCTCCACTCACATTAAGGGTCTGGGAAGACGAATGACGTCATTAGTGACGTCATCACTTCGTCTCTGACATTCCCAAGGCTTGGCCTGCACTGGACCAGACCTGCGGTCACCGCTTGTTAGTAGTAGTAGTAGTAAGCATTTATTTAATCACGATAGGTACATACAGCAAAAGCTGATGGTGTCTGCTTAATTACGCAGTTACGACTGTCACTCATGAATTTTCAATATCAATTTTACTTTAGATTATACAGCTTTATATCGGAAGGACACATGCATGTATACATAGGACACATCCCTGTCAATATAATTCTTGTAAGTATAAATTTCTCACGGTCGCACTAAGTCGTAAAGCATTTACATGTAGCAAAGTTCCATAACCCAATCCACTTCAGATGTACCAAAGAGCACGAAATACTGAAATATCTTTAGTCTGTCACGGACGAAGAGTTCTGCTGAAAACGTCAGTATTTCGTTCCAAATCTCGCCAATTCACCCGCCTTTTCGCTTTGCTGTACTTATAAAACACTGCATGCTTACACAACACTCTACTTTTTTACACTGGTCATAACTAGACTAGTTTCTATACTTCAAATGTAGTAATGTTGACCCAACCTTCAGATCTATGTCCGTTTAGCCAAATGTATATTGTTATACTCACTCAAAATCGTAACAGCAATTGGAACGTTAAGGCCATTTTACGGATTCAATCTCCATTTGGGACTTGTAAATTTTTCATCTATCATGCATATAATGAGAAACCCTTTCTCAGTTCAGTATTGTTTCCCACTTGTAAAGTCTCTTACCTTGTTCGATTTTGAGAATTGACTGATTCAGTCCTATATCCAATTGGAACTGTCAGTTTTCAGCCGAACACAACGCTTTTCATTTCTTAATAACATGATCGTTAACGCTGTAATATTCACTAGTCATCTCATTTACGAATTTTTGATGTCGTGTTTGAAAAACCTCCTACCAGGACAATGAATTTTGTGCAAACACTCTCTAAATCTTTTGTAAATACAACTAGGAAATAGACTAACCAACAATCGAAATGACTCAAGGTGGATTCCTAAGTCTTTTAAATTAGAAGTCCAGTCCAGCGCGCGGAGTTGCTGTTCCTCGCTCTAAGCTGGATGTTTCTATGTAACGAACAGTTGAACGGTCGAAAGTAATCAGGGTCCCGAAAAGGATTTGTTAGATAAAAGAATTTTGTATCAATAAGGAACTGTCATAATCCGTAACAGGATTTACTCTTCATTGTTTCAGACCAAACGTACGGGGCGCAGCAAGTCGTCTATGAACTGTGTTGATGTTAAGAGATTAAATATTGAATAGTATAGACTGGAGTGCCTTAATAACGATGTGTTCTTTTCAGTTAATGAATGTAAACTTGCGTTGCTGTCCCATCTCAAAGCTTGATACCTTTCCCTTTGCGAAATTTCACTGAGTTCTATGTAATGTTATATGTAACAGTATACAACAGTACATGTACAATTTTAAAACATCTCGTTTGACAGTGTGTGATTTATATATCCTATAAATTAAAATAAGCACATAATATAATGCGACTCTACAAGTAGAGTTGAAAATTAGGCAGATGTAAGCTCTTCGAGAATTCCTGTGGAATTATAGTTGTCCCACTGCTAATGGGAAGTATTCAGTAATCTCGAAAAAAAAATTATCACAAATATACATAGCTATGAAATTTTCGTCCCTCGGTCGAAGGAGAGCAGACTGTGTATACACATGTTCGGTTTGTATAAACTAATTTCGTTCGACTCTGAAATATAGCAAAATTAATTTTTGTGATAAGTTGATATAATCCGCGGCAAAAGTGCAGCACCTCTGCCGATATAAAGATATGGTTTGTAAAGCGAATACCGCATTCAACAATCCAATTATATCAATGAGAGGTGTGTATATATATATATATATATATATATATATATATATATATATATATATATATATATATATATATATATATATATATATATATTTGTGAAATTCATTAATAATTCATGAGCGTTGCAGCCAATCCAATTTCAGAAATTACGTCACATGTATACCCCTGTAAACCCCATACAAACTAAAACCAATGATGCTAATTAGTTACAACCACTAGTGGATGTATACTCTTCTGATACAACCACTAGTGCTTGTAACTAATTAGCATCTCAATATCCCAAAGGGATTTTTACTATTCATTCATTTCACAAGTTGTTTACAACACTCGCGTCCTTGTTGTATTGAATATACAATCACTCGCCTTCGGCTCGTGATTGTATATTCAATACAACACGGCCGCTCGTGTTGTAAACATTACATATATATATATATATATATATATATATATATATATTCGCTTACCTCAAAAGTCTGCTACAGGCTGTTTCATCTAAAAAAGAATCTTCAGGCAGATGACAATTTTCGAAAACAGGGGGTGCTTATATCCTTCTTGTCGGAACGTGGGAGTGTGGGGGCGAAACAATACATGCATTCATGGCTTTGTTGCGCTGTTTGCGCGGAATTTATGTTGCGCTGCTTTGCGCGTCAAATTCCGCGCAAACAGCGCAACAAAGCCATGAATGCATGTATTGTTTCGCCCCCACACTCCCACGTTCCGACAAGAAGGATATAAGCACCCCCTGTTTTCGAAAATTGTTATCTGCCTGAAGATTCTTTTTTAGATGAAACAGCCTGTAGCAGACTTTTGAGGTAAGCGAAAATCTATATTTGCTCTAACTATATGTTATCGAGCACTCTTTGCGTTTCGTAGACCAAAAACCCACACGTATATATATATATATATATATATATATATATATATATATATATATATATATATATATATATATATGCATGGAGTACCTTTTAAAATAAACTAAAAACGACAAATCGTTGTACTTAGGACATTTGTATATAAATATATAAAATAGAACCATTAGGAATAGATGAAGCGTGTTCCAAAAACAGATAAAAAAGGGATGACTTCTACTTTACATTGACAGCGTATGGCAGTGATATGCCCGAAACAACGAAAGGAGATAATACTTTGAGTTAACTTTAATTATTTTTGCAAAGCAGTAAATCACTAGCCGGTGCGTCAGATATTCACATTAGTCAATCTCATTTATGGACATATTATAAGTAATATTTGGCTTTTCATTTATGGACAGTCTAGTTTGACTGTGTGCCAACTTCAAGACAATGTTGAGAACGTCTCGTATTAAGGAGATGTTTTCGGGGCGTTTATATATATATATACTGGAATCGGAAGACTACTGCACAAAGCTACTCTACACTAAACAGATTGTTTTGCCAGCGAAGCGCTAATCAGAAAGCAGTTTAACAGTAAAAATATTCACACAACAGTGATCATATATAACCCTTAGGCTAGAATGTCATTGATTATGACAACTTTGGTATACATAACACCATCTAAAAATCAAAATTTTGCGTTGCCGTATTAAACTGGTTGAAGAAATATAAGAAAATCGTTTTATCAATCGTGGTAGAATTAGATTATCTGATTTGCGCCTATAGAGAAAGCAACAAGATTTGCTGTCGTTTGTAAATATTTAAAAAAAAAACACAGTCTCCTATATTCTCTTACCTCTTGCTTTCAATGTGCTGCTGAAGTAATACGAGAAAGGCCTGGCTCAGTTCTGTGAAGCGCTCTGCTTCAAGTACACGATCAGATTTTAATTCCATCTCTGTCATTAGGACTACTGGTAATTGTTATAATCTTTTTCAGTTATCACACCTACAAAGTGTCACTTCCTCTGTAGAAAAACTCGACAAAGGACTAAAGATAATGCGTTTTTCAATCCCAAGGTCTGACGTATTACCACTAATCTGACATATTTGTTTTTCATAATCTGACATGAAAAGCAAGCCCGGAGCCCATGGTCATGCATATAGTACTGAACTAAACCATCAAATTTCCTGTTATTACGTTATAACACTCAAAAAAGATTTATGAAATCTGAAAATTAAAACCAGATGCCAAAGATTTTATATGATTTCCCCCAATCTGCTGCTTTATCACAATACAACTGTCTTGTACTTCAGGGCGATGGTTTTTTTGAAGTAAGTTGTACGTCCTGCCCTAGCCTCTGATTCTATTAAAGTCTGTATAGTCCATACAAGTTTGCCGTGGTAGGGAGGTCTTGTATTTTGCCATTTTCAAAAACAGAATCTCTCGGATGTTTACTTCTAAATTGAAAATTAATTTATTGCAGTTCGGATGTTTACTGAAGGCAGGTGACTCTAAAACAAGACAGTCTGTCACACTAGCTTCTCAAACCGTCTAACTGATATGATCTGAATAAGTTAGAGCGATTCAAAATACGCTTAAATATGACACACGAATTGGAAATGTCAAGTTGAAGTTTATATTCGCATTTCAACTAGGATGATATTGTGGGATATCTTGTACTGAAAAAAATTGGTTATCTGTCATGCGCGTGCGTTGGAAACCTTAGTCACCTTGGCCATTATATGTGAGCTACGGTATATAGATAAGGTTTGAAAGCCAGACGTTGAAAGGGTAAACATTGATCTAATCAAATACGTTTGGTTCGTTCATGATGTCAATTCATCAATTATTGATTTGTATATGCATGAATATCGCGTACATCAGCTTAATGCAATCCAGTTCGGATGAGCAATTGCAAATTAAACTCTAGATTAAACCTAGTTTAAGTTATTTCGCTCATTTATTTGCTTAAACCTGTGAACTACATTCCACAGGCGTAGAGTATAGGGGGAGGGGGCTCAAGTCAGCAACTGACTCATCAATCACCATTCACCAATTATAGGTTACCGGTTAGGGTAAAGTAACTGTATTACAGCCTCATTCCTGTCAGCCAAAAGCACCCATGTACACATAAGACAACCCAGTAAACACAACGTTGAAAAATTGTTGAAATATGTGTTGTATTTTAACTAGTTTTTATGACATTTCATGACCTTCAGTGTTCTTAAAAATCACTCCTACGAATGCAGGAAATGGCATTTCCGAGACTCTTAATTTCAAAAATTTCCAGGGGAGGCATACTCCCGGACTCCCCTAGAAGAGTCCCTTTTTGTGAACACCCCCCCCCCCCCCCACGGGAAAATTCTTAAAGGCCCTGTTCAGCCCCCCCCCCGGAAAAAACCCCAAAACTCTAGCGCCTATGCTCCATTCTCTCTATCTGGAACGCTAACTTCAGTCATTATCACGCTTCAGAAGTGAAGTCAGGATTTTCGTATATCACGTCGGATTCAGTCCCCCATGCTGTCTTACCTTTTGACCGCGTTGGGAACAGTTTGTCGGGGGACTGAAAACGACGTAATATAGCTGACTTCAACCTCGTCCCCAGGGCCATTTGTGAGGGCTGGGCCAAGATGGCAGCCAAAAACAAAATGGCGGGAACAAATGGCCCTGGTGGAGGCTAGCTCAAAATGCGCAGTATATTGCGCATTTTATCAACTAGAACTCAGTTCTTTACACAGTAATTATACCTAATTACACCTAATTATTGCATGGTTTAAAATATAATTTTCCGTGCCGTGTGCAGGAACAACCGACAAGGTCAAAATACAATTTTTAAAAAAAAATACAAAATCAAACCGTCTGACTTACGCCATAAGCTCTTGACCAATCAGAGGCTGAGATAGCCTAGCCTCCACCAGGGCCATTTGTTCCCGCCTGATCTTAGCCCAGTTCCCTACAAATGGCCCTGGGTACGAGGTTGAGCTGACTTCACTTTCTGCCTCGGACTGGCTCGAACTCACCAACGTTCTTTCATCAAGTCACTAAATCAGAGCAATACATGGCTGTTCTACCGGCTTGCTTGACGTCAAATGAGACCAATAAAAGTTAGACAATATAAACAATGGAGCAACTATACTGTATATAACATGTTACATACCATTTCTGCTGTTTATTTAGTCAGTGCCTACTTGCTTGGTACTTGCTTTGTTATAATAAACATATCAGAATTAACACTCAGAATTCCACTGACAGCTTTGCCACATCAAGAAGCATGATTTATAGTGGCAGTCATTTATCATAAATTAGTTTACTAAACATCAACTACATAGTCGTAATGTATGTAGTTTAAGCCTTGCCAAGATAAGTGATTTAAGTCTGTAGTATTTGAATGTAATTAAAAGAATTTAAAAAAATGTGTACATGCTACAGTATGTCTGTTACAATGTATATAATCATCCCCAGGATTTATTTTGCAAATTTTATCAAAAATTAGGCTACTCATGTCCCATGCCTTCTGAGGCAGCACTTCACTTGCGATAGTAATTCCTAGTCTATACACCGTATACTATACAGGACGAATTCGGAATTGTACCAAAACGTGCACAGTCATCTCTGTTTACACGTAACCGTACAGTTTTAAGACCGAGGGCAATACAAATTAAGAAGTATATACATGTAAAAAGTCCTGACCGTGGAAATTTTAGTACGGGTTCGAATTCGCCCGGTACTGAGTGTATACACCGCTGGCTTGGACTGGCCATTTTCCCAAAGAACATGGTACATCGTATCGAAATATAGTAAGGTTAGATATACTGCCGAAACAGAGAACGTAGGAGTCTAACGTTTCGAGCGAAGGCCCTCTGTTTCGGCAGTATATCTAACCTTACTATATTTCGATTGTTGTTTCTACACTGCCTACGCAGCACTCTACTTTTATGGTACATCGTATAGCGTGATTATCAGACGGTGCGATGTCGCTCACTTCACCGCCATTCTCCTCCTTCAAGTGAGCAACACGTATCGTCTGATAATCAGGCTAGGCACACCGCGTCTAATTCACTGATTTACTCTTACCTAGCGAAGACTGATAGTGGGACTTGCTGCATAGGTGTAGGGTCATGACCATATGCCATATAACCTTATAAGATGAAAAAAGTAAAAAATATATGAGTGCATGGGAACTATTGACTGAACTACTGTACTTCACATTTTACTCTGATGAAAGGCGTCGCCCGAAACGTCAGTATTTCGTTATCAACTCGACAGTTTACTGCACCTTTCCACGCTACTGCACTAAGTTATATTGGAAGAATTTCTCTAAGAGTAGGGGTAGATATGTTGGCATCTACACACGCAAAAACGCACACTCTGGGTCAGACCTGATGCAGAGTGATGTCAGATCTGTTCAGAAAAATGTAGCGATCCCTGATACAGCCTGTTGCAGTATCAGCTATGATACACCTATGATATCATATCTGTATCATACCTGCAACTACAACAGACTGTTCAGAACAGATTCTGTCAAAACTGTATCAGCCTGACACGGTCAGTGCTGTATCAGTTTGATATATAACAGACTGAACAGGTATGTTGTCTACGGAGCTGTCGCAGTCTGTTAGAAATTCTAACTAATTGTTTATACATCAGCGCTGGTACATTCTGTAGCTGTCAGGCTGTATCAACGGTCGCTACATTTCTCTGAACAGATCTGATATCAGAGCTGAGCAGACTGTGCGTTTTTACATGTGTATGGATACGTATCAGCATGGTTTATAGAATGCCAGTAGCCAGCTCCAAAACTGAGGACTATTATATTCAAATAACTTGACTATAGTTGGATTCCGTATATATTCTGATGACTGTATTGCGGGGTCATATAAGTTGGAGAGCTCCATTCAAGTTGGGAAGCTCCTTTTTCAAAACTCTTTCAGTGGTTCGGACAAGACTCAGGTCTATGACTTGTTATTACAAACCTATGCCAGCACTGCCCCTTCGCTGTTCCATCAAGTCGATATCTATGTATTTCCACTGCTTTGCTCTCGGATGTTGACAAGTCTGGAGTCAAACATCTTGTGTGTATGACAAGAGTTGATAACCACCCCAGACGTATTACAAGTAGTTTCAACAAGTCTGATATTAGAGAAGATTTAGGCTTGTTATATCTCAAGCTCTAAGTACTTAACTTAAGAAATGTTCTTCAGACGATACCATGCAGCGTCTGGAGTAAAGGAATTTCTCCCTGGTACTTATCTTGACTGACAAACTAAAAACTTTAGCTTTATCAAACTACAAACTACATAACTAAAAAAACCTCCAATATTGCTTGCATTTAATTTTTGACAACGTATAACGAGCTGTTGTTGTAAGTTTGATAAACATTAAGCTTAAAAATAAGAGCTTGACGACGACACTCCGGCCATTGTCCACAGACTAGCTCCACCAAGCCAGTTGCGAACAACAGTGGGATTTTTACTTCTCTAATGCTTATGGTGAAAGTACT